>CM046837.1:34003382-34053382 GCA_025618425.1 Heliocidaris tuberculata | reverse complement strand
ATTGTTATTTTTAAATTTTATCATTCATTGTATTTCATTGTTGCACGGCCCCATTGTAAATCAGCCTGGTAGCTGAATTGGGCTTTTACCGTGTTTAAATAACTAAATCAAATCAAAATCAAATCAAATATCTTAGAAGTATAAGTACATTACTGATGGAAATAAAGGAACAAGATAATGATATTTAAGAGACTGATCTTTGATTTTTCGGCAATTAACACAGCACTATTTTATCATTAAGATTGCATAATTATAGAAAATGATAATTACCGGCATCTTTCTCAACATAAAGCATGAAACAGTTGCAACCCCATCGATCACGCTTTCCTATCAGTATTCCACTAGTTGGTGTTCATGTAAAACTGAGCCGATTTTCGTCCCCGTTTCGAAGGTTGTATACATGTATGTGACTTACTCATATTACAAAGTCAGCAAAAATCCATTACCTTTTTTTCTTTTGAATTTGAAATTGTATTGAATGTGGACAACTTGACACCATGTAAAAGCATTTGAGCTGTCACATTCATATTGTATTGATTTCAGCATTAAAAAAAAAACGTCGCTTTGTTCAGATCCTTTATTCTTCTTTCTTTTTTTGTAATTTAATCTGGATATTTTTAAGGGACATAGCCTGCATGATGTGGTGTGGTATCATGTTTTGAGCTACATGTTTAGGTTTCTCTTCATCTTGCATCTCATTTTGCTAAAGACCCAACACTTTTCCCCTTTTTTTATAAGTTAAAATGGTTTTCTTAGAAGCCATTTACAAATTCTCTTGATACTCTTCAAAGTCCTTAAGTTTATGGTCTTTTGAATTATATTTCTTTCTTTCTTTTTTTAATGCGAAAAGTTATAATTCAAAAGAAACTTGGCCTGGAAGCAGCTACCAATTTTCCTTGCTTCAGTTAACATGTTTTAAACCCTTAGAAGCTGTCTAAGATTTTTTTTCTTGCCAGTGAATTTCTTCACGTTGGGTTTAACTGTGTTATATTATCATTTTGCCTTTATTTTGTCACACAATCGGCAAACGTATTATGTAGAGAAAACAAAGATTCTTTCAGAGATATTTAATACGTCCAAACTTTCTTAGTAGTTTAACTTTAACAAGCTGACAATGATTATGCACAGTTCCCGTTTCATTTACTACGCCAAGACTCTTTTCTTTACAAAAATAACATACACAAAAAAATATTTCATTCTTCTCTTCAACTTTTCAATAAGTACAAAATGTCGACTGACACATATTTATTGCGGTCGATCAACCATGCCGTCAGCCGATATGAATTCTGACAATCGACTTTAGAATAGGATAGAATTCGTCTTTAAATGAGATGCCGAAAATGCCAGTGATGTAGGGCACACATGCTACGGATGCTCGAGCATCTAGGAAAGCTTGCATTATCTAACGGATAGAATATTTTTTAAATCAAATTGTCAAAACGTCTTCACAATCATAACAGTTCCTTCTTTTCCTTCTGCATCACAAACAGGGAACACAAATCAAAACATGTTTATTCAATCAAACACTGAACTTCTACGTTACCGTTATTATATTTCCAACATTGCATTACGGTTTGTAATAACATTTGTCATTCATCATGTTCATCATTCGGCGAATTTTAATAATACCGAAAAGTACGGTCGTCGGATCACGTTCATTCGATATCAAAGTCATAGGCCAGTGCGATATTACTTGATACTTGAAAACGGTGCCGGATCCAAGAATATCTGGAGTGGTGGTGGGGGGGGGGGGCAGCCCCGAAAAAATCATGACAAGAAAAATACATTTAAAGAAAATCATCGACGGATAAAAAAAAATGATCTTGTTGATGATTTTATCTTTGAAATTTTAAATGTGCATTCTTTCTCCTTTCGATCCTTAATGACACCAAACGCTGGGGACAGTGGCGTACCCAGGATTTTTTACAAGGGGGGCAAATTTTGTCAACTGTCAAATTCTGCTTGGAGGGAGACCCGTATTTTTTTCTTCTCGCCCAACCTCCAAAACTCACTCAGTGGGGGTATCAGATTTTATGGGGGTCCAGAATTCTCTGACAAGCAAAAAAAAAACAAAACAAATCTAAAAGGGGGGAATTTTTTTTCTGTCAAAAGTTGTCAGGGGGGCAGTCTGCCCCCTGCCCCCCCCCCCTTGGATACGCTAGTGGCTGGGGAAAAGTTCGATCTTTTTAACATCGAACTTTTGGGGGGGGGATCGATCTTTCTTCCATCGAACCTCCATGTCACTGAGCTCTCGCCGTAGAAATATACTATTACGCAAGTATATATATACATGCAAATTAGGACGAGAAATAAGATGGCTTTCACTGAGATCAATAAGAGGTTGAGGGAAATTGGATTTTGGAGTTAGCATCGTTGAAAATGTTTCCTTTGCAACCGGATGAAAACAAATAAAAATGTCAAATTTCATTCCCACTCGCTATGCAATCAGTATGGACAGCACTGGAAATTGTGCACGTGGTCCGAGGAAAATATGTTTCCTATGTATATACAAAGAATACTAGTAATATTATAGTCAAAATTTGATTCATAGTCTTTTTGATTATGTCAAATGAAAACATTTTACTTCTTTGTTACAAAATGAATTGACTTGAGGATTTCCTCGGTCTTATGTGTTTTGTGGATCTTTTTGTTAGGTCAAGGCTATGTTGTTGTTGGTTTTTAATTCCATCATCTAATTTTTTTTCCCTTGCACATGTTTTATGCATTTTTAAAATATTTTATTAGTGTAGAAATTTACTTTTTATTTCCGAGAGCTATTTTTCAGTCAACATTATGTTCACTTCTTTGTACTTTTTAATTTTATTTAATTTTATTTTATTTCCAAGAAAAAAAAAAGATGACGATGACAAAAGGTATGAGATATATATATATATATATATATATATATATATATATATATATATATTATTTTAATTATTAGCTATAAGGCCTGGGGATCACCAAAAGAAAACAAATTTCTCTAGAAGTCTCTCCCCTTTATAGCTGATAATACATCAAAGACGTGATAAAAACATTACAACACATTTATGGAAATTTGATTTGATGGTAGTTCCTGTTTTCAGTTGTTTTTCTTTTCTCTTTCTTTTTTAATTAAAGGGCTGATCCCCTTAAAAAACGCCATCTATTTTTTCAGGTAAATATGACGCATTCTCTAAAACATTATTTTTTTCTATGATTTGTCTATTTGTTGTTGTTGTTTTGTGAGGGTTTACATATATATATATATATATATATATATATATATATATATATATATATATATATATATATACAGTGCGTCCCAAAAAAAGTTAACAGTTGGAAAAAGTCTCCCCAAATCAATATTTCAGAATATTTTCCATAAATTTTTATTCCTGTTGATAGCTTAGGATCTCTCCTATGCAATAACACCAGAAAAATCTGACTTATTATTAAGTTTGAGTGATCAAAAACCACTTTTGGGAAAAGAATTGGTATTTGTCCTGGCTTATATGAATGAAGTTAAGAACCGTCTAAAATTGACAGTTGAAAAAAGTCTCCCCATTTAAATATTTCTAAATATTTTCAGGAAATGTTCCTACCCGTGGAAAGTTTAGGGTCTCTTCTATCATAATATGATAGAAGAGACCCTAAACTTTCCACGGGTAGGAACATTTCCTGAAAATATTTAGAAATATTTAAATGGGGAGACTTTTTTCAACTGTCAATTTTAGACGGTTCTTATGATAGAAGAGACCCTAAACTTTCCACGGGTAGGAACATTTCCTGAAAATATTTAGAAATATTTAAATGGGGAGACTTTTTTCAACTGTCAATTTTAGACGGTTCTTAACTTCATTCATACAAGCCAGGACAAATACCAATTCTTGTCAAGTCTGAATTTTGCACCTTTTCCCAAAAGTGGTTTTTGATCACCAAAATATCTCACAATATTTTACGCTTGAGTGAGCAAAAGCCAATTATCGTGAAAGGGTACAAAATCCATACTTCACAAATGTTTGTTTGTGTTCTGGCTGGTATTAGCAAAGTTGAGAGTTATGAAAAGGCTTAAAAATTTTATATTTCTGATCATTAAAAGACAATTTATAAAGGAACAGACTTTGTTCACTGTATGTCCTGATATATCCCATCAAAAATTTATGGTGGAGTGAGCAATGTAGGTGAAATTGAAAGACTCACCAAAAGTAACATTTTGAAACATTAACAAAGTCGTTAATTGCTCACTCAAGCATAGAATATTGATGGGATGTGTAAAGACATACACAGAACAAAGCCTGTTATTTCATAAATTGCCTTTTATTGACCAGAATATGGAAATTTCTAAGCCCTTTCATAACTCAGCGTGGCTGATACCAGCCAGAGCCAATATCAATTCTTGTCAAGTCTGGATTTTGTACCCTTTCACAAAATTGGCTTTTGCTCACTCAAGCGTAGAATATTGGTTGATATTTGGTGTCATTTGACAGAAGAGACCATAAGCTATCCACAGGTATGAAATTTTTCCTTAAAATAGTTTGAAATATTTATTTGGGTAGACTTTTTCCAATATATATATATATATATATATATATAAATGAAGAGCTTAATTCCAAAAGGAGCTAAATCCATTTTTGGCCGAAATTGAGTTTTAAAGATAAATATATGCATCTCGAACATGGGAATCAAATGCACTATATCGCATTAAAAAATCATTTTTGAAAGTTGAAAAAAAAAAATGGTTAGAAATTTAGGTTTCATTCCAAAAGGAGCTAAATCCAAACCGTTTCATTCCAAAAATCCAGTATGGCTAGTTAGGATTTGTTCATTTAACCACATTCCCTAAAGCTATGTATTAAGAATTTTACGCATAAAGAGGCAGCTCCCAGTCTAGATCATCAGTGCAAAATTTTGATAATATTTACCTATTTTTCATATTTTTATGAACATTTTTGGATTTAGCTCCTTTTGGAATGAAACATCGAAAAATTCCGTCTTTAGGAAAAAATGAGAAATTCATTAAAAAATCAAAAACATATTTATCAACAAATAAACATCTTAAAAGATGTAAAATGTACTCTGCTAGCAATATTAATGTGTTTCGTGTTGAATTCTTATTGTCGATTTTTAAATGCGCAGAAAAGGACAATAATTGACTAAGGTTTCATTTCAAAAGGAGCTAAATCCATGGAAATTGAAATTATAAAAATTTCATAAAAATTGATTCATTGCTAGATTTTTGAAAACATTATGGAAGTAATCTAAGACAATAGCCCTACCATATATATATCAAAATAAAGTAACAGTGGACAAGGGAAAGTGGTAAATTAAAAAACCTTAATTTACTCAAAAACACTAAATGTGGATTTAGCTCCTTTTGGAATGAAACTCTTCATATATATATATATATATATATATATATATTATATATATATATAGTTTGATTTCCTTTTACGAGTGATGATGAGCTTTTGAAGTATATACATATTCAGAATTTATACTAGCCGTCAAATAACACCTATATGAGAAAAATTAATGTCCTCATGGAAAACCAATCTCTCACCTTCTTGGTCGCACAGAAAATCAAAGATAAACTGTTCTGTCGATCACAATCAGAAGATAGATTCGATCGCTTCCTTTCTTATAATGGCCAAGGTGGTAAAAACTTTGGAAAGCCATGCTGGCTAATTGCATCGTTAAGTGGCCAATAAAATATTACATCTAACAAAGTGCACTTTGGGTTAACAAATAACTCTGCCTATGCTTATCGGTGAAGCGAAACATCAATGGGTGCACATCACGAATATGGAATGCTTCTAAAGGCGGGTTTACACCAGAAAATCGTAGATGCAAAATTCTGCTTTTTCCAACAAAAAAATAAATAAATAACGATTTTTTTTTTCTGCGAGATACATGTACTCAGAACCAGAAGGGCGTTTAACTCATTTCATGTTACTCACAAATAAAGTCCTTCTGGCTATCAACAGGCTTATTCTTCTATTTCATGTGAAAATAATAAGGAACTAATAGATATGTTTCGTTGCTCTGCAAAGAAAGTTGCTCTCATAAAACACAGTAACAATTTTATTTTTAAAGAACAAATTAGAAAGAAAACAAATACGACGCGTGCATGTTCTGACAGTGAAACGATGAATATGAAACCGGGCAGAATTAGCAGCCGAAAACAATAATGTTATTTCGATCTTAATACGTTTCACTGCAAATGGTATATTAGTTGAATGAATGTGCTATTTTTTTTTTTAAATCGTACTTTAATGACGTGCAAAGCTTAATCACATGTAATCCTTAATTGCTACAAATAAGACACCACCGTGCCACGTGGTTTACTGAAAGGTAATTTTCAACTAATTCTCTCCTGGTATTTCGAAAGTTCGTAGATATAGAGTCTCATAAGACAGGAATAATTATGTGGTTACATGGAGCAGTCAATGTACACTGGGTTAATCAAATGTTTAATTGTTGATTGTAATTTGTGCCGATCGGCAGTCATGGCAAACCAGTGAATGTCCCAATAATCATATGCGGCACATATAAGGTTGAGCATCGCCAGAGTGGGGGTTTTGTATTTTTTTTCTTCTTCTTCTTTTTTTAAAAATAATTATATTCTTATTTCTTAGCGATACTCACATTCGAAAATTTAAATTTCATCATCTGCATGTCGTGTGAACGGCCCTAAAGAAAAAGTATCCCTCATTCTGTCTCGTCCTTGCAAACTTTGATGCGATAAGGAGTCAGTGATTCCGGGTATCTTAGGTTTGATTGACATGGGGATGGAGTGGTCATTCATACTTGGCCGCTCTCAATTATCGCTTAATGGATGGGGCATGTCAATTAGATGATTTAATTTGCGGTCCTTGTCAGCGATCTTGTCAGCGATAAAACTTGAAGTTAAAGAAGCAAAGTGACTTGCTGTCTCAAATTATGATTAGCCATGATTTTTTTAAAATTTTTTTAAAGACAACATCCGTGTTCTTTTGAAATATTTGTTACTCTCTAGAAACAATTCGAGTGATCACTGACGTTATTCCCTTGGGGAGTGAAAATAGAGTGAAATCTATTAGAGAGTAGCAAATGAATAATAGATAGGCCTATATATTCATAGTAGATTTCAAAAAATTATAAAAAGTCATTAAAGAAGAGCATTATTGAATTTGAATACATCCGTGCATATTTCGTTTTTTTTGTTTTTGCTTTGTTTTGTGTTTGTTTTTTTTTTTGTTTTTTTGCTCATACATATTTCACCTAAAGTCTGTAGTTCCGAATTCAACTTTAAGACATTTATTTCCTATTTTCAAATAAAAGTACACAAAGTAATAAATGAACATGATAAACAAAAAGTACTAGTAAACTATTGATGTCCGTATTGCTCCTCAGAATTCTCCCACATTATAGCCCTCAAAGGCCAACAATATCAAATACGGAGGGCGGTCGTTAATATGGAAGTGATTTCAGTTCCTCTGCATGTCTGCTATTCCCCGTTCGTCTACCAAACTGTCAGTACCCGGTAAACCAATATCTGACGGCATTACCAGGATCGGCAATTGTCATTTATTCTGAGTGGATCCTTGTCACAATTATCTAGGCGAAGATTTGCTTTAGTATTTGTAAGCGATCCGCTTTTTTAAAGCTACACAGGAATTCCTATTTGTGTAAGGATTCCGACGTTTTGCCGCACCCCCCCCCCCCAAAAAAAAAAAGTGTAAAAAAGAGTGACGGCATTGTATTTTAAAATTATAATACAGTCAAGTGGCGTACATTGTATTGGACGGAACAGACGTACGCCGTCACTCTTTCGTGTATATATCTAAAAACTGAAATAAATTTTTAAAAGAAATTGGGTATATGAATAGGCTAAGCCAGAATAAGTAAACGTCGATGACTCCGATCTTTACAGGAAATGTATTAAATATTTGCTGAGCAATTCATATGGGATCCTCGGGTGCTGGCAGCGTTTGTTAAATTTACCACCCCCCCCCCCTTAATTAATTTCTGGATGCGCCACTAACATTAATAACGTCATTTACTTGACGTGTATCGTCCCTTTAAAAAATATGAATGATCTTAAATTATATAGGATAGCATGTAGATTAGAAATATTTTCATCATTTTTTATTTCTAATATTGACCTTGATGAAATTTCATGAATATCAAAAATCATCTTTACTTCTATTTAATATTATTATTGCAATATTTTTTACTATGCTTTGCTTCTTACAAGATTGGGTTTACAACGATATAGATGCATCGGCCCAGGTACAAAGATGGCGACCCTTTAAACATTTAATGCATTTATAACTGTTATGAGTGATGCATTCTATTTATTTTAGCTGTATCGTAAGAATAGCAGACAAAATTTACAACATAAAATTCATGATATTGATGTTTATGAATTAGGTTTAGTTTTTGTTGACCACTGGTATCGATATATATGTACATTTAGATTGTATGTAGATTTAGATTGATAAAGTGTACATCATTAATATCATCAGTCGTTCACTTTAATTAAAAAATACATAATTTTAAGCAAATTTTAAGTAAAAGCGGGAAAGGTAGTGATTACATTTTAAACGACACATTTTTATTAACTGCGACAATAAATAAAGCTAGATATATCATTTTTTCGCATGCAGGCTTTTGTCAAACCATACTTCAAAGAAATCTCTAAGAAAAATGATTTATCAAATCTCTTGATACGCTTCAAGGAAAGCACCCCTGTTATACTTCAAATAATGCGGTTAGATTGTCGCATTAAAATGTTGTCACAAGTAAGTCTTGAGCATGTTTGTAGATTCAAGAAAGTGTGTAACCGATCTGTAATAACTGGGTTAGTTTTATTCCTCACTCATTATACTCTGGAATGACGACAGACAATGCACCTTACAGGTGACTCGTGACCCAGGGGTGGTGCCAGACTATTTGAAAAGTGGTGAATACATCTTTTTAAAAATGTTTAACAAGCAAAAAGGGGGTTCTCGAATTTCGTAGAAAGTTACATGTATCCAAAACTCTAACAAGCAAGCAAGCAAAAAGTTAAAAGAGTATGTCAAATTTGGGACAAGTTTAGGGGACAAATCAAGGGGGCAGTCTCCCCTTGCTCTCCGCAACACCGCCACTGCCGGTAGAATAGGATCATGTCATTTACAATGTTCCAATTCGCTTCTGAGCGGTTTTCCCGCCCTTTTTTGGCGGGAAAGGTCAGGCCCTACCAACATCAATGAAGTAGTCGTTTGCCGTTGATAGCACACGTGAAGTCGGTGAATAGATTTCTCGCGATGACTTTATCGAGTAGAAAAGTAGACCTTATGATGGTTTGGCTGATTTGAAAAAGAACTGATAATCAATCACTTTTGAGCAAGAGAATCCGATGTACGCCAGAATTGAAAGTTTTTCAATTTTTGCATTATCATAATATAGGGCCTTTACTTTTTATCCACCTTGTTGTAAGTCATTGCACATTTCATCTCTTAAATTCCATTGAAAGAAATGTTTCACTGACTTGCTAACAGATGATAGTAAACAAAAAGCCTAACAAGTACCATTATTTATCACAGTAAATTTTGAGTTTATAATCAGAATATTTGTTAACAATTGAATTCTCCCAAGAATAAAATTGAGATCTTGCATTGCTTATTCTCGAAGGAAATCATGCATGCATGGACCGAAGACATTTCTCTCATACTTCACATAGTCCTACGTGACATCTCAAACATTTCTGAAAAAGCCTTTTATTGCACTTGCAATTGAATCCGTTAAGAAAAGTTAATGTATATATATATTATATTCATGATTTCTGTCTAAAAAAAAGTTTAACATTGTAAGGAATATTCTTTGTAGCACATCAGTGTCTTTTATCCTCTTTATTCTGGTTCGATTTTTGTTAGCACTGTTTAGATTTATCCAAAGTCTGTCAAACAGTACGCCTTAATCCAAACATTGCCGTTTCTATGTCATGATATTGCCTGGGGCCCTTACATGACAAATGTTTTTTGTCCTAAGTACCACTTTAGTAACTTGTCATTTTTCATTTTGTTCTACTTTCTTCCATTAAATGTCGATTTTTTTTTGATTTTTTTTTTTTGGGGGGGGGGGTCTTTTTATTTCATAGGTGGATATGGATACAGAATCTCGTTTTGATTCTGGACTCTGATTTTTAACCTGTTGACTACTGAAATCTCTAATTCCCATAGACTTTAAAAAGGGCCCACCCGGTTCCAGTAGGTAATGGGTTAATATGGTATTTTATGGGTTTTAAATTATCAAATTATCAATTATCAATTAAATATTAAATATTCTATCAATACAACTATATCTGAAACACGAAAAAAAAAAAGAATACGGAAAAACTGAATCACATGGACACAAACAAACTATCCTATTTCACCCATCTCCCCCCCCCCCCCCCCCCCGTCCGAAAAAAAAGTGTTGATGGTTTATTTTACATGACAGCTTAGAAAGCATGCTTGTAAGTAAGTAACCAGGGGTCCGATGGACTTGGTAATGAGGATTTAATACCTTACCAAAGGGCACTAGCGCATCCATTTGGTTTCGAACCCGGGTCCTCCAGTTACGAGAACACTGCTCTACCACTGAGCCATCACCAAAAAAAATGGCTTGATCGATTTACCTTAGTTCGAGGTAAAACTAGAAGCCTTCGGTTAGTTATTGGCTGCTAGGTATCAACGAAAATCAGCGCTCACTTCCAAAGCTCGGCTCAACCAATGCGTCATTTCGATTGCGTCATCATTACTTGTGCTAGTCGAGCCTGTGAATGAAATTAACCTATATGAAATATGCCAGTTATTGAAATAATTGTTTGCACTGTTGATTTTGCAACCACTTTTCAAACAATATCACTCTTTCACGACGTGCAAACGACCCTACAGGTCACTGAACGCGACAGTCCTTACGTCAGCGTACTATGACGCCTCGTGCGGCCAGGGCCCCCGTTTCATGAAACTTGCTTTCACTGACAATTTACAGTAACTGTTATAAGCTACTGAAATTCTTGCATCTGATTGGCTGAGAGCAAATTTGTCGGTAAAAATCACCGACAGGACACTTGATGAAACGCCCCCCTAGCTTCATCATTGGCTGCTTGGTGGCTGCTTGGTATGAACGAAAATCAGTGCTCGCTTCTAAATCACGTGATTCTTAATTATTATCACAAATACACCATTCTAGGGAAAAGAAGGTAAGTAAATCCCCGAACCGTTGCCGAGAATTACTCAATAAGATCGAACCCCGCTTACGGTGAACCCCCCAAACAAGTTTTCTCCAGTCATAATCTTGAAAAAAAAAAAAAAACGATTGCGCATGAAACGCGAGAGGCATGAAAATTTCAATGCTTTTCGGCGGAGTAATACAACCCACCGAGTCATCGAGCGCAAATTGCTTGAATGACGAAACGCATCTACTGCGTTGGGGGCTGTATATAGAATGGCTAGATGGATATTCAAAACTTCGACAGCTGATAAATTTCCAGCAAACTGGATTGCAGCGGCATGGCGGGTTGGCCCGCAGAACATGTTTGTTTTCTCGAGGGTAAGAAGATAGAGAGATGGGAAAAGAGAGGTTCACGGGGCACTTCGTACACACGCCATGGGCACCCATATTGCCTTTCCTTTATAGCAGAAAGGTTGGGGAAAAGGAAGCTGAAATTCGAAGTTATCGTTGTTCTTCCTTTACTTGCGGTTGTCCTTCGCGATGATGAATGAGAAATGAAAACCAGGTTGTCCCATAGCTTTTACGGGCATGGGCGGTGATCCGGGGGGACGAGAGGACGCGTCACCCCCGGAAATTTTGAAGATTGTACAGCAACCAATGGTAAAGGATAGTCCCCCTCCCCATCACCCCCCCCCCCCCTTGGCCGTGACAAATAATCGCCGCACATGTTCAGGGGTGATTATCCTTTTATGAACATAATTTTGTCTAAAATCACTTTCAAAACAAAATTTTCTTATGCTCCTTATGAACCTCACTCAATTTCAACAGCGCCGGGAGAAGACATACAGACCAACAGACCAAATCTTCGATCATATAAAAGAAATGCGTTTATTGTTCCTCCTATTCATATAAATACATACGGTTAACATTCGTTTGCCCATGCTGCCCCAGTTCTATGGAATAGCCTCCCCGACTCTCTTAGAAACATTAATACATTAGATACGTTTAAGTCTGGCCTTATAAAACACACTAAATGTTAAACACTCAGATAAAAGAAACTCCGTAACCTAGTTTCTCATTGCTTTGCTTTGCTTTTCTTTTCTTTTCTTCCTATAAGCGCATGCGCTATACAAGAATGGTCTATTATTATTATTAAGAAGGGGCTCATAGGCAAGTGCCCCCCCCCCCCACTTTCAACATTGAATGAACGTCCAACGCATGGGCCCTCGAACTGTAGGGCACTGTGCTCAATTTAAGCACACACCCACACACACACACAAACTTCTAAAAATCGACCCACAAATGCCTATTCAGAATGATTTTTTAATACAATAATTATGATACAATTTATAAATATTTGACCCACTAATTCAATAATCAGACAGGCTAATGAGAACTTAACTTTATCGAGCGTTTAATCGATGCAAACGATCGCATGCTTGATATATTTGATATTCGCAAATTACGGTGTCAAGTAGCAAAAATGCTTGGAGACGGTCTCTAATATCTGCTCACTAGATAGGATCAGGGGCGGCGCTACGGGGGGGGGGCAGAGGGAGCGACCGCCCCCCTATGATTTTTCAAGTAGTGAAAAAAGAAAAGAAAAAGAAAAAAGAAGAAAAGGAGGAAGAAAAGGGAAGAAAATGGAAGAAAGAAGAAAGAGGAGTATTAAAAAGAGAGGTCTTAAACATATAACTCTATATTACCCCTGTTATTTAATGGAGAAAAAATATGACGTCACCTTTAGGTCGTCTTGCCCCTCCTATCAAAATACCCTGGCGCCGCCCCTGGACTCTAGGATCCTCTGTATTCATATCTAAGGATGAAACAGAAATTTAAAAATCTCTACAGGGCTGTACCAACATATGGAAATGCAATGTATATGTAGTGTTTAGATAATGGTTTATTCATTTTTTTAAAAAGCTTTGGCTGGTATATAGACGTTTAAAACCGTTATACCGTTTATACATGCATGTAAGTTTCCCACTTTTCATGCTTGTTCTTCTTTATTTCATGTATAAACAAGAAAGTCAAATAATTTTTCTTTTAAAGAGGAGGCGAGCAGACAGAAAGGAAGTGGGATGAGAGAGACTAGGAATCAAATGTGTTTTTCCTAAACTACTCTCACCCACGTCCTTTAGAAAGGAACAAACACCAAACATACCAAAAGCATTCCAGACCCTTCTTTACTTATCAAAGAATGATAACAGATTGGCATATCCATGTCAAACGTTTCCCCTGGGGGGTTAGCGGCCCACTCCAAGACCTATGTGCTCATCCTAAAAAATTAAAGTCGGGGAAGAAGGATCTCAACAATGAGAAACCTATCAGCGAAATTAGAATCCGCTGGAAGTTTGTGCAAGATCAGTACATAACACAGAACAATTTCTTTTCAACAAAATGTTCGTATTGCCGCCCAAAACTACTCTCAAATGATTTGGTGACATTGTTAGCGCTTGCCCCTGGTTTCGTACATTTATTCCGTTTCTAAGAAAGGAAATATTTGCTTGCACATTATTTTCTGATGCAGCGCGCGCTCTCTCTCTCTCTCTCTCTCTCTCTCTCCCTCTCACTCACTTACTATTTCTCTCTTTATTGCTCTCTCTCTCTCCCTCCCTCCATCTCTCTCTCTCTATCTCTCTGTCTCTCTTTCTCTTTATGCCTCCGCACAAAAGGCAATAAGGTTTTATCTGAGTATTGAAAGGTGTTTCTTACAGAAGCGAAGCACTCTTATGGGAGTTGTCTTTTTTCGAAACTATATATTGTATTCATGCATGGTAAATGTTTACTTGTGTTGAATTTTCTACTCTTGCAAGAAGAACGTTTAAATAAAGAACTGAATCCGAAATCTGTGTTCAAACAAATCGCAATCGAGTAGCAAATAGATGGAGATTTTTTTTTTTTAAGCGCTAGAGAAGAGAGAAGAGATAGAAAGAGAGAAAGGGGAGAGATGAAGAGAGAAAGGTGGGGAATTAGACTGAGGGAACATGACAAAAACAGTGGCAAGTGGATAGAACAAAAAAGATAGAACAGCACTCTCTTTCGAGACAGATTAGTAATTTATACATGACGTATATAAGCAGGATATCGAAAGGGAGAGAAACAAATATAGAGACAGAG
Source organism: Heliocidaris tuberculata (assembly GCA_025618425.1). Classification (NCBI taxonomy): domain Eukaryota; kingdom Metazoa; phylum Echinodermata; class Echinoidea; order Camarodonta; family Echinometridae; genus Heliocidaris; species Heliocidaris tuberculata. The sequence continues at coordinate 34,039,102 of CM046837.1, read as the reverse complement.
AGGCCCAAAGAGATATTATGCAGAGAAAGAGGAAATGGAGAGAAAGGGGAGAGGGGGGTGCAGAGAGAGGCACAGAGAGAGAGAGAGAGAGTGAGAACTATAGAAGACATTTAAACAAGAAATCTTTGACAACTGTCTCCAAAGACAGTACACACAATATTGTATCTCTAGGTTACTAAGCCCTTACAAGTATACATACATGCAGCTTAACAGAATTTCTTTCCCCACGCAGTTTCTGTTGGTAATGGACGCCCCCTTGCCAGCAGACATTTAAGATCCACCGTATACTGAAGTCACGTGGTTATCTCCCCCTTTTCAATGTGTTGATAACGCCGACGATTATTATTTGGGTGACCGATATACGAGATCGCACCGACCTATTTCCTCTTGTGAGTGATGTAACTCAAAACCGATTTCCTGGAGGAAGTCTTCCGGTTTCCATGGAAATTCCTGGAAAGAGAAAGATGTGATGATTTTAATCTATGTTACAATATGTGGTCTCATTTTAATTGCAGGAAACATATGACATAGCTTCCCGTGAACTGAATATCGTTAATGAAAAGCAGAGTTTGCTGTATTTTTTTTTTTCAAGACTTGCAATCCCTTGCACTCACGAGATTTGCAATTAATGTTTCATGATATCCAGTAGTGATGAACTTATCGAATGTGGCATAGTGAATCGTGCCCATTAAGAGTAGAAGGTCCCCAATAAGCCATTTCGTATTATGACCCTAGTATGACCCCAATTTGTACGCGCACGCGCATTTGTTTTGGTGGACGCGCTACTCGTTTAACAGGTACAATCATACTGGATCATGGCGAGCAACATGGTGAGCACAAAATAATATGTAAATAGTGCATGGTCTATCATGCACTATACTGGATTATGTGCACGACTAAATTACTACATTATCCCGAGTGCAGTTTTGTTTCACCGAGGCCGCGCCTGCATGAGGGATAATTTAGTAATTGGAGTTCATATAGTCCAGTAATGGTGCATAAATAGAACATACACTAATTGTTATAGTAAATAGACCCCTATATCTATAACTACATGTTATTCATTTAACACAGGAATCCCCGTGCAAAAATCACAGTTATAGTGCACGATCGTGCACTTTAACAAAATTTGTGCACGTCACGTGATGCGAATCTAACCAATCACAGCGCGTATTATACATACACCATTTACTATTATACTATTAATACATGGTTGGGAGTGCGTTAGTGCGATCCGGCAACACAAAGGTTTTTATCGTGGTGTACTAACGCACGAGGCGTAGCCGAGTGTGTTAGGCACCACGATAAAAACCTGCGTATTGCCGGATCGCACTAACGCACGAACTCACAACCATGTATTCATAGTTTTATAAAACGGGTCTACAATCTATAATCTTAGCGTGTAAAAGCATACATGTTTACAATTACATGTTTACAGATCCGGTTTGATCCGGATTAGCCGTGCGTTAGTCCCCTCGCCGTGCGTTAGTACTTTTTTTTTTTTGCACGGTCACGTGGTGTTATTTGACCAATCGGTTATTTGATAGGTCAAATAACACCACATGACCGTGTAAAAAAAAAGTACTAACGCACGGTGATGGGACTAACGCACGGCTAATCCGGATCAAACCGGATCTGTAAACATGTAGCGCAGACGGTACGACTAGATTTGGCTATATGTTTTTACACGCTAAGATTGTAGATTGTAGATTGCAGATTGCAGATTGTAGACCCGTTTTATAAAACTATTAATACATGGTTGTGAGTTCATGCATTAGTGCGATCCGGCAACACGCAGGTTTTTATCGTGGTGTCTAACACACTCGGCTACGCCTCGTGCGTTAGTACCCCACGATAAAAACCTTTGTGTTGCCGGATCGCACTAACGCACTCCCAACCATGTATAAATAGTATGCATTGTATAATAGAGGTCAGGGGAGCATTTCATCAAGTGATTTGTCAGTGATTTTTACCGACAACTGTTATAAGCTACTGAAATCCTTGCATCTAATTGGCTGAGAGCCACTTGCGTAAATCCCGGGGGATGGGGGGATATATCTCCCCCCCCCCCCCCACACTTTTCGAGGAGGGGGGATGGCCTGTACAATCATTCCCCCCCCCCCCCCACTTTTCAGGAAAGAAATTAAAAAATATATGTTACTAGATAATTGTTTTATTGGCGAAAATTCTCCCTGAAATGCCGCTAAAAAATTGAATTGAATCAACTTTAATTTAAAAAATGCTAATAAAGGGCCTGCTCATCATCGCCATACGATCATTATCATCATCCACATCATCATCATTATCATTATCATCATCATTATTATAATAATAATAATTGTTATAATTATTATCATTATTATTATTATTATTATTATTATTATTATCACTATTATTATCATTATAATAACTATTATTAACTTTGTTATGACTCTCATCATTATTATTATTATCATAATCGTATTGATCATTATAACCATCATTATTTATATTTTTCTTTTATTATTATCTCTATAATAAAGTGCAATCATTATCATTTTTATTATTATTATTATCAACAGGTAACAGTATTATCACTTTTGTTTTGTTTATCATTATTCTTCTTTTTCTTTTTTCTTTTTCTTTCTTCTTTTTTTTTCTTCTTCTTCTTCTTCTATTATCCTGATGAAGATGATAATGATGATGATGAGGAGGAGGAGGATTATTGTTGTTTATTACAGTAATTGTTATTATCATCATCATCATCATTTTCATAGTTATTTTACTATTATTTTGGTATATTAAATTGTTATTGATAATGTTGTTCATAAAATTATTATTGTTTTTATTTTCATCCTTATATTTCAAACAGGTTGGGGTGAGACTTCTTCTCCCCTCTCCACCCCCCCCCCCCCTCTCTCTCTCTCTCTCTCTCTCTCTGTTTCTCTCTCACTCTACACGGTCTCAACTTCTGTCTGGAAAGTGGTATTATCATGGTCATTATAATAATTGTAGTTGATTTTTCCCTGAGAATGTACAGAAATCTTTAAAGCAACAAAGTCTGAAATAACAGAGATTTCATCTGATTTCATACATCATGTTTAAGACTCTTCTTCACTCTTCTAGAATGACGCATCATTTGAAGAAAATTAGGATGGGTGTTAGATTGAATGTGAATGATATGGGAGGGGTATATGCCTATGGGTGTTTTTTGAATGACAAAACGTGCCTTGTGTTTGTCAAACAAGATCACGTTGGCAAATTATTTCAACCATTCCCCCCCCCACCCCCCCCCCCCCCCCCCCCACTCCTCGATACGGATTTACGCCACTGCTGAGAGCAAATTTGTCGGTAAAAATCACTGAAAAAACGCTTGATGAAACTCTCCCCAGATGTACTCGGTTCAAATTACCTTTATCTGCACATGCGCAAATTGTAATAACGAACTGGCTTATTCGAGCATTGCTACGTGCGTAAATATATTCGCCTAAATAATGTTATTATTCTATTCAAGATTGCCAATTCGATCAAAATTCTTGCGGGTTGGTACGAATTGCTATTGCTGATCGCCTTCTTTTTGTCATGTTTTTAGATCCTAGACGTGATTAATCTCATTTGAGCTGATTTATTAATTATAAAATACAATATTTAATCCTTTTCATTTTATCCGCCAGAATGATTTGGACTGTACCTTATAAGAATACAATAGACTCTATAGAGTAATGCCCTTTTATAGACAAGATAAAAACATGAATTATATCCGCTTAACAAAAGCTTTTAAAAAAGATCTAGCTTGAATTAACCATGTTTTGATATTTTCCTATCTCTCTCTCTCTCTCTCTGTTTCTCTTATCTCTCTCCTTTCCCCCTCTCCCTCTAGAATCTTTCTCTCTATATCTGTCTCGCGCGCTCTCTCTCTCTCTCCCCCCCCCCCCCTCTCCCTCTCCCTCTTGAATCTTTCTCTCTAGCTCCCTCTCGCGCTCTCTCTCTCTCTCTCTCTCTGTGAACCTTTTTTTTTTCTTCATCATCGTAGTCTATTTCTACCAACCCGAGTTTACAGCTATCTCTTTATCAATCCCCCCACCCCCCCCCCCCAAAAAAAAAAAAAAAAACTCCGTTTAGCCTATCACGGTTATGATCATTTCACTTTGCGAAAACAATTACGTCTTACAGGCTCTGAATAACACTGAATAATGCATGTGTTATGATATCTAAAGTAAACATCGTCAGATTTTTTTTTTTTTTTTTAATCTTTTTCGAGCAATTTTACGGACTTCGCACAAACCTTCCACTTATGGCTTCAAATCACAATCCCATATCAAGCTCCATTTTCATGATCGCTTCAATTTGGAAAGAGTGTCCCATTAGAGGCGACACAAGTTGACGCCTTCTTAATTTCAGGAGGAAATGAAAATGGAAAAATCTGAAATTGTCTGTCTTCAAACACCATGCATCAGAAACAAATTTCCGATCGAGGTATGGATCTATACCAGTATGATAAGACAATTTCAAGCCTAATTTTCGTTGATATCTGTACATGCACAGGGTTTTGTCATTTTCTTTAAAGCACTTTCGTTGTGACAATTACCAAAAGATATTGCAATTGGACTATAGTAATTTAAATAATTCCCGTCCAACTTAGGAAATAATAGGCACCATAAAAAAATCATTGTTATCATTATTGTTATTGTATTTATATAATATGTTAAGCACTACAGTATATGTTATTATGATTGAGAACAGTGAACAAATCTGAATCCGAATCTGAATCTGAATATTGAACGAAAATATCCATTTACTGTATACCACTGTATAACATAGAAAATATCGCGCCAAGATAATATCTTTTTGATCTCCATACACAAATAATAATTATTTACCTATCCTTTCTCTTGTCTTCTATTTTATTATATCTTCTATTCTATCTATTGAAATGACAAAATAACAAATGGCAAACACAAGAGAAGAGTTAAGACTCTAAACACGTCTTGACCAAAGATTGATGAGTTTTAGCTGAATATTTTACCATGTTTGTGTGTTTGGTCTATTTCTCAATATCAAACAGAACCCTATATCACTGAAGCAATGTCTATCAAATATTGAAAAGTGCAAACAGTGCAACGACGTATTAAGTAATCCGGACATAACATTTGAAATGGGATGAACAATATGGTATTGAGTTGAGTTGATTTCTCGAAAGTCTTTGCGATCGTGTTGTTTATTTATAAACAAAGATATTCGGTAAATGACATCATAAATTTGATATTTATTGTTCGGAATGCTATCCTCAAACTTTTGTTAGAATGACAGATATTTCAGTAAGGGTATTCACGTTTCGAACATTTAAGTTATATATTGCCGCGAAGGTACATTAAAGCCGTATGACAGGGGGAAAAAAACATGAAGACAAACTATATTTTAAACTTTCAGAATGTTAACGGTGTTTTAACCACAGGTTCTCCTAAAATACGCATGAGGTTAGGCGAATGCGGCATATTTAACAAGAGTAAACAACCGTTAAAACAAATTTGAATCCCTTAAGCTTAAATTTTCTTCTGTCAATATTTTCATTTTTCAAAAATTACCATCGCCCGCTCCTTTCTGTAAAATGTAATCAAATTTGGCATAAGGCACACAAATCAAGACGCTTTCACTGTATTCGATTAGCCTTGCTTTGTTTTTCGTAGATATATACTGATCCGATTATCTCTCGGAAGTATATGAATAATTCAATCTTGCTTTTTGATAAAACGTTCCCTCCAATATGATAGGATTATAATGCATGCATGCCCCTCTCTTAATTTTGTTTATATATTCACCTCTCTCTGTCTGTCTCTCTCTCTCTCTCTGTCTCTCTCTGTCTCTCTCTCTCTCTGTCTCTCTCTCTGTCTCTCTCTCTCTGTCTCTCTCTACCCTTTTTAGCTTCTGTCTTTCTCTCAATTTATCCCTGTCTATTATTATAATTCCATTTTCTGGTTTTTTTTAATCTCCCTCTCTTTCTCTCTTCCTCTCTAACTCTTTATCTTTCCCTTTCTCTCTCTCTCTTTCTCCTTCTCCGTTGCCCCCTATCTCCATATCTGCCCCTCTCTATCAGTAAATCACCTCTCTTGTTCTCTTTTCACCATCTCTCTCTCTCTCTCTCTATCTCTCTCTCTCTCTCTCTCTCTCTCTTTCCCTTTCTCTATCCTCTTTGCCTTTATTTTTTAAAGAAAAATTATCTTGCTTATCATTTTTGTTCTCACGTTACTCACTTAACATTTTTATTATTGTGCTGCTACTTTGGGCATGATGGGTGTTGATTTTAAACTGTTATATTTCATACTATATCAAACAAGTCTGTTATTACGTGGTACCTGATTTATAAAATGAAGAATAGTTTTAATTTCTATTCCATTTTAACATGAGTGGATTCGATGAGTATAGCATGTATAGCAGTATTCAGTCCCGAATTATCATAGTGATCCGATATAACGATAATTCAGCACTGCTTCGTAAACATGGTAAACATTTTATACATTCAAACATCTATATTCCATCTAGTCTCTCTCTCTCTCTCTCTCTCTCTCTCTCTCTCTCTCTCTCTCTCTCTCTCCTCCTTCCTTCTTCTCCCTTTTCTTCTTCTCTTCTCCTCCTCCTCTTTCCTTTTCTTGTTCTTTACTACCATTCATTTCTTATTTGAATTTGGGCATGTGCGGGCTGTGGGTGCACGGTTGTGAATCAATTAATAGAAGCTAGCGAATTCTTCTTTTCTTTCGATACACCGGGAAAATATATTATAATGGTTTTGTTCTCCAAGATTGATGAAATGCATACTTGCTCCCGTTTTCTGAAGGATTGGCTGCCTTAACGGATGTCAAATATCAATACAATCTGGCCTCATAGGATTTATTTCTACATTCAAATGTAATCAACCAATGTTAACATCTTCCTCTGACAATTTTTGAAATAATATCAGCCCTTGCATCTACGTTATACCTTAGGAAAGAATAGCTTAACCCATGCACGGTTGGGTTTCATGCAGCCATAAACTTATGGAACAGGTATTGTGTTATATTTTGTGTGAATATTAGTTTGGTTTGTATAGTTGGGAGCGCAAGAGACTGATTAAAGAACTAAAGATATCAATCGAAGAGGCTTATGGACTTAAGAAGTACGGAAATGAAACCACTCGCACTTCCAAATACATTTTTCCCCCATTTCAACTTTAAGGGAAACTTGAGAGAGAGAAAAAAGGGCTTTGCGCGCAAGAAATTCCAGAAAAAGTTGTTGCCTCACAACCGACGAAAACAGAAATTTTCCACAATCCCGCTTACAAGCATTTGCCGATGGTGATAACAGAATTCATCATATATACGATGATACCCTTTGAAAAAATGACTAATCCTGGGCGTTAAGGAGAAGTTAAGATCCTCTCATATTGATGCGTCCCCTGATAAGCCACCTATTTTAAGTCAGGAGGAGTTATTGATTAAGTCACAGATGCCCAGAGGGCGGCAGTGACTTTATAACTTTGCCCAAAACTGTCAATGGATCCAGCTGATTAATGACGACAGAGGGGATGCAAATGACCTTTGAAATTTCTTCCTGATCTCTTCGGGATGAAAAATCATCTAAAATGCATAAAGAAGCTATTATTTTCAGAAAGAAGGTCTGTGACTTCTCCGTGTTTCTACAGCTGTCGTCACGTTCTCTCAAAAGTTTTGAAAAAAAAAAAGAATAGACGCACGTCAGCATAAATCTCTTGCCCATCTCACCTCCTCACCCTCTTTCTCTATATTACATCTCTCTCTATGTCTCTCTCTCTTTCTCTCTGTCTCTCTTTTGCTCTCTCTCTCTCTCCCTCTTTCTCTCTTCCTCTCTCTCTCTCTATTTCTCTCGTTCTTTCTCTCTCTCTCTCTCTGTCTCTGTCTCTCTCTTTCTTCCTTATTCCCTCTCTATCTCTATCTGATCTCTCAATCTGTCTAATCCATCTCCTTCTCTCTCCCCTCTCTATGATTACGGTCTCAATTTCGCCACAGGTACAACGCCTCTCGCTCGAATATCCACTTTCCAACTTCTTCGTTTTTGCGAACGAACAAAGAAATCAAGCAAAATTTGTGACATTTTTTTTTTTTTCATTGTGAAAATGTTATTTCGCTATCAAAACCATGAAAACATATACGAGATGGAATATTGGGAGGGACCTACAAATAAACCTCCTACAAATAAACCCCCATGCCAAAAAGTGGTAATTTTAAAATGCTCGTGAGGCTCTATAGCTCCAGCCTATATGGTCGTGGGGGTGTCCCTTGCCCCCTCCCCCACCTTTCCTCTGGACCCGCCTACAAAAAGACTCAACGTGTGGTGGATCGATGAACGAGAGTACATAAATCCATAGAACGATACGCCCATGGTTCGCGAACTTGAGAAGGGCAACTCAACTGGTAATCTTTCTTGCGTACGACATGTGGAATACAATCCCACCCATCGTTTTCTAAGGAATCCCCGAAAATTTACCCAAAATCCTTTACTTAGACTGGCCGTGTCACTTATCATCCCACACGCAAGTATTGGATTGGCTACGGACAGTCACCCAAACCCTTCCTTATATATCCCGTCTTAAAGATAATTTAGACTTCTGGTAATGAAACTGTTTTTCGAGACAAAGTGTCTCAAGTTTTTTCTGTTTATTATCCAGTAAATGGTCTGTTTCTGTTTGAACCATTCAAATGTCAACAAAAATAGCACACGATTTGCCAACAAAAAATAAAAAATAAACAGCGCAGATTGACGACCCGATCGCCATCAATCCGTCATCTCGCTTAGTCCGATATTGTTTATCTGCTACACGATTCTTGTCTAACAAACCGATCAAATCTATCTGCTTGTACAGTATCGTTAATTATCAGTATTAATATTATTAGTTTTATTTGGAAAAGAAAACATTACAAAGTAGAAAAACATTTGACAAAATAAAGATAAAGATAATGCATTGAATGCAACCACTGGAAGGCCAGGAATAGAAAAAAATAACTAAGCAAACAAAGCTTTCTATAAGTTTAATCTGAAATCTTTTATATCTTGTGCAAGGCCCTCCACATTTTTCTCTTCTTTTTTGCCTGTTATTATCTATATCTCGCGAACATTATTTTCTACCTATTTACCGTATATCATACGTGATTTGAATTCTTTACCTGTGTTGTTTTGTAACCGTCTCTCATGCCTGAAACATCTTAATTGTTTTTTATGTAAAAGTGGAACAAATAAACTTCAAACTTTAAAATGTTGATCTGCTCTGTGATTGCTTCTTCTTTCTTCAACATCAGGGCCCCGTTTCATAAAACATGCTATCAATAGCAAGTTACAACAATTGTTGTAAACTACTGAAATCCTTGAATCTGATTGGCTGAGAGCGAATTTGTCGTAGAAATGAGGCAGTTGTTAGTGATAACAAGTTTTATGAAATGGGGCCCAGAACTTGTGGTTTCCATTGAATGAATACACCCCTTATAACAAATCAAAGTGGAAACCCGTCCCCAATGTGCTGCCCAATATAATGTTCTCAAAATCTATTCACCTCCCATTCCCCACCCCAAATCTGTAGCCGATAGAGGAAAAGTTAATGGAAACTTGACCCCATAAGTGCCTGTCTTCGATACCTTAGGAGTTTGTATCATCTTATTATAGAGCGCTATAAGCGATATTTCAATATCGGACGTCTTACTTAAAGCTCCGAACATACATGTACATGCGACCCATGCTCCGATTCTTACATAAGAAAGTGGGTAATTGCAACAACAAAACAAAAAAAAAGTTAATGGACGAATTCATGAAGGCTGAAAACCATTTTCTATGTTTGTCCTTGTGTGATTTTTTTTAAATAGGAACTAGGATGCTTATGTTTTCTATATTCATGCGAGTGATTCAGTAGTGAAACAGCTTTTAACAGCTGTATTCTAACAAAATAACACTTTAAACCTCCTCCTGCAGACAGAACTTAAGTCGAATGTGGATATAAATGTATATCATTAAAACTGTAAGAGACCATTGAACGGCTTATCAATAGAGTTATAGAAATGTAGAAACGAGGAATCAATAGAAAAAAAAATGAGACAGTGTCTGATACATTACTTAAGAAGTATAACAGTGGCATAGCTATTAGGAGCAGGGGGTACATGCCTCTACAAGTCGAATTGTGATAAAGGAAAACGGGTAAAATGAGAGAGAAAGAGAGAAAGAGAAGAGGGTGGTAAAATGGAAAAAAAAACCGTGATAAGACCCCGTGCCACACCATCCTTACTCTCGCGTTCCGTCCATGCATGTATTAAGGACGATGCCCTTATTCACCTACAAACCACCCCACCGCGCATTGCCCAAGAGCCCCAAGCTAAATCATTGGATCCAGCCTAAATACGCCACTGAATTCCTACTTGTACAATTTCAAAAATGAAGAAACAAGGAATAAGTACAGTCAAAGGGAAAGGAAGATTAAAACCATACCAAAAACATGAGCAAGAAGTAGAAGAAAATCATTCAAAGGAGTCTACATCTTCATAAGATCACCCATGCAGACGTGCCTGTCGAAGTGTCTTATATTTCCTAATAAGGGATACGTGCACGTTGGTCGAACTGGTGACCCCTTTTTGGAAGGTTAAAACACTCTATAAGTCAAGATTTGCCTCCTCAAGATATGATATATGCCATTGTGTGCTTTGCTCTCGTTGTGTGACAAAAAATCGTCTACCAAATACTGCGAGGGATGACGGAATGATAGACAGACTTCCCGCCTGAATCAGCCCCTCAATCCTGGCTGGGAAACCCGATACGCGAATGACCTAGCAGCATTACATGGTACACAGACCGTATCGATTATTAATCTCTTGATCGAGTGCGTGTGTGCAGACGATGTCAGATTCGAGGATAGGATTTAGAGTGAAGAAAATTTTGATGTCCTTATCTGACTCTTATTAGCGCCTGATTGTGGCTATTATATTTATTTCTAATAATACTTTATTTTGTTTGTGCCAATTCTACCCAGGAGAACGAATGACTGCATGAATTGACTTTTTTAAATTTGTGTTTGATGCACTTTCCTTGGTTTGTATAATTTGATGTTGAAAACAAAAATAATTTAAAGATATTCCGTGAAATATCATCACAGGCAGTCAACTGGAAAGGATTATGAAACCAGCTCTTGAAACGCGTTTTTCATGTCTTCCCCTTCCCCCTTTAATATTCTCTCTCTTTCCTATCAAACTCTATCCCCTCTTTATTTTTTTCTTTCCTACAACCATACATCTGTACGTTTATATTCAGCTTACTTTGTCCATCCATATGAGATTAAGCCCTATACGTATAGCCCCCCCCCCCAAAAAAAAAAAAAAAAAAAAAGGAAAAAAAGAAAAAATATCACCATATTTCTTTGATTTTAGTCGATGAAAGTGCTCACAATATTATTCGAAGCTGGTGTGAAGTATTTTCTCCTGAAGTGGAGTATTGATTAGGAAACAAGATAAAGAACAAAAGAACAATCCCGACATGTTTTTATGTTTTTGTTTGATTGGTGTTTTTGTGTTGTTTTGGGGGGAGGAGGGTTCCTCGACAAGGGGAGGGAGTTCGCTCCATAGATCTACCTGTGCTGATCAGCTATTGTGTGGTATTGAATCAGCAACAACGTGCTTGAGGGTACCTCCCACCTATTAGTATCATCAGGGGCGGATCCAGGATTTTGTAAAAGAGGGGGCACAGAACCGGAAAAGCACACAATTAAGGGGGCATTTTTTTTTTCATTGTGTACTTAAGGTATGCCAGTTGGGTTTCAAAAGACGGGACACGGGCCGGTTTTCCCCCTATGTAGATCCGCCACTGAGTATCATCCTACAACTGGATATCAGAAAATATAAAATGATCATGTTTTGGCGTCAAAACATGCGAAACGCAATGCTATAAGAATGCACTTTACTAAGACAATTTCAAAGAATCAGGATGTTTATATATCATCTTTCCCTTTTGTATTTATCTTCTACAATATAGGGCCTATACATTGCCAATAGGTATTATATGAAGTTTGATATTTGCATTTGGAAATAAAGTTACTTTTTTATTGATGTTATGGGGGAAATGAAAGTTTATACTTGTCTATGTAACCTGTTTAGGGTTATAGGATTTCCCGTCCATTTTAATATTTTTATTCATTCAATTTGATATTTTTCATTCAATTCAATTTCATATTTTCCATTCAAGTCTGTCCCGGGACTTCATGATCTTGCATATCTCATTGTCAATTTCGCGTTTGGTCATTCCGTTTTCGAACTTTGTCCAATCTTTTTCATCATTTTGCATCCATTTTCGTCAAAGTGAAATCGATTCGTCATCCCCGGTTGCTAATGTAATATTGCATGAATCAATTTCTTCATTTCGTCAAAGCGTCATTCAATTTCGTCACCCGTTCTTTTGCTATATGGATGTTTCTTATTCGATTTCTTGTGTTGATATCTAACAAAAGTAAAACTGTCTATACACATGCAAATTAAAGATTTGTATTTACTTTTTAATATACTTTATTCAATAAATGAAAAAGCACATATGAATTATGAAAATAGGGTGTCTGTTTTGTCCTTAGGGCAGTTTTAGTCTATCCGACGAATTTGAATGAAAATCTGTTGAAATTGATTGCAAAAAGAGGAATTCGATCATTACATTTAGCAGCGGATAGTCAGGTGGGAAGAATTCTAATAAAATCTGACGAAAATGGATGGACGAGGGTTGAAATTTATTGCCCATAGATGACTAAATTGACTTTGACATTTGCACATTCAAAACATCCTTCGGACGAAATTGAAGTAAACAATTATGAAATTGAATGAAAAAAGTCTTAAAATGGAAGGGAAAATGTATATTATTATTTATATTGTGTATTTTTGATTAATCTTCCTTTTTTTTTTTAATTCTTTTTTTTTATAGTAACAACAGCTTCGACTTCTTTTCCAACACAGTTCTTGAAAGATGATGACCTTTAAACGATGCGATCCTTTTGAAGATTTTATTCTCGTGGGTTTAGGCAAGTCATGGTATCTTTCAGGATACAACATATCACGGCAAGATTAATGTGAAATCAGAAAAGAAAATCTCAAGAGTTAGGTATAGTCACAGGGGCGTAGCTCTAGGGGGCATGATGAGACACGTGCTAGCCCCTTGCCCCACCCCCATCCCCTGCTAAATCGAATGGCGAAAGAAAAAAAAAGGGGAGAAAACTGAAGGAGAGTGAGAAGGGAATTATGTCGTGCTACACTGAAAGAAAATCGTTTCATTCTCAATCCCGAACCTTAATTTCAAAAGAATTCCACCCCTTCTACCCCTCCCCTAGAACAACTGAATCAGTCAATGATTAACTCCCTTATTCGCATTACCATGATTACTCATTCAATATAACAAGGTGAATGATATCATATGAATCTTTTGATATTGGTTTAAGGAAAGAGATCGAGTGCTTTGGTCGTTGGTACTTAGAGTAGAGTGGCTCTAATCTACAATAGCTTCTATTTACTCAGTCAGGGGTTCCCCCTGTGCAACATATATCCTTCATAAGCACTTCTATTACATGAATTATATTATCATCTATTAAAAACCTCATGCTTTTTTATGATACAATTACTGTCCACACGACGAGTCTTTACAAATAACAGTAAATACTCCCTATAATGGCGGGTGGCATGAAAGTTGCTAAAAGGTATTTAATAGGCCTGTGCTGTTATGATTCTTTATTGCAGTTTTCCTGACAAGAGAAGATGGAGAATTTAAGAAGCCAAACGTTTTAAAGAGAAGAGACATGACACCAGTAAAACGAAAAGGAGGGGTAACCTCGCTAGTCATAAGGACTGCTAGTCATAAGGACCGCTATTCATAACGTGTCAGTTCCTATACCTGAAGGTCTGCTATTCACAAGAACGGAAAGGGGGTCACTATTCATAAAGTATAAGGACCATTATTCATAAAGTCATAAGGACCATTATTTATGAGGACCGCTTTTCATTCATTAATCTGTCATTATGAATAGCGCTCCTTATGACTAGCGAGCGGACCCCGAAAAGGAAGGCTTCTCGTGCTGGCCAAGCTTTGTTATTGATAAGAGAAAATGAGGGGGGGATTAACGCCCATTGTTAAAGTGGCTGTCGTCAATATAAATTCCATAACGTTAGTCATAATGGAGTTATTCCCATTATGAGCAAAAGAGATTTTAACATATGTCGTGGGGGCGTTTTTTTTTTAAGATAAAGCAGGTTGTTTTAATGTTTTTAAAAAAAATCTTTTCGAAAAAAAATCCGCCACAAAAATCATCCTTTTTAATTCATTCGCATGCATTCATGAAGAGATGTCCCCTTTCTTAGATGTCTGAGGGTTGAAGGGCTGTAATAAATAACTGAATATTGGCTAGCTAGATGTTTATTAGTGAGCAATTAATCATGTTTACATATTATCATGGAATTTTATTGCCGTAATAATGCCCGGCTCCTTTGATAGAGGTTGATAGTTTTAGAGAGGTAGGGTGAGGAGAAAGAGGAATGACGAGTGAAGGAAATAGAGAGAGAAAGAGAGAGAAATAGAGAGAGAAAAAAGGAGGATGAGAAATGACTTGATGTATTAATTTGTATTTATTGAAAGTCTTTACATATCAGTAGTCTGTTCCAGAAATTATATAAATCATGTTAGAAAAAAATAATATGTGACAAAATATAAGGTCAAATACTATATAAAAAAGGTTATTAAAATGCAAAATAAGATTAAGTCAAGTTAACAAATATATTTATACTATACACATTATTTCAGCTTCCTTATTTTATTTTAGTATTAACTTAAAGTTACCTCAAAGTCACCCTCAGTGTCATTGGTTTTAAGCAAGGTCTTTTTTAACGGATTTTCATGGCATTCTAAATTACTATTAATTTTTTTTTTTTTTTTTTTTTTGGGGGGTCTTCTGCATATTTTCCCAAATGTCGAACTGTTTTTCTTCAGCTTTATATGAAACAAGAAGTGCATTTTGCGATGTTGTTGCGCTATTGATATTGTAGTTTTAGGAGCAGATCTTAGAAGTTAAGAATTTAAAGATATTTCATTACAAATATGTTACTTGATATCATATTGTACCATGTGAACAAATGTTAAATGTCCACAAAAACGATGGAAAAAATTAATGTTTATTTGAATGAATGAAGAAAAGATGTGGAAAAATAATAATAATAATAATAATAATCTTTTAAATTCCACTCCAAATTTCATTAAGTTAAACCGAAATGGAAATTCTTTTTGCCCAATTGATCGTGAGCCCGGCAGCCACTGAGCAGCGCCAGATCGACGTTGCTCCATCCCTTATTGTTGAACGCCAAACAAGGTAGCAGCAACTCCCATCTTTTAACGTCTTTTGGTATGAGGTTCGAACCCACGACCTCCCGGTTGTGAGGCGGACGCTCTACTGACTGAGCCAACACACTGGTCATGGAAACAAAATGGCAGACAACCACTCATCAAGGTCATGTGCTAATAATCACTCGAAAATCACTTACATCTTGCACTCCTGGGCCCTGTTTCATAAAACTTCTTATTCATAACAACTGCCCCATTTCTATGAAAAATTTGATCTCAGCCAATCAGATGCAAGTATTTCAGTAGCTTATAACTGTTATTGTAACTTGAAATTAGATTCAGATTTTTCTGTTTCAAAATACATTTATTTCCTTCTCATAATCAAAATACAAAATGAAATATACATTCACAAAAAGAAGATGGTGGAAGGAGGTGGGGGTACCAGGAAGCACATGGCTTGAGGTGTGATAACAAGTTTTATGAAACGGCACCCAGAAGTGCTTGATGAAATTAATGTTGTTTCCATCTGATAACATATAAAATATGCCGAATAGTATATAATAAAAAAAAATTCTGACAATGCCTTGCAGTGATTTACTGATATCCCTGAGCGCCATGCACATTCTATCATTAACCCTTTCAGGACAGGAATTATTTAAGGGCTAAATTGATAACATTTTCTTCTGCAAATTAGCAATAATATTTTTCTTTTAGTGCTACATGGTTCTAATAAGGTTTAATATCTTTGAAAAAAATAATATGGTCATGCAACAAAAATGGACATACTATGTGCAGAACTTTTTGCTCTTTCTACTCATGCATCTGGCACATTGTTTAGAGCTCTGAATCAAAAGGTATTGAGCCAAACCACAAAATGCGGTCAATTGTCTCGAAAGGGTTAACTACGATCTACAAAAGCAAACTCAGAGGTCAGGAGGGAATATACTTATACTGACAGTCTCATTAGATGTAAATGTACAATACATGTGCACTGTAAAAAAAAAAACTGTAAAATTACAGGTTTGGGGGCACTTGAAATTACAAGTTATTGCCGTTATTTCAATTTTGCAGTCTTTTTCCTGTAAAACAACAGCAAGTTTGTTGGTTTACCGGAAATCAGCATAATATCTAGTACAATCGCCCAACAAACTTGCTGTTGTTTTCCAGGGAAAAGACTGTAATTTTATGTCGGGCGATTGTAAATATATGCTGATTTCCGGTTTTAAAAAAAAAATGTGGAAAAACGGGCATTCCCGGCATCCTTACTGCCAGGAAATTTTCCGTGAAAAAACGGCAAAATTTTGTACAGTGTGGGCAAAACCAAGGTCTATGTATCCCATACGTTACAGGAACCATATTAGGAAATAGTGATCATAAATCAACACCAAAAAAATGTAATTTCGCTTATATATTTTTTTCTCGATCTAAGCTCTGGGAGGGCTTTCAGCTTGATACAGAAATCAGATATACTAAATCTTAGATGTGGTCTGTAACGGTATGGGATAGAATAGCTTGGACGTGCCCACGTACATACATATCCATACTGGCTCTATATATCTATTTCGATTAATGTATGAAGAGGAGCGCATTTTCTTTCAAACTATAAACTATGCAGAAATCTTTCGCTCCTGCTAGGAGGCTCAATATTGTATACAGTGCTTCCATTCCGAAAGGGGACGACATTTACTCGATTTAATAAACGACTATATCTCGCTACCTACACTGTTTCTCTCCGTTCCATCATTATTACGTAGAGTTTGTGAAAGCGATTTCCCCCTGCAGTTTGACCTTAAAGGCAATATTGAGTTCTGGTCATGAGATTGAATTGTCAAAAGAAAAACTGTCTCAAAGCCACTGGGAAAGGGTTGATTATATAGCACATAATACTAATTGGTGTATGCTGTAAGGTTATCGAATCGCCAAAATGATAAGAAATTGACTCAATTTTGCTGAGAGTCACATGCACTGCACAAAGAAATGTGTATATGGGACTACACACAAATGTTCGGCCCGAAATGTTCGGCCCGAACATTTCAGCTGTTTCTTGTCATATTTTGAATGTGAGGGCATTTGAAGAGCAATCCTTTTCAGGGGACATATCTACTATGATAATCTTCCAAACTAACATAAAAGGAGTGAGAACGCTTACAAATTATTTTTTACCTTTCCCAGAACTCAATATTCTCTTTAATTTGAGCTCGCAGTCTAAACGGAACAATGTCTCCCAATGACAGCATGTCTGGTTCGCAGTCGCCACTTGAATTGAAATAAAAGTTGCAATTTACAAATTTAAGTCGGTCATGAAAATATGAAGAGAACAGTGCTGGTGGTTTCACTATTCTGGTATGCAGAAAACGGGCTAATATTACATTTAGGTTTAAAGGGGGAAAAAAGCTGATTTGCAATCACCGAAAAGAAATTATATCTGGGACGTTGAAAGGCAGAATTGCTAAGCAGCCAGAGAAGAAACTTATAACAGCCAGGGAATGATATGGATAGGTCCTTCATATTCATCAAGGATTTTTGAATTTACTGAAATTTTGTTTCTAGCTGTCCTAATATGATCATGTATTTCCACTACATGATTGGAACACGAATGATAAATAGGGTATGAATTAAAATTGCCAAAAAAAAAATATTATTTCATATTGTTTGATATGATTGTACTTTGGATATGTTCTTTGATGGCACATAATCTGAAAAGGTGGAAAATATGTAAGAATGTGATGAGAAAGAGGTGGAGAGACAGAGAGAGAGAGAGGGAGGGAGGGGGAGATGGAGAGGAATGAGAAAGGGGATGGAGAAACAAAGAGAGGGGAAGAGGGAGGGAAAGAAGGGAGAAAGGAGATGGAGAGACAAAGAGAGGGGAGAAGGAGGGAGGGGGGAGAAAGGGGGTGGAGAGTGATGAGAAAGGGGATGAAGAAACAGAGAGAGGGTAGAGGGAGGGAGGGGGAGATGAATAGGGATGAGAAAGGGGATGAAGAAACAGAGAGAGGGGTAGAGGGAGGGAAAGAAGGGAGAAAGGAGATGGAGAGACAAAGAGAGGAGGAGAAGGAGGGAGGGGGAGAAAGGGGGTGGAGAGTGATGAGAAAGGGGATGAAGAAACAGAGAGAGGGGGAGAGGGAGGGAGAGAGTGGAGAAAGGAGAGAGAGAGAGGGACGAGAAAGGGGGTGGAGAGACAGAGGGGGAGAGGGAGGGAGGGGAGGGAGAAAGAGAAAGAGGGAAGAGGGAAGAGGGGGACAGACGGAGAGAGAATGGGGCAGAGACAGGAATATGTGAGACCCCAAGAGAGAGAGAGAGAAAGAAAAGGAGAGGTAGAATTTTTTTTTTTTTTTTTTTAATTGGAGAAACATCATGATCATAGAGAAGGGAGACGAAACAGATGGTAGAAGCGAAAGGGGAAGACAGAGAGAGAGAAGGGATGGGAGAGAGGGGAGGGAGGGAGAGAGAGGCAGATAAAGGAACGGAGAGAGAGGGGGAGAGGGAGATCAAAATAACTACGATAGCTCAAATTCCCATCATTTCTGTATCACTGCCCTAGAAGATAATATGAGATTACAAATCTCCATCTATCTCTTTCATCACATATCATAGCTTTCAAGAAGAAAAAAAAAGCCTAATAAAACCCGATTGAAAAGCCTAAAGAATAATGAGACGAAGGAAAAACGGAATATTAAACGAAAGAAAAGAAGCTTGAAAAATTGAATTCTCGGCGCCGGGCGGGCTGGGCGAACAGGAGACTTGGTTTTTTTGGAATCATTGGCCAAGTGGTTAGAGACAATTGTGCGAGATGAGCGGAAAGTGATGAGGAAGTCTGGCGGGGGAGGTCCCGTATCAGATGAAAAATTGTTCCTACTCCTCTTCAGTCTCATCTTAGACCACAGATGATTGGAAGCGGTCGTTGATGAGGCGTGTAGCTAGACTGGTAGGGGTCAAAGGAGGAGAAAGACGAGCTGTGGGGTTGAATATGGAGGGTTAGGATAGATGGTGGTGGGATGCGATCCGGGATGATGATGTTGATGATGTTGCTGATGGCGATACTTATTACGATACTTATTACGGTGTTTACTGCAGTAGGAGTAATGATGATGAGGGTGATGATGATGTTATCATGGTGTTGAGATGATGATGATGATGATGATGATGATGATGATGATGATGATGACGATGATGTTGTTGAGATGATGATAATGATGATGATAAGGATGATAGAAATTGTGATTATGAATGGTGATAATTATGATGATGATGATGATGATGATGATGATGATGATGATGATGATAATGATGATGTTGTTGGTGGTGGTGGTGGTGGTGCATGGTGGGGATGGTTTGATGACCATGATTACGGCCGCGATGGAGATGCTTAGTTCTCTCTGTAATGGGAATAATGATAATGATGATGATGATGATGATGATAATAATGATGATGACGATGATGGCGATGACGATGATGACGATGATACCCATTATGTTGTTAATGATGACGATGATGATAATATTGATAATGGTGATTGTGATGACTGATAAACATCATATGATACCATACTTCTGTTGAAAGCAGAAAATGATGATATTATATCGCTAATGAAAGCCATTAGATAGAATTACAATGGAAACGACCGTAGTGATTTGATGATATTGATGATGGTATTGATGCTGTAAATGATGATTGTGGTGACAGTTTTGGTGACAGATAAAAATGTTGATAACAGTGAGGAGGATATTATGATTGATAGGAAAAACCCATGGAAAGAAGTTGTCATCTCAAAGGAGGAGAGGATCCAGGATATTGTACAAAGTTTCCTGACAACCAACAAGAAAAAAAGGGTCATCACCTCAAAGAGGGAGTTGTGGACTTAAAGGAGAATGAAACCCTGGAAGAAATCAATTTTAATGAAGAGAGAGGATAGAGAGAAGCAATTTGAAGAAAAAAAATTCCATCAAAATCGGTTACGAAATGAGAAAGTTATAAAAGTTTGAAAAGTCTCAATTTATTTTCTATTGCGATCCTCAAATTGGCAAGGTTGCTTCAAAGTGACAGGTTTAGTAGTACAACTCTCCTTATGTTTTGTACACAAAATTTCATATTTTCCCCATTATCTTTCAAGGTGCAGCTTGTCTCCTTAGCTCAAGATATATCATGAGAAAATGTATCTGACACAACATAATTTATGTTGAGTTCACAAAAAGACAAGCAGCATCTAAAGAGATAATGGAGAAAATATGAATTTTTTTGTACAAAACATATTGAGAGTTGTAGTACTAAACCTGCCATTTTGAAGTAACATTGCCAGTTTGAGGATCGCCATAGAAAGTAAATTGAGACTTTTCAATCTTTCATAACTTTTTCATTTCGTAACCGATTTTGGTGGTACTTTTTTTTAAAATTGCTTCTCTCTGTCCTCTCTTTTCATTAAAATGGGTATTTCCCTCAGGGTTTCAGTCTCCTTTAAGGTATGCCATGGGTTTCAAAAGGAGAACATGGGCTGGTTGTGCCCCTCCCATCGATAAAAAAAAAAGTCGGGGGCGTTTCATCAAGTATCTTGTCGGTGATTTTTACCGACAAATTTGCTCTCAGCCACTCAGCTGCAAGGATTTCAGTAGCTTATAACAGTTTCTTGTAAATTGTCAGTGAAAGCAAGTTTCATGAAACGGGACACACGGCATGAAAGGATCATAATGATAATAGTGATTAGATGTTCTCTGTATGTGTCCGTGGAGAGTAAGTATTCACAATTGAAGGCTTTCGGTAACACCGTGTCGTAGCCTCTGTGAAAGGCTGTTGATATATTATGCTTTCGTCAAAAGAACCCACTTATGGGGCGTTTAGAGGACTTAGGAAACGTGAACAGGGTTAGGAGATGAAAGAAAAGGAAAGAGATGATAATGGAATGAAATTAAATTAAACACTTACACAATACTATTTTCAAAAGCCTTTTCACAGAGGCTACCACATTATGCACATGCACTCTAAAAACTAAAGTGTTAAATCACCATTTAAAGGTCAAAGGAGTGACAACTTTTTCAAAATGGTAGATTAACTTTTTTAAACTGCTGGATTCAGCCTTTATAGTGTTGTATCCAGCATGTTAAAAGTGTTAATCTACAATTTTGAAAAAGTTGTCACTCCTCGGCCCTCTTAAATGGTGATTTAACACTTAAGTTTTTAGAGTGTGGTGTTACCAAAAGCTTTCAATTGTGGATGCTAGTGATGTTGAATATTGGTGTAAGTTAAAGGTAGCAAAGAAGATGACGATAGGTTTTTACGACGATGATGCTAATAATAATTGATTGATTCTGTGAAAACAGCTATTCCCCATAACTGGAGAAAAAAATCCCAAATGTGAAGAGATAAACCTTACATCTCAAGAGAAAAGGATTAAAAATATAATGAAGGTAACGAGGGTCTGTCGGTTCATTCATAAGTTTAGTGTTAACCCAATTTTTAACCCCCCCCCCCCCCCCTCCTCCCCCTAAATCAGTAGATAAATGGAATTATCTGTTGAATACTCCAAACTTAGACTGGGCAAAAATCTACTTAGTTCCTATCAGGGCATATTTATCTACAAGTATCCGTTATTTCCAATTTAAGTTAATTCATACTTGGTTTAAACAAGTATCTTAAAACATTAAATATCTCGAAATCAGATCTATGTTCATTTTTTTATAAATCCGAGGAAAGTATAGAACATTTGTTTTGGGATTGCCCAATCATCAGAAAGTTTATTGTGGACGTCCAACATTTAATTTTAGATGACAAAGTCACCCTGAGTAAAATCAACCTCTTGTTTGGGTTTTATAGAAGTGTTGGAGTTCAATCTAATTTCATTATTTGATATGCCAAATACTAAATATTTTCCAGCAAATGCAAAAATAGCGTATTGTCAATCAGCTCTTTTAAATGCATGTTAAGATATTATCGTTCTCTTGAACATTCCATCTTTATCAAAAATAACAACTTTATATCATTTGATAACAGATGGCAAAATATTGTTTCCTGTAAACCTATTTTTACCACTATGTCCTGTATAACAGAATTATATTTCTGATATTCTATTGTTTATATTATGTACATGTATATGTTTTGTTTTATATTTGTAATATATTGCAAAGTTAAGAGCAGTACCTAATAAAGATGCTTCTGCAAAGAAAAGATAATTAAATAATTGATTGATGATTTATTTTACCAGTCTCATGACGCCATTTTGAAGAGATTTTTCATCAACATGAAAAAGATATTAAGTCATATTATTTCTGACAAAGTAGACTTGGCTTTCATAAAATTATAATTTCCCATAAAATAATAATTTCTTTCAGGTTATTCACCCCGTCTGATTCTACGCGGTGGATTACTTTTTTACATAATAATGTGTTTCGATGAATACTGCTGCTGTAAATCCGCAGACAAATAGAATACAAGTATCCATGCAGTGCTGCGTGCATTGCAAGAACGAAAAAAAAAGATATCAATCATAACAGATCAATTGCGTGGGTCTTCATTAAGCCTAGTTATTTCCATGGCAACACGTCTTTTGTATTATAATCACAAGACATAAAGCCCAAAGATATTATTATTTCAACCCATCTTCCTCGACAACGATTCCTTCGACTTTCGAAAGAAATACATGTATCACGGTAGACCAGACCTGGGTCCCTTTTCATAAAGCTTTTATCTGTAACAACTGCCACATTTCTATGACATATTATTTGCTCTCAGCCAATCAGATGAAAGAATTTCAGTAGCTTACAACAGTTATTGCAACTTGTTATTGATAACAAGTTTTATGAAAAAGTGTCTCTTTTGTCGCTTGTCTCAAAATAATCGAAATAACTAATCCCCATAAATGTTACTTTTGGCACAGAAAAACGGTTACCAAGTGTTTTTGTTACTAGCTATATCGATACTTACATACAGAATAAGGGAGGGGAAAATCAAAACATTCTTATCCTCATTATATCTTCTTTTCTTCTATTCTTATTGTACTTGTGTTCTCAGGCGTACCCGTGTAAGCTTACTGGGATTCGCGCCTTTTTTACTTGTATTTAAATTTATTCGATTCTATAAATGTTACTTTATATTATATTGTGCTATGTGAACAAATGTTAAATGTCCACAAAAACGCGGGAAGAAAATAAATGTTAATTTGAAATGAAATCAAATGAAATGAAAAGGGGGCCCTGATCCTTTAAGACCACCTACACAATTGAGAGAAAAAGGAGAGGACCCTCTCAACATTTGCGACATCATAATAGGCCTACTGGGAAATATGTATATATGTATATATATATATATATATATATATATATAATATATATACCGCCATTTTACCTAAATTTAAGATTTCTTTTTCTCAAATATTTTCCATTTTCTTTTTGGTAAACCCATTTTCATATTATAACGCTATTAGTTTTTATAAGCTTTCAAACTTTGAAAACTTTGGAATCAACTATCTACACCTCTCCACAACAAGCAGTGTCTTAAGACTGGATTACACGAGGCGTCCTTTCGATTGCGTCAATACCTGCGCTAATCTAGCCTGTATAAGCATGGCACACGACATTATTAGTACTCTATGCAGAGGATTGTACCGACCTGGAGGAGAAGAAGAAGAAGAAGAAGAAGAAGAAGAAGAAGAAGAAGAAGAAGAAGAAGAAGAAGAAGAAGAAGAAGAAGAAGAAGAAGAAGAAGAAGAAGAAGAAGAAGAAGAAGAAGAAGAAGAAGAAGAAGAGGAAGAGGTAGAGGAAGAGTAAGAGGAAGAAGAAGAAGACGGGCAAAAGACCTTACAAGTCACTGACGCGGTCCTAATGTCAGCAAATGACGCCTCGTTCAAACATCAACTCACGCTCACATATTTCGTTGATATCGTTGTAAACCGCATTTGAACATAGCATATGAAAAATGGGAGATGTTTCTGTGAAAAGAAATATTGTTTGGGTTGTTTGTTTGTTGTTGTTGTTGGGGTTTTTTTGTATAAGTTGTGTGAAACTGAGGAGAAGACGGGATAATGACTCGACTCTTTGAACTGAATTTAGTCTTTTTATCGTGTTGTTGAAATAAAGTCCTCTTCTTCGGAATTTCATATCTTAATTATCTAAAGTACTAAATACGTCATCATGAATTATCTAAAACATTGCAAGCCTTGTACACATACAACGACTGACATGCCTTTAAAAAAGGGGGGTAGGAAGTGAAGTATATGCCAAAGGAAATGGAGCAAATTTGCTCTTTCAGACAGTATGATAATGAAAATGACACATTGATGCTCTCTGTTCCATTATCTCTGAATTGTATATGCCACATCTATTTCTGATCGGCTTATATCTATGCACGAACATGTAATAAATCTGGCTATATGACAGTTTACGTGGAAGAAGATATTCATATTTCTATATCATAGGGATATTATGTTGATCCGAAAGTATTCCAGTGATGACGTCACAATGCTCATCATTACACACCAAAAATAATCTCTTTCGAGCTGACTCACCGTGATGCTTCACCATTTTAAAAAAAAATGTCTTTTTTGTTTCATTTTTTATCTTAAAATACTCTTTTCTCCTATTTTTCAATCCATGTTTTTCTCATATTTGTCATTTTTTTGTTTTATCTCCCAGCCGCTAATGGTAATATTGATTTCTTCTAGTTCGGCTAAATCCATCTCCGTCTCAAACAAGCATGTGGTCTCGCATTATTCTCATATGATTTTTCCTTGTATTTTAGGTATTTTTAATGTAAAATTATTTAATTTTTGAGTGGAAGTGACATTGTTTTAATGATTGTGCATAAATGAATTGTAAACTGCTAGAAAAGGTGTATCCAAATGTACTTACAAAATACCATCATTGAGAGCATGAAAAGAAAATTGTCTGTATTTTTGTTTTTTTTTTTTCCCCCTTCCACAGGGTTCTTTATTTACAAAAAACAAATTCAACAAATACAAATAATCATATACTTTCGTATTCAGGATCGTGCAACAGAATGAGTAAACAATGGCATAACAATGAACATCACGGCCCAAACTTAAGGGCAGAGAAAAAATAAAGATTTCTTTTTTTCAATACATATGATATAAAACAATACATAGTAAATTGATCATTTTCATGTTGTCACGCCGCCAACACTCTCAAAACATTTTCTGAATAGAAACCATTTCTTCAGTAATTTCTTTTCTTTGAGATTCGTTTGATAAATGTATTTTTCCATTTCGTAATAACATTTTACAGCTAATATAATTTTCTCAAATGAAGGTAATTGATTTTGTAATTTGGCATGAAATATTTCTCGTCGTACAACCATCAGTATACAGTTTAGTGCATTGTTATTGATACCGCAAAATCCAAACAACTTATTTTGATTTGTAAGTATAACCTTTTCCCCAGTATTATGAAGTACCCAGTACTCAAATTTAGACCATATTACATTCGTGTACTGACAAGAGCAAAACACGTGTATAATGGTTTCTTCACTGTTATTACAAAAGGTGCATTTTTTATCAGTTACCACACCAAATTTCAACAATGCATCTCTCATATATAATATTCTGTTTAAAATCTTGATTTGGAACCATCTCATATTGGTATCTATTGATTGAAAAGGAATTAAACAATATGACCCCCATCGTTCATCCTGAATATCTAAGATTTTTTTCCACTTTATAAGACTTTTACATTCTTTGACTTTGTATTTTAAGAAAGACTGATAAATATGGGAACAACCAGATTTTGTTTTCACTATAAGGTGCAAAGCTTCAGGAATTATAGGTTCTATGGCCTTTGGAATTACACGTGTACTCTTTTCAAAACCTGACCGAACAGCATTACATAGACCATAGTACTGGAGAAAGTTTGTTTGTATGTCAAACCGACGTTGAAAATCAAAATATGAAAGAAAAGATCCGTCTTGTTCTAAAATGTCATTCACAAAACGTATTCCCTTTACACTCCAGGACCTAAAGTATATTCATTTTTATTTGGGGGTTATTCCAAAGAGGTTGACATGCAATATTTTCGATAAAAAGTTCCACCAGGTCTGACCATGCTAAAAGAACCTCTTTCCAAAATGGATTTGGTATCAAGTCTGCCAAGTTTTTGTAGTAAATAGATCCCATATACAAATGAAAAGAATAATTTTGAGGCAAGAACGAATAAAACATATGGAAAGTGTAATTTTTTACCTGAGAATCACTTACAAATCTTCTAATCCACGATATCTTTAGAGATTTGGCATGAATAAAAATATTAATCATTTTAACTCCGCCTTCAGAGTATAGTTGACACATTTGTTCTCTACTTATCTTATCAGGTTTGTTACCCCAGATAAACGCATAAAAAGAACGGTTTATATCTATCATAATTTGAGAATTAGGTTCTGGAAGTGATAATAACAAATAATTTAGTTTTGGTACCAACAAACTTTTAACTACAGTTATCCTCCCTAAGACAGTTAAGGTTCTTTTTGACCATGACATAATTTGGCGTTTTATTTCTTTAATTTTTTCACAATAATTATGATTGACCATTTCTAACAAGTTAACCGAAAAGTCTATTCCTAGGTATCTCGAGTAACCTTCGGATACCCAATTTAGTTTGTGTTCTGGCATTAATTGTTTCTTACAGGCCCTATTTTTTCCGATCCATATCACTTGAGTTTTCGTAATGTTTATCTTAAGGTTTGACATTTTTTCAAAATCATCTAGAATACTTAGTGCACAGTGTAACTCTTCCTTTGTACCATTAAGTGTCAAAAGAGTGTCATCTGCGTATTGTAGGAGTTTACTTGTTTTTCCATTTAAATACAAACCAGATATAGAATTGGAGCGCCTAATCAAAATTCCTAGTATTTCGCTAACAAGTAAAAAAAGGTAGGGCGATAAAGGGTCTCCTTGACGACACCCTCGTCCTATAACAAATCTCTCTGTACAAAATCCATTTACTGTAACACTAGAAGACGCATTTTCATAAAATAAATGAATCCATTTTTTCAATGATGGCCCGAAGCGAAAGAAATCAAGAACATTAAAGAGAAACTTATGCGATACAGAATCAAATGCCTTTTCGAAATCAATAATCAACAACATGCCTGGTATATCTCTAAGTTCTGTGTACAGTAGCGTATCGTAAAGTAAACGAATATTTTCCCCAATAAAACGCCCTTTTAAGAATCCCTTTTGATTCTCGTGTATTAAATAGGGCAGCACATGCTTCAGTCGATTTGATATACATCCAGATGCTATTTTGTATATAACATTTAACAGTGATATAGGACGCCAATTCTTTAGTAAATGTCGAGGTTTGTTCCCTTTAGGTATCAGTGTGATTATACCTATTTTTTGTGACTGCGACAGTTCTCCTGTGAAGTAAGCGTAGTTCAAAGATTTGATAATGAATGTTTTAAGATATTGCCAAAATAATCGATAAAATTCAACAGTGAAACCATCTTGCCCTGGGGATTTGTTAGTCTTCATACTTTTGAGCATTTGATAAACCTCCTCTTCTCTCAAAGGACCTTCCAATATTGTGGACATTTCCGGAGTTAACTTAGGAATATCTGAGTGGTTTAATAATGTATCAAGATTTACGTCTTCAGTTTCTTTACTCGCATACAAATTTGAGTAAAACCTAAATATTTCTTTTAATATACAATCCTGTCCACTATAACATCTCCATTCTCTGTTGACAATTGACGTATTTCTTTATTTACTTTATTCTGTTTTTCTAAGTTTAAAAAGAATTTTGATGGCTTTTCTCCAAGCTCCATCCACTTGATTCTTGATCTCATAGCGATGCCATCATTTACTTTCAAGCGAAGAGTTTCAAGTTGTGATTTTCTGTTATTTAATTCTATCAATACAGCAGTCTTATCATTCGATATCACTAATTTTTGTTCCAGTTCTTCTATATTTCTTTCTAGTTCCTTTTCCCGATTTACATTTTTTTTCTTGATGAAAGAGCCATATGATATAGATTCTCCACGTAATATCATCATCAAGGTTTCAAAAAATAACTGGTCATTGATAGAAAATTCACATTCCCCAACTATATTATCATTTTGATCAAACTCCACTTTATCTTTTGCGTAAAATGTAATTGTCTCTTTTATAGTTTTAGTAATTTTGGAAACAAAAATTTCATCTTTTAATAGAGAATTGTTAAACTTCCAAGTTCCGGGGCCCCTTTTAATCTGATTTAAACTCAAGTTAAGACGAATTAATGAATGGTCTGTTCGATAACCAGAGATAATATCGGATTTATGAACTAAAGAAAGCAATTCTGATGAAATTAAAAAGAAATCTAATCTACCTTGTTTAAAAGGATTCGGCTGCCGCCATGTATAGTACTTTTTCATTGGATATCTAATTCTCCATGGGTCGCAAAGGTCTAATTCATTCTTCATATTGTTTACCTGCTGTCTCGCTCTAGGGTTATTTACATGTAAATAATTATGAGTATCAAAGGTGTGGTCCTGAACTAAATTCCAGTCCCCACAGATAATGACATGTGGATTATCGAATTCAATTATAATACGTTGAAGATCTGCGAAAAAGGTTGGATTATCAGTGTTTGGTCCATATAAAGACGCAAGAGTAATACCGTATTCATACAGGGTCAAGTCTAAAACTACCAAATTTCCCCGATTATCTATTCTACAGTTGTTAACTTTGACCGCAATAGTATCCTTGAAAAGAATTGCTACTCCTCTAGAGCTGGATGTATGATGGGAGAAAAAACAGCCGCCTCCCCAATCCCTATGTATTTCTGTTTCTATTTCAGGAGTAAAGTGGGTATCTTGGATACAACATATATCGTATGATTTCGATTTCAAATATAACAGTACATCTTTTCTTTTCTTATCGCTAGCTAAGCCGTGACAGTTCATTGAAATAAAAGTAATGTCATCCTGCATCAGAAAAGAGTTTTATGGCGAGAAAAGGCAACGAACTACCTGTGGAAGCATTTTTCAATATAGACACAAACAAAACAACGAAACAACTACACAACACACGAACACGGAACACAAAGGTGGGCTCGCTCTGCGAGCCCGAATAACGCCACGCCCGATAAGCCCCGGGAAACATCATCGCGGCCAAGGCAAAAGAAAAAAGCCTGTAGGGATACCATCCCTAAATCCTCTCAAGACCCTCTGAAATACTAGAGTCATTATTTAAAGCAGGGAACTGTAACTAAGAACCCTGTTTAAAGTGTATTTGTGGAAGAGTGAATTCACACAGTGCGATATCAAACAGCACTGACAAAATACGACACCTAAAGTCCATCCTGGAAAACCTGATATCAAGATTTTTCTTTCTCATATGACTTGGTAGGTAAAGAAAAGAGACAAGTATACGAGAACAAAGCATCAAAAATCCTTTTGATGAAAACGTGATATAAAGACATGTCTATTTCTCATGAGATTCAATTTGAAAAGAAAAGGGACAACTATTTCAGAATAAAGCACCCAAAATCCTTTCGATAAGAACCCAATATAAAGATGTCTCTTTCTCTGAAGACATCTTTTGTTTGTTGTTGTTGTTGCTTTTAGTGCATTTCATAGAAACACTTCGGGAACGTGCCAAAATAACCTAAAAATTTTAAATCTTAGAAGAAATAAAGGTACTCCTGTCTGTATTTCTAATGCAGGGTATTCTTGATGCTTCAAACACCTTTCGATTACTCCCCCCACCCCCCCCCCCCCCACCCCAAAAAAAGGGACAAAAAATGTTACCTTTAAATTAACTTGAATCATGTAATGACACAAAAAGATCACTCACTCACGTGTCAGTCGATTTATTTTTCTGCCAAAGCCCTACTATGCGTCCTTACTTAGGTCATCCTTTTAGCCTTTTTTGTCTATGCTCCCGTTCTGAGCCTCAATCAGTCAATGTCTGTACTCGCCGTCAAGTGGAAATCAATCCACTTCAGCAAGGCGGATTTTACCCCAATATCTCTCTTTAAAAAAATGAGTGATCACTGACGTTTATACTCCACGGGCGAGTGAAAAATATAGTGGAGAGTGAAAATTTAATCTTTTCTTTGTAGAGAGCACTCGATATTCACTCGATATCCACTCCTAAACAAGTAATGCTGACCTGAGTGAAAGTGAAAATTCACTCTTTTTTTTATTTTAAGAGAGAGCACATGTTCACTTCTAAACAAGTGATCACTGACGTGACCCACGGGGGAGTGAAACTGGAGTAAAAATTCACCCTTGTTAGAGAGTAAAATCAGAGATCTCAGTTGGCATAAATTCATAAGAGTCGGTCCCGAATTACAAAATTTCAAAACCAAATAAAACACGTAAAGACAAAAGAAAACACAGAGACTCACTCTTTCTTAGATTATGTAAATATTCATGAACTGCAATACACTTGTAATCCGACATTTTTTGCCCCTCAACAAAAAATGATATCAATGTAAATCCGCCTATCGATCACACTTCTAACAGCCTTACACTCGAGAATGCACCCGACTCATAAGAGCCCGTCTTAAAACAGATAAAATAACAGATAATGATAGTGAAAACTAATGACTTGGCATCCTACTCGATCACCTATATCGATCGCACAGTTCAAAAACACTACAAACTTTTTAGCAGAGAGATTACCCTAATGTACAGCCGTCATTTCCTGGAGTTTTCATTACGCTCAAAAAACCATATTTCAAATTATAAAACATTACTAGGATTTGGAAAGAGAATGTAGGACGGACACTCTGGGTCAGGAAGGGTGAAAGAGGAAGGGTGGGATAGAGGTTAAGTTAAATAGAGGAGAGAGGGGGGAGGGGCGTTCGCAAAAAACCCTTATCTCCCACCTTAATGGTATATTAATTTGTGGTTAATAGTTTCAATGAAATGATCTTTCTCGAAGGAGGGGGCATTTTTACGGGGTAAAAGATCTATATAATCATCGAATCATATGTTTTTGAACAGTGCCTTCAATTGTAACTTAATGACAATTTTTAAAATGTTATCATCTGAAACATCAGCATTTTTTTAGATCTGTCCCACCTCCCCCCCCCCCCCCCCTCCCCAAACATAAATGCTCTGGCACTGCATCCCAGGGCATATATCTACAAGGGCGTGTATATTAAACTGCAATCAGGTAACTTGAAGTATGATGTAATTGCAATACGAGTGATATTGATTACGTCATTCAAATGTCAGGTTACCAAGAGCGACCACGCTGTGTTACGATACTTTGCCACTAGAGCTGCAGAAGGCCGCATCAATTAAGAATGCTCCTGATTAGGTCTTTTATTTTTTTATTTCTTTTATTCGCTATTAATTCTCGGATAAACTCCAGACGCAAGTATATTCTTCCAGCAATACTTAGATAACTTCAAGCTACAATCGAGTTCTGGTCATGAGATGACATTGCGAAGGAAGCTATCTGGAAGCAACAGATTACGCAGTACATACATGTATATATAATTGGTGTTTACTGTGAGGTTTTGGAATCATCAAAATTGTAAGAAATTGACTGAATCTATACTGAGATTCACATGCATTGTAAATAGAAATGTGTAAATGGGACCACACACACACACACACCCACACACACATGTATAATTTGTGTCCAAACTTTTCAGCTATTTCTCGTAATATTTGGAATATAAGGACATAATTTTAAAGAGCAATCCTTTTCAGAAGACATTTATTCTATGATATTCTTCCGAACTAACATTTTTAAAAAAAAGAATGAGAAAGCTCACGAATTATTTTTCCCCTTTACCAGAACTCATCCTTCTCTTTTAAATGTCTTGATCTGGTGGATAATTAAGCAGGCCTTGGATCACACGTTACGTGGATCGCATCTCTGACACGGTACTAAT
Organism: Heliocidaris tuberculata; assembly: GCA_025618425.1. Taxonomy (NCBI): domain Eukaryota; kingdom Metazoa; phylum Echinodermata; class Echinoidea; order Camarodonta; family Echinometridae; genus Heliocidaris; species Heliocidaris tuberculata. The sequence goes on along the minus strand of CM046837.1, from coordinate 34,006,954 downwards.
CTCCTTTGAAAAGACATTAATCTACATTTGCCGACCTCGACCCAGGTAAGTTCAATGGGTACCGGGTAGAAAGGAATTCTTTGAATGCCTTATCAGAATAGCTCGGGGGATAATGGCATTCAACACTTTGTATCCTCGGGAAAAGACGCCTTATAATATTAATAGTCATCGTCGTAGTAGTATCATCGTCAACATTATCATCATCATCTTCATCATCATCATCGTCGTCGTCGTCGTCATCAACATCATCATCATCACTGAATTTTCTGGTTAATATCCGTGAGCTGAATATCTATATTGAAAAATCCCAAATGCATTGCTTCGTATACAACAAAATAATTTAGTCATCTGGATTATCCGCATTACAATATGTTGGAGTAATTAATCAGCATTTTCTAGATCCTTTCTCTCCCTATACATACAAAGATAAAAATACCGATCCCTGCGACACGTTACATCGGGAATAATGTTTACGCTGATAAGTTAACATTAGTGTTTCTGTATATTTTTTTTTCGATTCGACTTTTGAAGATTTGGCCATGGATTAATATAGGCCTCCATGAAACCCACGGAGTACAATTGCATTCATTTCGTATTCATAGGATAGATTTAAGTTGTGACTCTACCTCCACGCGTTACCCTGGAAACGTTTTTCGCGTACCTAGATAAATAGGCCTACCCTATATGGAGATATGATACATTTAAACCCGAATAGAGACCGCTCAAGGAAGACAAGTAAAGCGGTCTTTATGTACAGGTTCCTTTAATACACATTTCAATGATAAACAGTTTTCAAGGGAAACGGAAATTGTGGTCTTTATAGACAGGTGGTCTTTTTCTATAGGTAGCTTAGCGAAAGTCGTGGTGCGTAAAACCGCGGGAAAGACGCAAATGAGAAAAATTATTCAAAATAAAAATTTTATTTTAAAGATGCAGAACCAAAATATTAGGATGTAGAATTGAACACTTTTAAGCAAAAAAAAAGGGTGAAATTTTTTTATTCAGATATGTCTAATTCTAATTAGAAGCACAGACAAAACTAGCATTTTCCTCTTTGCGTCTTTCCCGCGCCATTGCGTTTCGTTAAACTACCTTAAGGCCGGTCGCAAACACAGGTTTGACTGAATTATGCTAGATAGGAACAGGAGGGAGTTTGACTCCACCCCCCCCCCTTTTTTTTTACGGTCATTGTTTTTTGCAGTTTGTTTGTTTTTTTTTTAATTCAGTTTCTTTTTGTAATGGCTTCCTCACATTATATGTTCTTATTGCTCCAAGCCTTCGTTTTTGCACGCCTTGAAAAAGAAATTGAGAGCATTAAAAATTATTTACGAAGAGTAAATCGCTTTGAATTTGTCCATGTGAAAAAAAATAATTATTTGAATTCTTATTTTGCAGACATGTCTTCTATTTGATCTATAGAATCTAGAGCTATCAGCGTATGATACTGTTAAATTAGATGTATTTTTAAGCTCCCAGATATTAAAAACTTCAATAATCTGAACTTATCATAATTTTTCTCTCTAGCATACACATGATACGAGCAGATTCATCGCAATCAGATATGTATATTTTGGGCTAGCCAAAGGACTCCTTTAAAAAAACGCATCCATCAATCAAAAATGTCTACTTTTTCTCGATATTTTGGGGAAATTATTTTGTCAATAATTTTTTTTTTCTGAAGATTGATCGGTAGCCCTTAAACAATGTATTACCCCCAGATCATCGAATTCCCTGTAGATTGCTGATTGATTTCATCCATCACGAACATGATGTAAGAACATCTCAAAGCCTCTTTCTGTAGCAGAATTCCCACTGTATGTACAATGTATGAAAAGGTAATGTCTTTGGATTGCATGTAAGGAGATTTTTTTTTCCGTCATCACTTTATTGATCATACTTGCTTAACAAAGGAGACAAAAAATGCAGCATAACGAATATGTTGTTGTCGAGGTTGATTCCATATAGAAAACATTGGAAGAATTGATTTTCATGTCAAATAATGGTATCTTTAAAAAAATAATATGAAAAATAAGAACTTTGCAAGAAAAGGTGACTTACAGAAACGGAGAGAGAGAAAAGGGGGAGAGTGAGAGAGAGAGAGAGAGAGAGAGAGAGAAAGAAAGAGAAAAACAAGATAGAGAAACCAGGCAAATATCAAAAGGAATAATAACGGAGATAACGATAATGAGACAGGGTCGAGAAGTTATAATGGCAAGATATGCAAGGAGACAAAAAAGCACGTGATGGTGTAGGCGTAAATCTGAACGTACGCAACGCGGATTTACTTCAAATCTTCCTGGATAGTACAAACAGATCCTTCTCATCAATCCCATACCCCCCCCCCCCCCCCCCCCCCCACTTCTCCTCCTTCTACACCTTCCACATCGAATCTTAATATCCTTGTCTCTAACCCACAGAGCGGGCGCCTCTCACATTCTAAACTGCGTTGCTTTGTCCTGCATCATCTTCATCATTCTCAACGCTAATACCATTTTGGTTGTTCTTCATACATCCTCCCCCTCACCCCCCCCCCCCCCCACCCATTCCTTGCTCATCGAATCTATAACTGTATAATACCACGCAAGTACTTGTCTCTAACTTACAGAGCGTACGCCTCTCACATCCAAACTGCATCACTTTGCCCTGCATCATCTTCTTCATCTCAACTCTAATACCATTTTGGCTGTTGCTTGCGTTCGCTCCGACATCGTCTCCCTGTGCTCATCGCCACGGAAAGATGTCACAAATCAATAAACGTCCGTTCTTCCGGAGTTAGTTTTTTTGCTCTCTAATTTTATTTCATAATTTTTGGCGGGTTGGGATCGAAGGGTCTAATTTCTTGATTTTTCTGGTGGTTTGTTGATGTTAGTTCTGATATTTACGGACGCGGATTCGACGATTAAATCCTGGCTGATCATTGGCATTAGATTGCTTTAATTGATTACTTTGGGGAACGACGAGGACATAAATTTCAAAGTCTCCCTTTGACTGGCTAGCGGATTTTAACCAGCTCATATGTTTACTTGACAGGTGAGTTTATTTGTGTCTTTATTTATTTGTTTCTTTGTTTGTTTCAATCTTTCTTTCTTTATAATGTATAACGGATATCTTCTTTGTTTTCTCTGTTTATACCTTTTTTTTCATATACATCTATTAATTCATTTATTCAATTGACCATGTTATAAAATGAAAACTCTGTCTCAAAATTGTAATGCTGGAATGTTAAGTAAGAAAGCAACTCTACAAACAGTTGTCCGCTATTTTTTAATCCACAGAATAGGAGTATAATTGTTTGTTTTTTGTTTTGTTTTTTAGTGACTTCTTGTCCTTTGAATCTGTGTAGCCAAAACAAACTCCGGCAAAATAAGTGTTATTGTTGTTACTAACAAACCACCTAACAGGTTTCCTGCGGCTGGAAAATAATATTTATTCATATCACAATATGTACGTTTTATATATTAAACTCAGTAATTTGGATTACTTTTCCCCCATTTTTTAGTAATTAATGACATTTTTACCAGATATTTGTATCAAAGCTTTGGTTTATCTGGGGATAACCAAAAAACGTTCCG
>CM046837.1:33955882-34000882 GCA_025618425.1 Heliocidaris tuberculata | reverse complement strand
TCAAATTATACTTGCCGAATACTTTTCATGCTCATAAGTGCACGGTTAAGTGAAAAACAAGAAAATATACAGAAATATTTTTTATATTAGCTATATTAATCAATGATTCCTTTAATTCTTATTTATCTTTATTCATGTATTTATTTTTCTATTTATTTATTTTTATCTATTTATTTATATATCTGTTTATCTACTTTTATCTTTTATAATATATTTGTACTTAACATTATTCTGCATTTCAAATTCATTGCATACTTGTTTTTGAATGCAACAGCTCTAGCCCCTCAATGACAAGCGTGATCCAAAATTAATGTACCGCATACATAACCCCCTCATTTATATTTGCATCGCATGATGAGATACACTGACAAAGTGTCATCGTATTTCAAAACTCTTCTAAAATATCTTAAGTGTGAGCGAATTTGGTATCACTCTAATTCATGAATATAGCCTACAGTCAAATAAGCGAACCACAGTCGAGTAATTTATCGAAGTGGCACAGTACAGCGTACAAACATGCCAGTTTTCACACTTAAACCATTCAGTTGGAAAACTCCGCCAATGAGGTGCGATTCGTAATTTCGATAAACGGATAACTGCTTCTTTTCTTCTCGTGAAAAATGAATTTGGACTTAGAAGAAACTCACATTGTTATCATTCTAATTTGGCATAATTTCGGTCTCTGCTATTATGCGAAAGGAAGATGTTTTAAGTTAAAGTTTTTCTTTCGATCCTTTCAAAACTGTCACGACTGTTTTCTCTCCTTATATTAAAAGTGTTCCATCCTCTTTGTTTGCGCCATTACGTTTGTTCCTTTTGAATTGCTGCACTGTATAACAAACTATTTGTGATATGGATGGACATTAAGAGAATGAAGAGAATATCGTGGAAACACTTAAAAACCCAACAAATGAGTATTACATATGGCAGGATCTAAATGAACTATCTGGATAGGAATAGTGAAAAAAGGAAAGGCAAAATATTAACCCGTGGCCTACTGGAACCATGTAGTTCCTGTATTAAGCCTATGGAAATATGAGAATTCTGCAGTCATTGGGTTAAAAGACATCAGAGCCTATTGTAAGACATGTTGTTGAAAGGAAAGGTAGAGGGCACTAGATAAAAAAGGGAAGCCAAGAACAACTTGTGAGAATTAATTGCAAAAGACAGAATGGCGTGGGGGGAAAAATGTTGCAATCAACCTCCGAGCCTGAAAAAAGATACCATGACAGAATGGTTAACAAAGCTTGATTATATCTTAAGGGAAATGTTCTCTGTATGAAATGATTTTGTTTTCTTCTTACAGTGGAGGCAAGGATAACCCCCCCCAAAAAAAAAAAGGGGGGGGTCAGAGCCTCTGACCCATCCCGTTAACCCATTTTCAAAAGTAGGAGGCATGATTTCACTTCATCTGACTTTCTCAGAAAAGGCCTGGCCGGTTCACATCGTAATGACTTCCCGGCGTCGGACGCATCGGACAAATAATAGCGCTCTCCCCTATTTTGAAGCTGATTTGACCCATTCGTTAAATGGAAGTCCTAAAGTAACCCACAATTTTCCTCATACCATATCATTTGAAGTTTAAAGTTTAAAGTTAATTTATTCCACTTTTACTTCAAAAACAATTTAGATTTTACAAGCATAAGAGCCTGTTACCAGTTACAAAATATACGAATAAAGAACTAAAATCAAATATAATGTACAGTAAATAGGTAGAAAGTTTCGAGAGATAGAGGTACGACTGGCAAAAAAAAAAAAGAAAATGTAAATTGTAGGGAGCCCAAATAAAGAGCATAGCTTGTAAATGATTAGACTACCTTTTAAAGTAATATTATAAGTATGTCTGATTTATATGCAATAAAAAGCGAAAGAGAAAGCGAATTCATCAAATGATCAAATTTAAAAAAAGAATAAGTCGAGATGTCAGCAGGCATCGGGAAGTGCAATAACAAGACGTGCATCTCTGACTTTTTATTTCGATTTTAAACAGACCGTTATTTTCATTTCATTTGAAGGGCAGACTCCTGATGCCGGTGGCGCAAGCGGTTAATTGATATCAATTAGTCGGCCAGTAATTGGTGACTCGGTGCCTCACAGGCGCTAGCTTCTCTCTTGTCTGGGCTAATCTTCTCCAAAGGTGATTCGATATCTTGCTCCGTTGACATTTTTTGGCTCCAGGCTTTATTTCGTCAAAGTTAGGGTAAGGGTCTTGGTACGGAGGCTCTTTTTAAAGATCTGACAATGCAAAATGGCCATCAACGTTGGTGATTTGGCGACAAGTTCTTAAAATGTTCACAATTTTCAACAGAAATTTTGGAAAGGGGTGTCACACCCTTCCCCCTTCTTTTTTGACGAACCAGAGCTACTAACTTCTTTTTTGCTATTACGAATTTCGTCCAGAAATCAGATAGACACCTTTTTCTCATAGTCTGGGAGACTGTCCCGAAATAGTCACCCCATTTTACCCATAAGACTTGACCCCATAAAATTACTTAGACCATCTCAGTCATTGACGAAAAGGTTGTCAGCCTGACTGTATAGTCGTCGACGGGTTTAGCCCCCGGAGCCCCCAAAAGAAGCCCTAAAGTCGGGTCGATTTCACCCCATCTCCCCCATACACCAAACTTTGTTAGTAGGAAGTAGTATGACTGGACATTACAAAAAACAAAAAACTGACAAAAATTTCCGTCGGGATGGGGTGTTAGACGGCCTCTAAAAATCGGGGTGAATTTTCCCGCCTTGAAGCCCAGGAATATCAAACTTTGTCAGAAGGAAGAGCTATGTACATTCCAAAAATATGGAAACTGACAAAAATTGTCCATCGGGAAAGGGGGTGTCAAACCCCCTGAATGAAAACTCCAAAGTGCCCTTTGACAACGCTTTGCTCCCCCCCCCCCCAAAAAAAAAAAAATGCTTTGTATATAAAATAAAAAATTTTAAAAAAACAACATTTTCTTACCTTCTGACTTTGATAACTCAAAAGTGGTTTATTCAATTCAATTAAAATTAAACATAATTTTGAGTATAATCATCTTCTTGGGGGACAATTTTGTGTTAATTGGTCTTTCGATTAATTAGTTATTAAATTGTGAAAAATTTGTTACTTTCTCAAAAGTAGCCAAAAATATTGTCAAGATTATGTAAACACACCATTGTCCATATTCACCAGTTGAACAAGGCATAATAGAAGAGCTTTTCAGGTATCTGTGGTATATGACTGCCAGGCTGAAATGTACTATTCATGTGTTAAATGCACAGATACCAAGCAAGGTCCTGTATTATGCCTTGTCAGATGATCAATGGGTGTGTTTACATAATTCTGACAATATTTGGGGGCTACTTTTGAGAAAGCAATACATTTTTCACAATTCAATAACTTATTGATGAAATGACCAATTAACACAAAGTCGCACCTCAAGAAGATCATTATACTCAACATAACATAAGTGGAGGGGTCTATTGAAAAGCACCGCCTGTATTTCATAGACCACTTTGCATGCCAAATCTTCAGCTACCCGGTGTGCCCGAATATTCTCATATTCGAGCAGGAAAATAATTTGATTTCTGTAAAGTTTAACACAAACTACAAACACTATCTAAATTTAAACAACTCGAAAGTTGATATTCGGGCAAAAGACGTCAGCCCCCCCCCCCCCCCCGCCCCCTCGTGAAAAGGTCAACGTACGCCTGTGAGTCCCCCTAATTGTTGATCGTAGCTTATGAATGAGTGATCGACCGGGCTCTCTGAGCCAGCGCTCGGTGCGCGTATCCTAAAAATTTCAAAAGGTGATGTCACATGATGACGTCCAAGTCATCGCTTGGCGCTCGCATGATGTCCTCAGGCAAGGTATTTTCTTCGGAAGGCCTCATATGTGTGCGGAAAATAGACTTGCATTTGAAGCTGAATGATGATATCGAGTATGAGGCCCAGACGACTCTATTGACTCATCTTCAAAAGTTTTTTTTTTTTAATTTAAAAAAAGGTGTAGGAGGAAAGGTGTTTAGAGAGGAGACTCAAAAATAAAGAAGAAAAGAAAACTTCGGAAATCCTGGCCAAAATTGACGTATTGATACAAAAGTGGACAATGACTGGTCAGTCCTTGGCTAACGATATTAGAAGGGTCGTATCAGTGGTAACTTGTAACCCTCTATTACGATGCTACAAGCATAAAATCCCCCCCAAAAGGGACGCCCCTGCCCCCGCCGTGTCCCAAGATGTAGTATTAATAGTAGTTCACAGATGTAATAGTATACTAACAGCAGCAGCAGAGGCAGCAGTATTGGTAGTAATAGTAGTGGTAGTAATAGTAGTAGTAGTAGTAGTAGTAGTAGTAGTAGTAGTAGTAGTAGTAGTAGTAGTAGTAGTAGAAGTAGTAGTAGTAGTAATAGTAGTAACAGTTGAAATAGTAGTAGTAGTAGTAGTAGTAGTAGTAGTAGTAGTAGTTGTTGTTGTTGTTGTTGTTGTTGTTGTAGTAGTAGTAATAGTAGTACTAGTAGTAGTAGTAGTAGTAGTAGTAATAGTAGTCACTGTTGAAATAGTAGTAGCAGCAGCAACAACAACAGCAGTAGTGCTAGTAGTAGTGCTAGTAGTAGTAGTAGTAGTAGTAGTAGTAGTAGTAGTAGTAGTAGTAGTAGTAGTAGAAGTAGTAGTAGTAGTAATAGTAGTAACAGTTGAAATAGTAGTAGTAGTAGTAGTTGTTGTTGTTGTTGTTGTTGTTAGTAGTAGTAGTAGTAGTACTAGTAGTAGTAGTAGTAGTAATAGTAGTAGTAGTAGTAGTAGTAATAGTAGTCACTGTTGAAATAGTAGTAGCAGCAGCAACAACAACAGCAGTAGTGCTAGTAGTAGTGCTAGTAGTAGTAGTAGTAGTAGTAGTAGTAGTAGTAGTAGTAGTAGTAGTAGTAGTAGTAGTAGTAGTAGTAGTAGTAGTGGTAGTAGTAGTAGCAGTAGTAGTAGGAGTAGTAGAAGTAGTAGTAGAAGTAGCAGTAGTAGCAGAAGTAGTGGTAGTAGTAGTAGTAGTAGTAGTAGTAGAAGTAGTAGTAGTAGTAGTAGTAGAAGAAGTTGTTGTCGTTGTTGTTGTTACAAGTAGAACCTGAGGAGTAGTTGTAAAATAGTTGCCAACAAGTTTATGGCAAAAGTGATCTTGTGGTAGAAGCTGGAACAGAATTTCGATTAAGAATAATGTGACATAAGTAGACACATCCTGGCATTTCGTTGATGGATCGCTGTGGCAAAAAGGTAAAGCAAGATGATACTAATAAGGAGTTTTAGGTTACCATAGTAACCTTAGGAAAATATGAAAATATACAGCTGGGAGGGAGCGGGGGTAAATCTGATAGAAATGAAAGTTTATGTCGCATCAGGGTGATCCGATCTAATGCTCCAATTCTTCACATTAGACTCCCCAGCTCGGAAAAAATAGAAAAATAGAAACTTGAAATCGAAGTTAAGTGCAAGAGGATCGAAAAGGAATGACAATTTTTAAAATGGGAATTTTTTTATCTTGAAGTTTCATCTTTATATTTTAAGTTTCTGAATCCCCTTTTTGCAAGCCGAGTATTCGCTATTTCAAAAGTGTATTCGAGTGAATTATTGAGTATTTAGGGGCCCTAATTCGTGAGGAAATAAGTGATTGGTTGGCGTTCTGACGGAGGCCAAGTATTCATATTTCAGATCCGATCTTTAACGCTATTAAATATTCACAACTTGTGATGGATCTTGTGATTCCGAAGTTTGACCCAAAAAAAGAGGCAATCTTGGCATTTACGTCATTCACAGAAAATAAAAAGTGGTAGAGTCAACGTGTTCTGTCGTGCTCGATTTGATCTGATTTGATTTGATTTGATTTTATCATCTCCATATCTCCATAAACATACATTTAATTTTCATGAACGTGACATGAATACATTTTTTTTCAATGCAATAATTATACTTATAGAAATTTAAGATTAAGTTACAAACTGAATACCCTATATTAGAAATAGGAGGGCTGCAGCTTAAGCATGGAGCTTGATGTGCTTGCAGCTCTCAGTAGAGTCAGTACAATTACGAAATAAAAGGAAGATGGTGCATTAGTTGCAGAAAAGGAAAAAAAGTGTTGCTTTCGAACTACAATGATAATCGCACCTGTTGTCATAATAAGACGCATGTTTTAAAAAAGTTAAGGATGCCAGGGCCCTCTTGCATAAAAAGTTGCGATTAAACGCATCTCAAAAAATTAAACGCAAGTCCAAAATACGCGATCCTGATTGGTTGAAAATCAAGTTGCGTTTAATTTTTAGAGTTGCGTTTAATTGCAACTTTTTATGCAAGAGGGCCCAGGTCATAGAGGTTGATGGTTGAATGAACACACATGATAAAAAGATTGAAATGATCGGAACACAGTCATCAATACTTACACAACTACATAGTTTTAACAGCTTTCTTAAAAGAGTACTATTTTGATTTTAGATTTCGAATTTCAGTAGGGAGAGAGATAATGGGCTAATACAGTTTTCGGGTTTCTTAGATCGATTTTGCCAGCTTGCCTTGTCGGATAAGAGTGGATTTCTTTATGCATTCATGCTTCTAAGTCATACTATAGAATGTCATGGGGCGTGTAAAATATTATAGTTTCCGAGTTTGTTTTGTTTTTTCCCATGCTAAAACAGAACATGCAGAACAAGACAGAGTGTTAAACTTCTTTTTGACGAATGGCGTTATTTTGAAGGCTCATTATTTCGAACTCTCTTAATGCACATGATTTTAAATGTACTTGTTAGGAGTCATTTTAGAGACTTCTTCATTTGGAGTTGAATCCATTTCACATTATAGTGAATTTCACTACAAAAAGTAGTGGGTAATTCACTCTTTTAGGAGTGGATTCCGCTATTCTGAACGTGAATTCAACTCCAAATGAAATGATCTCTCATTATAATATAACTCCCCCAAAAGTGGATTTTCACTTCTGCACATTGAAAGAGAAGTTTCGTCATTCCGAAGATTTTTTTTTTTTTAAGTTTGTTTTCCAAATTTTCTTTCATCCATAGGCTTCTTATTCCGAAGATTCATCATATCTGAGGGTTTGTTTACTCTAGACGATCGTTTTCCTGGAGGTCCATTTTTCAAAGGTTCTTAATTCATTCCAACAGTTTCTTCATTCAAAGTGTTCACAATTTTGTTATGGTTAATGGTTTAATGTAAATTTGTTGCATGGATGTGAGGGAAAATGAACAAGAAGAATTGGAATTCATTAACAAACAACTGCAAAGACTTTCGAAAAATCAACTGAAGACAAATTCAATAGCCTTGACCGTCACCTATCAAAATGTGCGATCATTACAATGACGCATTACGTAATCTGAACATGATTTCTACAGGATATACAATACGTTATTGAAATTGCCCGTTTTGTCGAAAGTATTTGCGATCGAGTAACAATTAAAATCAAGATTAAAAGTCAGTTGTTTATTTGAGATTTCGATCAAGCAGCATCTGGCAACCCTCTTCACCTACGCATGCAGGTGGTGAAATGTGATTTATTGTGTTATTATTCAAACATTAACAAATGTAAATGGTGTACAACTGGAACAAAGCTTCAAAGAAAGAGGCGGAATAATCAAGCACTACATAAATATGTAAAGCCATACCGTACATCACTGAAGAGAAAAACAAATGAATAACACAATTGATGTATGACGTAACCATTGTGGCAGAAATGTGATTATTTTTTAATGCTATTATTCGTACATTAACAGATATAAACGATATAATATTGGAACAAGGCTTCAAATAGAGAAGCGGAATAATCCCCCACCATCACATATTTGAAAGAATACATCATCGAAGAAAAAGTAGATAGGCCTAACCCCAAAAATGTACGATGTTGCTGTTTTAATAACGCGATATTTATAGTCGAACATTAGTTTGACAAAATACGGCCAGTAAAGTATATACAGATCTTATTTCGGAGAGCTATGAAAGCAAATTTGAAGGAGTTATCTGCAAAATGACGTGGCGAGAGTAAGAGGTGAAACTTGACGTTTCGCTTAATGATGACAAACAACTTTCAGAATTTGAGCGGGTCGGATTACTCATACAACGCCTACGATAGAATGGATTCTCTTCATCAAGCATGTCTGGCTTTTAAAGTCATCGTCTCCCTTTATAGCAGGCCAAAAATAATACCATTACGAAAGTAAAGACTTTCGAAAAATAAACTTACTTAGGCAATTTCTATATTCCTGTCCATCATCTTTTGAAATGTTCGAATGTTACAATGACGTATCACGTAATCTGAAATGATTTATATGGGATATGCTATCGGGTACTGAAAATGCCCTTAAGTTGATTTTCTTTTTTTTTTAACAGTAGTTGCGACTGTGTTTAGAGGGGGGAAAACGCCATTCAATTGCTGTACGATACATACGGGCGTAAATCCAGGGGGGACAGGGGGACATGCCCCCCCCCCCCCACCTTTTTGAATAACCATTGTTTTTGTTTGTTTTTTGTTTTTGTTTTCTGTGTGTGTTTTTTGTTGTTGTTGTTTTGGTTTTTTTTGCTTTTCAGAGAATTTTGGAGGAAAACTAGAGCAAAAAAAAAAACCAATAACTTTTTTTTTTCTTCTTCTTGTTCTTTTCTTTCTTTTTTTTTTTTTTTTTTTTTTACGTGTCAGAGAATTTTTGATGAAAACTATACCCAAAAAATGTGATAACTTTTATTTTTTTTTTATTTTTTTTTTTTTGGTTGTGTTTTTGTTTTGTTTTTGTTTTGTTTTTTTGTTGTTGTTTTTGGTTTGTTTGTTTGTTGTTGTTATTTTTTTGTTTTTTTTGGGGGGGGGGTTTGCCAGAAAAAAATTTCAGACATTTCGGACAGGTACAAAAGTTAAATCATGTGGTGACCTCCCCCCGCCCCGCCCCCCAAATTTTAAAATGGATTTGCGCCACTGACATTACACAATCCAGGCGAGAATTGGTCGGCTGTCAATATCCTACACTGATTCCTTCAATAACTTCAGTCCTGGACCAAAAACTATAATCATCTTTCCCTAACCCAAACACTGAACCTAACCTAAAACTCAATTGCAACCATAACCCGACCTTAACCCTCATCGTTATATCTCTGACGAATTAAAACCCGCAGCAATTATCGCAGGAGCAAATGTTGGAGCACTAGTTTAAGAAGTTCCCTCACAATATAGAAACTGGTAACTTATTTTTGGTTGAATAGCCAACCGTTAAACTTTGAATTCAAATTTTGGTGGGTCGCCAATTACAATATGGATATGGGACGCCAAGTGTAACACTGGTGGTCTGTCACAAAATCAATCTTATCAATTCCGTAAACAGGTTTTAGGACTGATTTCGGCCACGAAAGCAATTAGTTAAATTGATTTTTTTTTATAAAACTATCGCCGATTTAAATTATAGAGATAAATGGGTTGCACTTGGCGTCCCATAATTGGTATCGCTGTTGTTTTTTTGTTGTTTGTTTTGTTTGTTGTTGTTTTTTGTTTTGTTTTGTTTTGTTTTTTCTTTCTTTCTTCAGTTTTTCATAAAAACACATTTTCATACTGATGTTTCATATATATCGATATGGTATAACGGTGATCCAAATATAAATATGTTTCCAAATCTGCGAAAAGGCATACACTCTCTTTAAGGCGATGATTCCGACACACTCGGGTGTTATAAGGCTTTCCGATCCCTAATGCATGTAATAGCTCCCTACATTAAGAATGCGATATATTTGTTATCTGCCAATGGGATTTTCCTCTGGTTGATCTCTGATAAATGGGCTCTTTAAGCGGCATGGGCAATTTGTAATTAGATCCATTGGACAAAAATATCTGAATCTTTCCTATTAAAACACTATTTGTACTGTTTTTGGAGAGCTACCCCCTCTCCTTTCTTCGTCTTCTCTATTCCTCTTTTTCTTCTTCTTCTTCTTCTTCTTCTTCTTTTCTTTTTCTTCTTCTTCTTCTTCTTCTTCTTCTTCTTCTTCTTCTTCTTCTTCTTCTTCTTCTTCTTCTTCTTCCTCTTTTTCTTCTTCTTCTTCTTCTTCTTCTTCTTCTTCTTCTTCTTCTTCTTCTTCTTCTTCTTCTTCTTTTTCTTTCTCTTCTTCTTCTTCTTTTCTTCTTCTTCTTCTTCTTATTCTTCTACTTCTTCTTCCCTCTACCAATCTCTCTCTCCCACACACAAATACACACCCCCATAGACCCTTTCTTTGTCTCCCTCTTTCTTTTTCATTGTATATTACTTTGTTATATTATCAGCTTTAATTCTCTTGTTTTTAAGTACTTATACTTAAGTATAAAATCAAATCAAACTCTCTCTCTCTCTCTCTCTCTCTCTCTCTCTCTCTATCTATCTTTCTCCAAATCTTGTCCGTCACCTACTTGCTGGCTTTCTTTTTCTACAGCCATCACAAGCACTTTCACGATGTACTTCATGACTTCATATCTTTAAAAGACCACCCGAATATCAGGTTAAAGGGAAAGTCCACCCTGAAATCAATTTGGTTTTAAAAGAAGCGGGGGAAAAAATAAAGAAACAGATCAGTGAAAGTTTTAGCAAATTCCCATAAGAAATAAGAAAGTTATGAATTTTTTGAAGTGGCAACTCCGTGGCAACTCCGTGACGTATCTTACGAGCTCATCTCCCATTTAACCTGTACTGAAAACAAATCATGAATTTCCATTTTTCTCTCTAAAAATATTTCATCATACATGCACCCTACAGATATAATCATTTCACTTGTCTGTGTGGAGCCAGAAGGGCGTTAATTCATGTACTTTAACACAGAGTTAACGCCCTTCTGGCTCTCAACAGACGTTATGCTTTTACACAAAACATCTATGATTCAAATCTATTCCCTCATCAAAAACGCAGAAAATTTATGATTTTTTGTGTACAGAGCAAATGAGAGAGCAGCTCTCGAAAAACGTCACGGAGTTGCCAAGTTGTGCTTGGTTGATTACTACTTTAAAAATGTATGACTTTCTGCTCGAACTTTCATTTATCTGTTTCTTTAAACCAAATTGATATCAGGCTGGACTCTCCCTTTAAAAAGGGAAATGTGTGGCGTCCTTTTAAAAAAAAAGGCCGGAGGAAAAAAATGCAATACCGCGTCCTGAGACAATGTTCTGATTAGAGTAGATACTTCAAAATAAATATTGTGTTTTCTGAAATGCTTGGATATACAATAACTGACGGGCAGTTAACATAAGAAAATATTTTAAAAATAAAGAGAAACACTCTTTACATTCCCTCAAATACCGACCAACAAAATTGTATTCGGAGGCAAGAGCCTCATCCGATTCTGTTTTTTAATTAGAATTATCCGCCTAAACGTGAATGGCCTACTACAAGACAAATATATTTTGACATAATTATATCATTGTCAGCTAAATACATCATAGCTTTGGTATGAATGTGAAAAACTACTGAAATGTTGGGAGTTTTTTCATATAATTTAAATAATTTAATCTTCACTTGCTTTTTTATGTGATAAATAAAGCCTATCATGCATTATCTCTAGGTTTTATCAAGCACGTAAGAAGATCACAAATAAAGTCGACTTGACATTTATGAACATAGAGAATTCTTTTCTTTGAAGCTTTTTGTTTTAATTTATCATTTGTGATCCCATGCTGCTTCCGAACAATTCACCTTTGTTGTTGAAAAAGCAAAAAATTACTTTCAGCACTTTGCAAAATTTGCATAAATCGAAATGCTCACATGTATAGGCATATTGAAAAGTGCAAGACAACTTACACACAATGTAAGGCAACAGACTTCTTAATCTGGTGCAAGAAGGAAACCCCGTGATACAAAAATACCTCCCTCCGTCGTATCACAGGTTGAATTGCACAAGATGAACAACACATTGAACTGTAATATGCACATTATGAGAATTGCTTAAGGTTTCCCCTTGGGCAGCAGAATTGAATTTGTGACCACTTACTTACAATTACAAATTAACCTCACAAAAAAACTTCACCGGAAAGTTGCTTTTGGTTGTAAAGTGGCGTCAACTGTGCCCCGTTTCATAAAACTTGTTATCTATAACAAGTTACAATAACAGTTATAAGCTACTGAAATGCTTGCATCTGATTGGCTGAGAGCAATATCTGGTGTGTGTATATATATATATATATATATATATATAGTGGGATGAATTCAAACCAAAGATGACGCAGGATACTCGGTGACTTGTTTACTCTCAAATATATGCACTTGGTGCATTTCATGTATTTAATAAATATTCATGATATTACCCATGGCAACACATGCGCATTGGCAAAGCGCAGTACGCTTTTTAACACCAGTGGGTATCCAAGCAACTCAAAACTATCAAAACTATTAACATTATTCAAGGAATTCAACAAGACCTTGGCATCACTTCTGTTTACGACAGGTATGTCGGCTTTATTATAATTCATTTGAAATTTCGGTATTTTTACATGATATTTCTACTGACAATAATATTAGTCCGTCAATTTTTGAATGATTGTGTCTTCTCTTTGTATTTTGTGAATTATTCTCTTCGTTAATTTTGTCATGCCTTTCTTAGTGATTGTATCTTCTCTTTATAACTGTTTCAGAATAAATTTCTGAAGAAGTCGAAAGACGAAAGCTTAAATTTCCTGAGTATCCTGCGTCATCTTTGGTTTGAATTCATCCCACTATGTTCTATATCACCCAAACCAAAGCGAATGGTAAAAGTAGACTCAACATCATCACATTATATATATATATATATATATATATATATATATATGGTAATTTTTATTGATAACAAGTTTATAAAATGGGGGTCATGGACTAATAGACTCGATGGGACATCTCTCTCTCTCTCTCTCTCTCTCTCTCTCTCTCTCTTTCTTCAACCTTGTCCTTCCCATGCTTGAGAAGATAATCATATCGTATGAATAAAAGATATGAGATTTCCTTTATAATTGAACTTTTTTTAATGGCTAATGCAATTATCTTCTGATTTCAACCATGATCAGTTAATATTTAAATCAGTGTGTCTAACTTCAT
Organism: Heliocidaris tuberculata; assembly: GCA_025618425.1. Classification (NCBI taxonomy): domain Eukaryota; kingdom Metazoa; phylum Echinodermata; class Echinoidea; order Camarodonta; family Echinometridae; genus Heliocidaris; species Heliocidaris tuberculata. The sequence continues at coordinate 33,987,862 of CM046837.1, read as the reverse complement.
TTGCACGCGTCGTGTTTGTTACATGTCTATACCTGCGCAATTTTTCTATTATATATATTCTGAAACTGTTTTCACCCTCGTATGCATATTAGTCCGTTTTATTTTCAGGGACACGGCACAGATACAGGAAATGAAGATTAATGATATAAAAACACATAAACTATTCACCCCCCCCCCCCCCCCGGCGTAGGCAAAGGGGTGAGCGGGCACCCCCTCCCACCTTCCCCTTTGCTTTCGGGGAGTTTTATCGATAGCTTTGGAAGTTTGTCTGTAAAAATGAACCGACAGAATGACATAATATAAAAATGCCGACAAAACGTGTTATTTATCCACAAAAATAGTAAAGGCGTTTATAAATTCGCTAACTTGGCCCTCTCAAGGGAGAACAAAAAACTGTTTGAATATCCTATATTCTGTCAGTCCAAGTGGATGACATTTCGTTGCAACGCCATGCACTTGCGGACTTATGTGGGCCCAACCGGCCAAGCCCCCTCCCCCTTCCTTTTTAAACCAAGTGACATATATACCTAGGCCGCGTCTTCTATAAAGAGTTGCTATTGATCCGAATCAATAGCAAGTTCTCAAATCTGTCGTAACTTTACAAACTCTTATCGCGTATTAAAGTAAAGAGTTGGTATTGGTTTTATTAAAGTTCGGTTCAAACGAAGCTCTTTATAAGACTGGGCCCTGGGCAGCGTTTCATCAAGTGTTTTGCCAGTGATGTTTACCGACAACTGTTATAAGCTACTGAAATCCTTGCATCTGATTGGCTGAGAGCAAATTTGTCGGTAAAAATCACTGACAAAACACTTGATGAAACGCTCCCCAGAAGAACACCACCCTAGGATGTGTCCCCCGCCCTTTAGATGTGATAACCCTTTGTTTCCTCTTTCTTTTTATTTGGGTGGGGGCCTTGTAAAGAAAATCTTAATATTGTGCCCCCTCCCCTTTTTAACGAAATCCTGGAACCGCCCCTGCCTTCATGGTATTGGTATGTGTGATATTCTATCTCATCTCACATCGCTTATTTTCTATGGCCTTTGATTATCCATGATCCTACTTTTTTTCCAATTGTCATCTATTGCTCTGTTTATTACATAATCTCTGATTCTCATTTATATTCTGTCTGGGGTTTTTGTTGTTGTTTTTTTCCTTTCTATTTTCATTCTTTCTATTGGTTTAATAAAAGGCAACACCCTACCGGAGTGAAGTAATTAACATGGAGAACAATTGTTGTACATTAAATCTTTTTTTTTAAAGAATGTAAATGCACTTTATACCCCTATCAAATCGTGTTTTAATAGGAAATGATCATCAATCAAGCCTAATGTACTATATAAGTATTATCTCAAAAACATTGCTCTTGACATGAATTGAATGAATGATTGATTGATTGCTTGATCTGTAAATTTGTCTCGGTAATTTGCCCCGTGGGAAAAAATTTACCGGTCTCGTGAAAGGCGTAATGAATTTACACAAGGATTTCTTTTTAGATTAATGCACTCACGATGGTTCAATAAAATTCAGAGATAATATTTCGCCCAATGTGAAGTTCAGTCACCGATGCGACCTGGGGACATTTATCCGCCCATATCAGATGCCAAACATCGGCCTACAATTTCATTTCTCCCCGTATAACCCGCCCGAGGGCAAAGGGGCGAACGTTTCACTTATTACAACCCTGCCATTCTTTTTCAATTATCCCCTATAGTTTGATCTACAATTTCATTTCTTTATGAAGAACTTGGAGGCAATAATCTTTCGGACCAACCCATAATCAATCAACTTTGCTTTCCTTTGCCGGAGGGAGAGAGAGAGAGAGAGGGGAGGGGGCAAGATTGTCGAATCCAGTTTTCGTGATATTAAATTTGCTTAGCGTCGCGGCAACAAGCCCCAGGTGGGTAAAGACGAGTGCCCTTGAATTGAAACGTAAACAATGAAAACAATTTACTGATTGATTGACATGGTTGGTTGATTGTTTGTTATTGGTTGATGTTTTTGTTTATTTGTTTATTTGTTTGATTGTTTGAGACTGAGCAACATATTTGCCCTAGTTGATAGCAGTGGCGTAGAATGGGTATAAACGTTGAGGAGGGTGCGGCCTCCGTGGGGGCACCGTCTTACTCGGTGAATGATATAAAAATTAAAAAGGCCGTTAATTAGGAGGTGTGAGACTGAGTGGTAGCGTCTTCTTTTCACGTTCACTTTCCTGCTTTCTCTCTCCTCTCTCTCTCACCCTCTTTCTCTCTCTCTCTCTCTCTTCGCTCTCTCTCTCTCTCTCTCTCTCTCTCTCTCTCTCTCTCTCTCTCTATCGTTCTCTTAGTTTTCCCTTTTTACCATTTCGTTGGGGGCACATACCCCCGTGCTCCCCGAGTCCCCGTAGCCATATAGCACCTGTCCATAGAGCTTCCGATACATATCCATTTCTTCAAAGAGTTACTACAGTTACAGATTCGATGATACAGGACCTATCCACAACAAATATTGTTTCACTTTTTGACCCCTCTATTATGTTATGAAACATGGCCCGAATTCACAAAGGAGGTTTAAACCATGGGTAAGGTTTAAACCTCCGTAAGCGTACTAAAATAAGCGTAAGTAAGCGCACATTGCCCATGCGCGCGCTCAAAGAAAAAAAATGATTGGATCGGATTCAGTGCGCACGTACGCTTAAAAACCCCAGGAGGTGGTTTAAACCATGGTTTAAACTAAACCTCCTTTGTGAATTCGGGCCAGAGTGTGGGCTTGCTTCGGCCTCTTTAAGAAAATTCTGTTTCTTCTTCTTAAACTTTGTTTGTTATTTTCATTTTCAAGATAACATAAACGATGTGTCTTGAAAATGTTATATTTGAAACATCTATTCCAGAAAGATAAGTCTAAAGTCATTAATTTTGTGAAAATTGTTTCTTTCTGCCAATGGCGGTGCAATAACCATGCAATGTCAATGATTTTGTACATATCAGGCATCTGGTTTATATAAATTTGAATGAAATTGATTTTGTAGAAATAAATGACTCTAAGAAACAACAAATTTCTCACAGTAAAGCGAGGTAATTAGAATTATGATCGTCAAAAGGGGGGTTTTCCCCGAATTATATCCAAAATACTGCTTTTGCAACTCGGTAACTATTTCGTCAAGAAAATTAATTTCCTGCTGACGTTCGAAGTATCATAAATGAGGATCAACGGGATATCGTGAAGTATACGTGACTTCCCTATAGGTATCCACATTACGAGTTTTTTGTTTATTTTTTTTCTTTTGTCTCGTTAAATCAGATTGATGGATGAACTACATGTATATTAATTTTCTCAATTCAATAATGACTGATAATAGATATCCAAACTCAACTTTTGATTTCATTTTGTGCAGTGGAAGATGAAATCAATATAAACTATGTTGTTCTATTTGTCATATTATTTTGTTTATTGCCTAGGGAGTTTAAATATTCGAGATCATTCATTGCTTCTAACACTGAATGGATTTTTTTTTTCGGCCAAGAAATTGAGAACATTGAAAAGAAATCATCACAAAAATGTATATGCGATGTATGTTATAATGCAATAAGGAATAGATGATTATAAAGCATTGTGTTTGTTTTTTTAATGATGCACATTTTATGTACATAATTCACAAGGAAAACTAAATGTTTATGCAACAGGTGAATGTATTCATGAGAAACATTTTGTTAATATATATATATATATACACATACATATATAAAATATATATATATAATATATATATTATATTATAATTATTAGTACTTAACAATTGTAATGATAATAACATTAATTATGATAATGTTATTATCATTATAATTATTAGTACTTAACAATTGTAAGAAATTGAAATGTATATTCCGATGTAAATGTCTGCCATCATTTTCTGTTTTTATACAGTCCTGATGAAGATCATTGATCGACAGCTTGACAAATAAAGGAGGACAATAAAAGCAACGACCATCTCATAGTGACATTTCTTTCAATATATATTGTGAAATAATCCTCCGTCACGGAAAATATATATATATATATATATGTATATATATATGTATATATATATATATATATATATATATATATATATATATATATATATATATATTAATCACATTTTTCAGATTTCCTTGGCAAAAATGCATCAGTAAGATGAATATGAATCTCAAAGGTAAACAAAATTGCAACTCAACCCAAGAGATGAGAGGCAACAAGTACTTGATTATAAATGTCGAAAAGTTGCCTGGTGAAGTACTAGGCCAATCTATGGACCCAATCCTAAAAAAAGGGTGAGCAAACCTTCCCCAGCGTTTAGATTTCTTCTGACCACCGTCGAAGATAGATCTCAAAAGACTTGCCTTTTTAAGATGGATTTCCAGAATATGGAAATGAATTTCTGCAAGGAAGAGGCCCAACGTGCTGCCGCCCTTGAAGAATTGCTTTGCCCGGCTTCTGCTGCAGCTATCGTGCAACAGAAGAGAATGGCAAATGGTCCTAATGGGTCGACTTTATAGAGGAACTACTATAGCGACACGTCTTACAACCATTTGCAAAGGCTTACGACTGTTTTGCAAACGTTTGCAACTGTTTGCGGAAAAATAAATGCGCAAAGAAATTTTGAACATGTTCAAAATTTCTTTTCGACATGAAAAAATATTTGCGACAATAAAAACTGTTTGGGAATTTGTTTGCAACCTTTTACGAACCTTTACAAAGCCCAAGCATTCGCCGCTCAGTGGGATACCCCCTTCTTTTCATTACGACAATAAGAAATATTACATCAAAGACCAATACAGCAACAAAAGAAGATAGGATAATCATTTCGTTGATATGCAAGATGCAAGCAAAAAAATCTATCATCAACATGACAAAGTATCATATAAATTTGGTGTACAACACGAGCCATTTATAAACAGAGTTTCACTATATTCCTTCTCATTGCAACATTGATGAATATTACGTGCTAAAGATTCATTTTTACATCAAAAAACAATACCACAAGAAAGCAGATATAGTAATTACCACTGCGTTGCTATGGTAACATGTCGTAAGTGCGACGGGGCTTAATGTCCTAGGAAGTCTAAAGTCAAATAAGTGTTGTTGCCAGAGCAACGTGATGATTATCGTTCCTGTTTTATGGTATTGTTCTTTTGATATCATTGCTATGTAAGGAATGATATTTAGCACAATAAAATTTTAAATCCTTTTTTTTTTCTTCTTTCTTCTTCTCTCTTTTTGTTTTTGTTGCATTTTTATACTGGTATTATCTGTTGTCCTTGAGAAGAAATTCTTCTGTAATTTTGTTCCGCCACGCGTCGATTACTTTATGCTCTGGCTCGACTATTCCCCCCCCCCCCCCCCCCCACTCTCTCTCTATCTATCTTCCTCTTTGTCCATCAATTCACAATTTTCTCTCTTAATTTTTCACTCCTTGGGGATTGTCTTTACTTCTATATGGCCTCTGCCTTTTGGCTCTTTTATAAGCCAGCTATTTCACATTCAACGCATAAAATCTATTTTAGTCGCCCGCGATGCCAGATTGACTTTGCATCAGCATTAATACTTACATAAATTAAAGCCGTTATGCATTCTATCTTAGCTTATTATAAAAGGCTCATTGTACTCCATGTGACAGCAAAATGGGGGAAAAAAGAAAAGTGAAACACGATGCTAAGCGGACTTCATTTTTCAATTCAATTCAATTTCAATTTAAAGATCGACATTCAGTTCCAACTTCCCAATATAAGTATACAAAGTAATAAATGAACAAAATGATGTACATGCATTTTAACAAAAATATCACACAGATCATGACTTATGACGCATGTTGCATCGTTGAGTAAATCCCGTTTATATTTAGCGTCGCATTCAAGATAACAATGTATCTATATACTTCAAAATTAGGTGTGGATTCTCATGAAACGTGTCGCAACTCGGAATCGTGACGGTAGAAGTAAATAGCACATTATGGAAAAGAGAAGTTGTGATTCTCTTCAGATTTTGTTAAAGATAACATCTCTGAAAATATTTCATTTATTTAAATTCACTGAAGAATTTTGACTGGAATTGCAAATATTAAAAACAAAAACACATTTCTTACTTTATTTTCCACCCTTACTTTGCTCTCGTCTAGACTTATTACTATACATATTTGATTTGTCAACCTAAGTCAAATCAGTTTGTAAAAATAATTTCAAGGGCCATCAGATATAATTGTAAACTATGCCAACATCGTTTTATAATTTATAGCTCCTCACTAAGCCGGTTGATGGATTGATATAATTTATTTATCAAAATCAACAAAAATAGAGTCAATGAATTAATGATACATATGGACGATTATAATTTGATAAAAACGATCAGACCTTGCTCTTTAAAAAGAAAATCATTACAATAATTCAATGAATATTTACCTAAACGGGTGGGTATTATAATTATGTTAATCATTCTGGTCTAGTATACCATCTTTTCTGTAAATTTGAAAATACATAGTTTAGTATGACAATAAATGCCCATGTTTATTATTCACACAAGACATGCAGATTACATATACATTTATCAAGAAAAATGCGAATTGTTATATTGTTGTAATGAAAGTGACGCTACCATCATTTACGATTTTTTGAATGCGAATTCGATTACTGCGATACGATAATTTTATTGATATACTCATATGGCTGCATCATGCATTGCTCGTTCCCATTATTTTTTAAAGACTATTATGAATCTTATTACTCTTTGGAGCCTATAACTCACAAGTGTATTCATATTTCACCTTTCCTTTTTAGCCCAGCCTATTCAATTAATACTGCATGCAAAAATATAGATATGAGGTACTCACCTTCTTTTATTTTCTCTGACAAAAGATTTCATGTTCGTTTCTACCATTTATCTTGTTTGTACCATTTATATTGTGAAAACACTGTAAATGTGAAATATGAAACAATAAACTGAAACTGAAAACTGAACCTGAATTAAAGCCTTGATTATGATATAAAAAATTTACGTCAACTGCATTATAGAATGCATTGTTTAGGAAACAAAATAAATAAGACCACGAAATATCGTCCAACAGAAACAAATACTGCACTGTCCAATAAGTCTTATCCAGGCATTAACCTTGAAAAGAACACGGTTTTAATAACTGCCGAGTGTCACGTGTTCATGATGCTGACGTTTAACAGCCATCACAATAAAGCACGAAAATGGCCATGCACACTGAATATTGGTTGCACAAAAATGCATAATTCTCGTGGAAAAATATGCTACGTCAATGCAAATTCGTTACTCTGTGTTGGAAGCAAACCAATTTTTCTCCTACCTGCCTGAATAATGGAGCTAACCCGTTTGGTAACAGGATTATCTGACAGGCGCGATAGCTGGTAATGTAGCAATTACTGATCCTGAAGTATCTCTTGTAATTTTTATTATTCTCGTGTCACTCATTCCAGAATCATAATTACAGTACAGGGGCGGATCTAGCTTTTTTCCAAGGAGGGGGTTTGAGGGGCTGAGCTGGGTATTGCGAGGGAGCGTAGAGACCGAGCCCGAGCGAGCGAAGCGAGCGAGGGGGGAGGGTGTGGGAGGGGGGTATCCCCCCTCCCACAGTAGGGAGATTTTTCATTTTTAGGGTTGCTAGCTTGCGATTTTAAGCATACTTGCATGCTCTATTTTTTCTCTTTTTTGCCCAAATAAATGTTTACTTGGAAGCGAGCGAAGCGAGCGAGGGGGGAGGGTGTGGGAGGGGGGTATCCCCCCTCCCACAGTAGGGAGATTTTTCAGTTTTAGGGTTGCTAGCTTGCGATTTTAAGCATACTTGCATGCTCTTTTTTTTCTCTTTTTTGCCGAAATAAATGTTTACTTGGAAGCGAGCGAAGCGAGCGAGGGGGGAGGGTGTGGGAGGGGGGTATACCCCCTCCTTCAGTAGGGAGATTTTTCATTTTTAGGGTTGCTAGCTTGCGATTTTAAGCATACTTGCATGCTCTATTTTTTTCTCTTTTTTGCCCAAATAAATGTTTACTTGGCAGCCCAAGGGGGGGGGGGTTTAAACCCCCTAAACCCCCCCCCCCCCCCGTAGATCCGCCACTGCAGTAACTCTATATGTTTTTATTTTTTTATTTTATTTATTTTTTTTTTTTTTGCAAGAATGACGTCTGAGAAGCTGCAAATGCTCAAGAATATTTTTTTTGCTTCTTCTCGTAATAAATTATACTCCAGCAGTTTTTCTTGATGAGCATAATGACGGTCAGGACATTTAGATGCACATTTTCGCTATTTCTTTCCTCGGTGTCTGTTTTAGATTGCCTAAATTAATTTGCGCAAAACTCCGTCTCATACAAACGCTCGATACTCTCAATGATGCACGGGTAACATACTGAACGATCTCTCTCGTTTCTTTGTTCGTTGTTTTCTTTGTCATTTGTTCGTACTACGTGTATTTTTTTTTAATAGAAAAAAGACAAATGCAAGTTTCAGTATTTTCGCGTGTATAACTCGTGCAGACAGGACGATGCACCAAATAAACAAGGCTGAGCTGTGATATATTGGTTAAAGGGAAGCTTGAGTTCTGGGGAAAAGTAAAAAATAATTTGTGACCTTTCTCGTTCTTTTTGTTAGTTTGGAAGATTATCATAGTAGATAATGTCCCCTGAAAAGGATTGCTTTTCAAATGTTCTCACATTCAAAATATGACAAGAAACAGCTGAAATGTTCCGGCCGAAATATCCATTTATACATATTTCTGTGTGCAGTGCATGTTACTCTCAGAAGGATTGAGTCAATTTCTTATCATTTTGGTGATTTCAAGACCTTATAGCATACACCAATTCTTATGTGCTATATAATCAACCTTTCCCAGTTGCTTTGAGACAGTTTCTTTCACAATTCAATCTAATGACCAGAACTCGACTCTATCTTTAATACTCTTGACTCTCATAATGAGAGGTCCCGGGTGTGATCCCTGCTTGATACCAATGGCATGAGGCGTCATCTCGCGGACGTAGCCGTTGGACTGCGTCAACGACTGGGGCAGTCGTTGACGCGCCAAGTGACAATGGTATTGTAGAAAAATTGAAAACAAAATGTAGAATGTAAAAATTATGTTGTATCAAGCCGGATTATTCCACTACCGCCAATAGACCGGTTCTGTAATATATACAAATTTATGCACATTTCTTCTGTGATCACCTTGTGACGAGCTATTCCATTAACCTGCTTTTTATCAATGAGCCTCGATGCTTGAAATCCAGTTTGCATACGTTACTTGTTGCTATGTCCGGCAAGCTTCGGACAAGCTTTCAGGTTGTCAAGAACAACCTTAGTTTGAAAGGTATGTATAAAATTTGAATGCATTACCGAACCGGTCTATTACATACACCAACTGATTGTTCAGTTCAAGAGGATTCACGTCACCATAGGCAGTAAATAGGCCGGAGTTGTCACACAAAATGTTCTCTGCATTTCTTTCGTTTGTTTGTAGTTTGTTACGACAGATTTCCGTCTAAGTGGAATACGAGGCCGTCGCATCCTGCTACAAGGGGTTGCATCGATCTGTGGCAAAAGACATGCCCTGTGTCTGTTCTTCTTTGCATTTATCCTTGTATGGCGCTAATGAAATAACGCCTCGAGTGCACCGGGTCTTAATACTGGCCCATCGTCTAACTGCCCTCTCATGCTTAATTAGCGCATGTAATAAAGCAAGAAATGACGTCTCATTATACATCCTTGGACATGGGGTTTTCCCCCAATTTTGTCCCTCTCGACCCAGGTGTAATAAAAGCGGACCTGGCAAAGCTATAGGGAAATAATTATAATAATACTGATGAGGCTACCCTGGGTGAATGAGACCCTCTTTAATCATCTGATTGTTTTTCTCTCTCCAGATTCGTATTACCAATCTTCTCATGTTTTGGCGGTGCCGTGGTTTTTACTTTGGAAAAAATTCCTATAAGTCGCTAGTGATCACAATCTAATCTCCTTATTTAATTCAGTGCTTTCCTTTTAATGCATGATAACGACCACTTTCCGTAAGAACTTTATTATCTTCGTTTCCGACAAAATATTACCTTTTCATTTTGATTTTTGTTGATGCGAGTGTGTGGGAGTGTAATACTCCGTTTCTAGGCGTTTCAAGACTTTATTAAAATTAATTGAATTTTAAAGATGAGTTGGAGTTTCTGCAAATTAATTTTTGTGCTATTTTAATTTTATCTTCCAGGAATGTGATTTTAACGTTACATTCTTCAGCGACAAAGAAAGAGAAAAGTATCCAACACTGGAAACATCTCTACGACATCCGAGCAACATACTTCAACAAAGTAGCAAACGACGGATACATGAGTATAAACACGAGCAAACGCAACATACAACGAGCATAAAAAGAAATTCACAACCGAAAACAGGAAACGCGGATATTTTTGCAAATAAGACGAGAACCGCAACTTACCGAGTCCTGACGGCGGCAGGGCCAGCAACAACAGTGGCAGCAACTCTGCTATGATTGCGGTGAATAATTCAGCGCTGTTCATCATGAATTTGGCAGTGTTGTTGGTAGTTGTGTCGAGTTTCTTCAGTGCTTCGTTGGCTTCTCGGAGTCGAAAAGGTAAGATTGTTGCAAGCTATTCTTCTGTATACAAGAGCTATTGAAATATATTCTAATTGAAGAAATGATCTTGCCCGAGGCTTTCCCGACAAATGATGTGTGCAAGCTACATGCATGTTTCTTTGACGAACCCCTATTGACGGACTTTTCAATTCACCTGTCTTTTATGGTGACACGACATTTGCTCCTGCGACATTTGCTCCGCCATCCATATCTCGAAAGGTCAAAGGTTAAGGTCAAGGTCATGATTTGGTTTTTTGTTCAGGACAATGTAAAGATTAGGATTAGGGTTAGGGTTAGGGTTAGCTTTAGGTTTAGGTTTAACAGTGGCAAAGTTAGTACCAGGAGCAAATGTCATGGAACCGTCTTTTATATGAATATACCTTGCATACATTAGTTGAAGTTATGTCGGGTAAACCTTGGCCAAGAACATCTTAATTTTGTTAGAGAAATATGTAAAACAGTTTAATACATTAGTATTTATATTCAGATACTTGATTTAAAGCTCTCGTCAGAATGCACATTAGATCACTTCGCAAATGTATTCAAATTACATCCCAAATACTCATGTGAACTATATATGCTGGTGCGAGCTATTGTTTGCGATGTAAGACCAGCCTCTGCAAAGTCTTCCTTTCATAAGACTTCGTTTAACATTCCGAAGTGGCTTTGAATAATTTTTTCTTGTAATTATATTGTAACATAGCTTCAATCAAGAGAGAAAAGTTTATTCCTCTGATAGAATGTCTTTTTCCCAATGATAATTACTTTTCATATACTGTAGGAATAATGCGACTACGTCCTTACTGCGTCCTATATTATTTCATACGCATTTGTTTAATTTCGTACATTTTCATTGTATTTTATATATTCAAAAACATGTATCAAAATGTGTATGTGCATGAAAAAGGTCTATGTTCGAAAGGACGATGCAGAAACCAATATATCACATCAAATCAAATCAAGTGAAATTGTGAAGAGAAGGGGAAGCAAGTTCTTATTTGATAATGGATAAAGATAGATAAATGCAGAACTAATATCGCCATCCATCTCTTGATATTCTGCCTGCTTTCCGTAAAAATCCCCTTTCCACCCTCCCACATCTTCCCCCCCCCCCCCCTCTCTCTCTCTCTCTCTCTCTCTCTCTCTCTCTCTCTCTATCGTTTCCATTCTTTCTCATTTTCTCCAGCTCTTACAAAATAGACACATTTCTTATCTCTTCGTTGCCACTTTATATATCATCGTATCCTCTTTCTCTCTTTTCAATCACCTTTTCCCTATCTGGTTTTGATTTTTTTTCTCTCTTTGTATCTTCCTCCACTCTCTCCCCAACCCAACCACCTCTCTCTCTCTCTCTCTCTCTCTCTCTCTATCTATCTATCTCTCTCTCTCTCTATCTCTCTCTCTCTCTCTCTCTCTCTCTTTCTCTCTCTTTATCCCTTTCACGGTCCCACCCACTATTACAAATAGACATATTCTTTATCACTTTTATCCCATCTGGTTTTATATTTTCCTGTTTGTATCTCTCTCTCTCTCTCTCTCTCTCTCTCTCTCTCCTAACCTATCATTCTTTTTCGATCCGTCCTTCAGTTATTCCACCTCTATCTACATTCCTGACTATAGAGTTACGCCGTTCACCTGTTGGAACATAATTTTGGCATTAATACCTCACGATGCATACGAAAGATGTCGATGTGATTCAGTCTTTATATCGATAATATCGAACATACCCCTAGGCAAGACAACATTATATCAGGGAGCAACCCCGGGATCATCCCAGAGAATCCCTCAATCGTCGTAACTTTCGTCTTTTTCCCTTCCTCTCTAATGAAGTGTTTATGTAGTCCAGTTATCGAGTGAAATCAATAACCAAACTTAACCCTATATTGCCGTATATTTTGTCTTCCTGTTGAAGGACTTTTTCGTGTTAAAGATTAAAGTGTCAAATATGTTTCATGCGTGCGCTATGTGCTACCACTTCATCATCATTTTTTCTTACAATTACTGAACAAAGATAAAATAGTTTTCATCATTCCTCACCTTGATGAGCTTCCAAGTATTCGATGAAGGTCAGTATTCCACCTTCCTTTCGATAAAAGTTTGATAGAATTTTTGATAGAATGATTCCAAGACTACATAACAAAGATAAATTTAGATCTCAGTTTAGTAGAAATATATACTGGTCCTCACGTTTTCTCTTATTATGCTAATTATAGTCATGAAATATACTTAACAAAACCACGCATACATACATTATTACTTGTCATGGCGCATTATTGTTCAGTTCTGAGGATGAGGGTCCATTAAAAAAAGGGCATACCTCGCCGAAGGAGATTTTCGATCTTCTTTTTTTTTTCACTTGCAAGGCTCTCTTTCTTCGAGGACTATTTCTCGCCCTCAATTCCTCGAAACGTGTAAACGTGACAAGATATCGCCTGTCATCAAACCGATCATGTCGATCACGTGATGGTAAAAGCGAAATTGGTTTAAAGTATCAAGAGGGCTTTCAGGAGACCGTTAAAGACCAAACGTGTCTTAGGGCGCGTCCGTACGACTTTTTCACCTTGTTCAATAGATGAATAATGTACATCAGTGAGGGCATTAGTACAAATTATCCTCAGAACATAACATTGCAGAAGCTGTACCTTTGGAATAGTCCAGACAACCGAGGTGATATCGATAGCAGAGGGTGTTTGCGCTGTTTAGAAGGTACCGAGGGGGATAATATTATACTAATGCCCGAACATGTGATGTGTATTTTTGTATTATGAAATGGTGACGAGGAGTGTTGTCATATTTTGACGAATTAACCTAATTCCATATAGATCTACATTCGAATAAGAAAGTTAGATCTAGAAGATTAACCAGCCGGTCACAAAAAAAAAATGCTAATGACCTGTCATTAGAAAGTGCTAATGACCGGTAACGCGTTAGGTGAAAAGAAATGCCGGGTCACATGTCCGCTCTCATCCAATCATTATTATTTTGATTGGGATTTACCATGTCTACGTCATCATGAGCATTTAGAATTTTTGAAGTGTCTATTTAATACGAAGAAAGGGTACCTTTTACTGTATAGCAAGAATTTTACATTGGAACGAAATTATTCCTCTAGCGACATTATTCCATGACTTAATTTTATTAAAAGATGAAAGGTTGGGACTTGGATTGCTTAGGGTCTTAGGTTAGATCTCGGGTTATAGGGTTAGGAAAAGTGTTGGGTCCATTGCATGTAGAAGGTTGGACTTCAGCTAGTATTAGAAATTGACCGCTCGGCACAATAGTAGCCTGAGCATGTGCCCGACAATCTGTGTAAACGTACGGTATATATTTCACAATCACAGTCGAATCATGAAGTTGAGAAATGGATCTTTGTTTATTGTCTCCGGAGAATGGTTTGGTCGAGAACCCTATGGTGTTTACTTGATCATTGACATATACAGGGAAAACAAGAAGAGGGGTTATCCTTTTAACCTTGCGAATATAAAGTATTCTTTGTAATGCAGGAATTTACATTTCATGTAATGCTTTTCGTGTCCGCAATACTTACATTTTTGCGTGTTTCGTTCTCAAGTAAGGAAATTATGTTTCAGTAAGCCCTTGTTATATACGGTACGAACAGAAATATCATCCTCATCAGACTTAAACAAACTTATGCTGTTATATGGCCTTTTTCCCTAATTCGACCACAATACACAAAGATTCCTCTTTGGTTGCCCCCAAAATCGTTATAGACTCGTCCTTGCTCATTTTAACAAAAACAATGACATGTACAGATGTAAAAGAATTTTTAAAAAGTTATTACTGAGGAGGAATCTGATATTTTTGCTGCCCATAAGTCCCCGCCCCCCCCCCCCCCCCCACCCCCATTCGTCGAATAATAAACATACATTTTCCTCACTGGTTCTGAGGGAAAAAAATGGACACACCCATCTACATATTCAAACTCAAACATATAAACAATATTGCAAATTAGGAGAGAATTAAACACCTCCCCTGCGGAAACCCCTTCCTTTTATTTGCATTTTACCCTTGACTCTGTCACATTCGCTCACACTTTGATTGTCAAAACCGTCTTCGGTTCCTTAAAAGCTACAAACACGCGGGAAGTGAGGCAGAAAACAGGAGTGCTAAGATTGAAACGTTCGTGATCCCGGGGCGCGTGAAAATGTTGACGTTTGATTTTTTTGGCGAGAAGAAACGTCGGAGTAATTGGGTGAAATCCAATTCACTGTTTATAAAGCCAAAGCTCTTCGGCAGCGAGGAACACCTCAAGTGGCTCTACGATGTGTTGACGTAAGAGAGGTTAGGTTCGGGTGAGCTACGGGGAGAGCAGCTTGGACGAGTACCCATGTCAGGAACGTGCAACGTAATCTTACAGTCAACTATAAAAGATTTGGATTTACTTCGCCGGGAGATGGTTTTCGGCCATAATCCTTTGTTTCATAAAGCCACTAAATAACAAAAACATATTGTTGGATGAGTGTTAGGATAAGCCACGAGGCACGATAAATACGAAGAGTTCAATAAGGAAGAAAAGTGCATGCAGTCACATTTTTGTTTATTATGAATTGTGTGCAAACTATAGCTTCGATAAAAGAAATGAACAATTCAATAAGTCTAGCAATATTTTGCGTTGCGTAGGCAAAGTTTTTAGAGGAAAGGGAAAATTAGTGCATGAACTAAATATGAACTCGTTATTTAAATATACAAACGCCATGCGTCCTTATCAATTCCCTGATACAAACGTAACCATTAACACCATCTTATTCATGCCGTAACAACTTAAGAGCCCATTTATTACTTGCTGTAACTCTTAAACATTATATCTTTCCATTATCTAGTGGACATAACAGCCCATCAATGTTAAAATGGAAGCTGGAGGACTTAATGTGGGTTTTTAATAGGTATATAGATTCGAGTGTGAATTAACAACGCGAAACCTCAAAATCTGCCAAAATAGAATTAACGTTAATGTTATGCCGGTTCTAATTTTAAGTGCATTTTAAAATTGTGATAAATTTTCTTTTTTAGTCATGATGTTTACGCAAACGACATAATTCAAATAAACATTATGAAAATTGCAAATAAACCATGAATAAATTAATTCATATACATATATATATATATATATATATATATATATATATATATATATATATAGTGTTTGTATAATACGCGCTGTGATTGGTTAGATTCGCATCACGTGACATACAAAAATTTTGTTATAGGGGAATCCGGGCCTTATACACAGTAACAGTTATAAATCTAGGGGTCTATTTACTATAACAATTAGTGCATGTTCTATTTATGCACCATTACTGGACTATATGAACTCCAAATACTAAATTATCCCTCGTGCAGGTCTATTTCACCTCGGCCTGCGGCCTCGGTGAAATAAAAGTGCACTCGGGATAACTTAGTATTTTTCGTGCACATAATCCAGTACAGTGCATGATAGACCATGCACTTTTTATATTATATATAAATGTATATACAGGTATATGCAGGTGTGTTTGTGTGTGTGTGCGTGTGTGTGTGAGTGTGTGTAAATATTATATATAAATGTATATACAGGTATATGCAGGTGTGTGTGTGCTGTGTGTGTGTGTGTGTGTGTGTAAATCCTTACCACTTACCATTGAATAGAGAATTTAAGTGACAAGCTTTTCTCTCTAATTATCACATGTATATACAGGTGTGTTTGTGCGTTCGTGTGTGTTGTACGCATATATAATTCCTTTCCACTTACCACCGAATAAAGAATTTAAACGACAACCTTTTCTCTCCAATTATCACATTTACCGTGGCCCAATAAATAGTTTCGCCCCAATAACAGCTCCACTCCAACTAAATCGCTCCCTTGACGCCTTTTTTAAAAAAGAAGAAAGAAAGTTCCTTGCGGATAAAATGCATTTAGTTGATCTCGATGAGCTTTTCCTAAAGCCTACTCATGACTAGCTTTGCTATTTAACAAACTTATTGTTTACGTTTTTCTCTTTTCCATTTTTTCTTTAAAAATATATGCCGCAGATGGCACAGAAGAACTATTATGTTCTCCTCAGGCTACGTTCTTCTTGCTGTTGCACAATTTTTTTGTTTTCATAGCTTTCATCTTACGCCTGCGCGTTTTGTTCTTTCATTTTTCTTCTTCTTTGTTCTTCCTCCTCGCGAATAGCCTAAAAAAGGCACAACAACGGCAACGTTTTAATGATAGTATTTCTAATGGAATGTTTCGCTTTTAGGCTTGAAAGTCCTTTGTTTTGTGATGGAATGACCATTTCAACTGAATTAAGTTATTATTTGTTTAATTATATTCTTCATGCTGTTATATATAAGACACAGCTATTATTATTATTATCATCAATTTAAATATAGATATAAAGAAGATCAAGTAACATTTTAAAATAGAAAATGTTCATGTTAGGATTTTTACATATGCATTTTCTTAGTGTTTTACATACATGTATGGCTCCGATCATGGGTACCTAAATGTTGCAGAAGTGCTTGAAATTCAAATTTCCTGTATGATTTTTGTTTTCATTGTCATACCGTACCTGACACATCCGAGGATACATTCACCAATTTTCAGACCTCAACCATCACGAGTAGATTTTTTATAAATCAAAATGTATTTTTTCCTATTGCTTTTACTACATTGATATGTTTGCGTTCATAACTGGTTGGACACCAAAAGTAATAAGTTAAAAATTAAAAATTTGAAAAGCAACAAAATATCTCATTTCTGTTGGTTTCAGGTTCTCTTATGTTTCCTTTTTGAGATACAAAGCAGTTTGATCATGTTGATTATGCAAGTAGCATTTTATTTGTTCTAGAGGAGTACATACATATTGATGCATTGGGGTACCAACTACTAAAGCCATGCACTTTAATAAAAATGTACATGTACATATTTATCAAAGTGTTTACGTTATTGCGATTATATTCATTGCATCAAACTTTTTTCATCATTTCATTTTAATACCCAAGACCCATCAGTATCTTGTAAGAAATGTGATCAGTTTGAATTCTACGTAGGAATCATATTTATAACCATTTCCTTATTTCAGAGAATAAATGACAATAAAAGAAAATACGAATTCAACGAAAAACTATAGTTCCATGACCCTTTCCTGGTTCATGGCGGGTCAAGAAATCATATCTGGCTTTAAGCTGGTTTTAAAGCACGAAATATGTTTTGCGATTTAGGGTTACTTGTAATGATGGGAATTCTTCGTGATATTATAAAACACACCACAAATCAGTTTAACCATCATTTTCTTCTTAAAGAGAATTAATAATGCTCTTCTTTGCTGTCCGTCATGGATACAGGCGTTCCTCTATCTTAGGATTTCAAGCATGCCTTTGCTCTGATTCGGGTCGCGTTTTGTTGACAGAGCTGGTATGGGCGCTCAGGTGACCAAAGACAGTTCGCTTTATCGTAAATCGTGCTATGACTACACTGTCAACAGAGGTTTCGTGATGAAAACAAGGGCAAAGGCATGTCGCACAATTTGATATTTCCGGATATTAGATGCCTTGGGACTTTTTCTTTATTGAATTTGTCACGAGGAATAAAGAGTTTGTATATACCTTGTTCGAATGAGTGGGTTACAGTTTGTGTCTAATGAAGACGCGCTTTGATTAAGTACAATGGGTTATGTTTTTGTTTAGGATTTCATTACAAACTACTTTCACCATCTTTCCCACTCCCACCCCCCCCCCCCCTCTCTCTCTCTTCCTCCTTTCCTCCCTCTCTCTTTCCCTCTCTCTTTCTCTCTCTTATTTCCTATATGTTTTTCTTTCTCTCTCAAAATAATATATTCAAAGAGAAACTGAAACGTGCCACTCTTATATTACACTTGCTGTCCTGTATCGTTTATCTTAAGTTCATTCATTATTTTGTCTTGTGTTTTCTTTCTAATATAAAGTTTATACCGATTTATTGAGCCTCTGTCGTACTCTGTCTCTAGGCTTTCCTCGTCATCTTCATTTCACTCTCTCCATATATATCTCTCTCTCTCTCTCTCTATCTCGATTCTGTACCCCCTCCCCTAACTCACTCTCTCTCTCTCTCTCCTCTCTCTCTCTCTCTTTCTCTCTAATGCTCCATATCTCCCCCCCCCCTCTCCCTCTTTCTATCTCTCCACTCATATCGCATAATATTAATGCTAATTCTCCTCCTTTTTACTCTACAGAGGATGATCTCGACAATGCCCCATTCATCCGCCGTCATCGTCGTCAGTCTCCGATGACCAGTGACCCTCACGCCCACTGTGGTGAATTGTTTCCTTGCATCAACTCCACTCAGTGCATCCCTCAGGAAGCCATCTGCGACGGGGAGATCGACTGCGAGAACGAGTCCGACGAATCGGATGAGGAATGCCGTAAGTTGTCTGAAAATGAAATTGCTGGTTACCGTTACAGCACCCAAATGTTTTCAAGTTCCCACGTAAGTCAGCTTATTATCTAGAGTAGATCTTAAAACAGTACCTTGTACGATAGGGGATTTTCACAAGTCACGTTATCGATTTCACTACTCTGCAGCATGACATTTCAACGCCTTTAATATACATGTACAATGATTTAAAGGCCCACGACGGTTCAAAGTTTGATAAATTGCCATAAATTGGGACATCGTGATTTCTATATACACATGAAATCGATATTATTGGAGTAATTTGAATTGTCATGGAATTCCAGTCCTCCTATAATACTTCTAATCAAAACATTTGCTTACACCCCCCCCCCCCGAACTGTTTTCGAAATAAAATTGTCTACAAGCATTAAAGCATAATCTGTAAATAAAGCGTTTATACAGCCTTTACCTAACTTCACTGGGCACAATGATAATGTTTACCTAGCAAAAACTACCATTTCTTGCTTCCTACATGAAATAATGCTAGTTTTAAACGCCGTCATTTTTTAAAAGAGAATAAAAACATTCTTGCAACTGAAATAAGTTTTATCCTTGAAATTATGTCAGCCTCAATAATGTTTTCATATCTGCTATAGATATAAAATGCCAATTTATTAAAGAACGCGAACAAGAGGGGTTTTAAGCACCTGCACCCTTTTTTATGAAGTGGATTTATAAAAGGACGGCGCCGTTTGGAGCTCTCTTCACTTTTCCCATATTGAGCACCCCCTCCCTCCTACCCATAAACATAAGAATAGAATCTTTCATGCGTTTTACTTATTTGTAGAAAAAAACAATATTGCTCCCTTTACATACTGGTTAGGTATTCCTCAATTTGTAATATGGAATCTATTCAGTGCTTACGCTATTTCATGATTATGGACGATTCCGTTTTATGTATGGTATCAATATAAAAGTTCCACATCTCTGGAGTCAACGCTTCCTTTTGATAATGTTTCACTTACACACTAACGTATCAAAACAATCTCCTTCCACCCGTTGGCTTTATGAGTACATTTGTTTGTACGGGAACAAAACATGGCGGTCATTTATCTATCTCTCAAATTTATCCATATAAATTGATGTCAATTCTGGACATCTTCGCATCATTCATAATGTTCCCCCTGCATTAATTCCAGTCATTCAACTCCTAACTTATAGGTCGCGGTGCACGCTCAGAGAGAGAGAGAGAGAAAGAGAGTGAGAGGGAGAGAGGGAAAAAATAATCGACCGTTCCCAACGTAAAGGTAAGCTAGCCGCGGGATCGTATATCTCGTCCAGTGATTAATAGATGCGCGATTAAAGGGTCCACTTTCAATTGACTCAAGAGCTCGCCTGCTATACCTTGGTAAGATCGACCCAAAATTGACCGACGCTTCGATGTATTTGGGTCGGAGTTTAAGTTTAGGATCACCGATTTTGGAAGACGTAATCCTGTCCTCGTCCAACAACAACATACCTTCGATTTTTCTCTCTTGAGAATTGGGAGTGATCTATTTACAGTTATGTGTGAAACCACGGTGAAACTCTTACACAGCCTTTCATTTTCTTTGATTACGAAAAATTGGGTGAAGAAAATCTGATATGACTCAACTCGGGATCTTTAATGAGTATTTAAGAAACTAACTCTATTGTATAACTCTGATTTGATTTTGTTTGTCAGGTATAAACAACACTGAATCATGAAATCTTGACACTGAAACCATGTAAGCTGATAATGGGCTTACTTCGATCTGTAGAGAGGAAAACATGAAAAATACCCATTCGTCTTTAATTCTTTTACAATCTTATTCGTTCGTTGATGGATTTGGTGTTGGTTTTGTATACTTTGTTTGTACTAACACATATTTTGTCTGCCCCCTCCCCACCCCTTTGCTAAAAAAAAAGTAACTTCCTTAAACGTTTATAATATATCCCTTTTCACAGAGGTTCTTTCACGAGAACATATACATTGCTTAATTTTGTTATACTGATTTTGAAACCTTTAAAATTCATTTGAACTGTTTTCATACTTTTCAATTTGCATGCATAATACTGGTAGAAATTGACCATTGTTCGTTTGTTAGTTTGTTTGTTTGTTTTGATGGGGTTTCCTTCTTCTTCTTCTTCTTCTTTGAGGGGAGTGTATTAGGGGCCGCTCTACAGGTTTCATGACACTTGATGACTTTGTGTCGCATGCGTATAGCGTGAAATTTGCAGGGGGATGGAGGGCAAACATGGGCGTGTTTGACCGCTTTACGTGGTGGGATCACGTGCCGTATAAAGGGATCAGGTGACAAACTAAACACAGCATGCTCGTGATAAAACTAACGAAAATTCCAAGATTCTCTTTGACACATATCTGCCTATGGGATTCTGAGGATCGACGCACCGCGTTTTGAAGACACTAAGGATCGACTTTTGTCTAAGATGGCAATGTAAATTATTGAAATTCACACGTGTTTAACATCATAATGAATAAATATTTTCAAAATAGGAAGACTTGACCCCCCCCCCCCCCCCCCTCGTGCAAGAGCGATTTTAAAATTCCTATAATAACATCATGGTTTTCTTGAGGAAATACAGAAATAAAAACATATAAACAAAGACGGAATGACAAAAAGCAGTAACACTACATCAATATTACTGAGACTATATAAACATTACTCAGAACTGATTTTAAAAACAAAAGCATAAAATGATTGACATAATTCTGAGACTCATTGGGGAAATAGCGATCAGTTTAGGTAAATTGAAATAAAAGAGAATCAACATTTTGACTTTGAAGAATCGCCATTAATTCTCGCTCTTCTTCAAGAACTACAATTTGATTTGATTTGAGTTGAAAGAATTTGAAAGAATTCGTCGATAATCACCATGATCAAAAAATGATTGTTGAATACCTTTTGCGGCGTGCATGTGAAAGATAAGAACTCATGACGATCAACTAAAAATCCCAGTTGAACACTGCGTCATAACGGTTCTAATCATTTGCTAATTACCCTTTCTCTGTCGATCGCAAGTACGACTTTGGTGCCATCATCTGACTGTTATTTTTCCATATATTTAAAAGATGGCATGGAAGAAAAACAGGACAAACGTATCATGTTTTCGAAACCAAACTTGCTCCCGACTTCAATTTAGAGAAAATTCCTCTATCTCTCCCTCTCTTTAAACCAACCTGCCTTTCATCAGTGTTTCCTTTATTAATTCCCAAACTCGTATCATGTTTTCATGCGTGTCATCGTTTAGTCACGCAGTCCAAGATTGCCTTTCGAGGTCAAGGAGGCGAAGGCTATTACTATTATTTCGTTTAATGTTCCTCAAATGCGGGTCCACAAGCAGAGTCCCAATTTTCTTCAATTTGTTTTTAAAAAATCCCCCCATGAACGCAAATAGAAGGACTCCACACTGAAGCGAATATCCCAGAGAGCCCTCTTGTTGTTTTGTTTTCCATTTTTATTCTGTTTTGTTAAAGGCACGTTCTAGAACAAGAAAAGACAGAATAATAGATGCGGCTCACTGTCCTAAGCCGAAGAAAGCATGCATTTCTTAGAAGATACTCATATTCATTCATCATATGCAAAAGTAACCAATGCTTCCATTCCTCTGTTTTATCATTTTAAAGTTCCGCCATTTCTGCCGTAAGTTATTTGCCTGTTGATCAGGGGTTTTATTTGTTACCCAATGCCGGGGACTGGAAACGGCCTGTTTCAACAGCATCTATTCTCTGCGAGAGAGAAGAGAAAAACGTATAAAACAAAAGTCATGATGTCATGTAAAACTGCTGAGGATTGTTATAGCAGAAGCGTGTTTGTTGTGTATAGATATTGAGAATCGTTTCATGAGAGATCTTTGATTCTTAATACGTTATTAAGCCCTACGTAAACGTCTTTTATCTCCCCCCCCCCCCCCGCATTTTCTTTCTTTCTTTCTTTTTTCCACAGTTTTTTATGTTAGACATGTTAGAGGTGGCTACCTCATAATACAAAAGAAGCGTTATTCCTCTCATTGGAGTGATTTCCGAAAGACATTAGTTCTTAATCTGTTAATATTATGACATAAAGCTATTTCTAGTTACTTCGCAATAGCTTAATCCTTTCGTTATCATCTAGTATTCGAGGGTTATGATTGAAATTAAGTTTATCATAATTTAATTGGACATCCCTGCATCGTGATCGCGACGGCGGGAGGATGGGAGAAGCGAAATGGTTTTTGTCTAACCTGAACGAAGTCTGAACTTACAACGAAGGGATACACTGACGTAGGGAGGGATATTGATTTTCAGCGTAAATCTGAACCCAAACCCGACTACCTGTTCGGCCATTATCCGGCAAGTCTCATCTAGGATTATCGCCTTAAAAAGTTCTTGGCGCGAAGCTGAATGAAATGAACGGATGACATACAAGACATAAAGGTATTAGAAGGAGAGAGTGAGAGACATGAAGAGTGGTGGAGTGTGGGTAATAGAGAGAGGGGGAAAGAGGGGGAGAAAGAGAGATGGAGAAACAATATTTAGGAGAAAGAAAGAGAGAGATGAATGAAGGAAAGAGAGAGAATATAAGAAGTAGAATGGAGAGAGAGATTGAGATAGAAAGAGAGAGGGGGAATAGAGGGGGAGATTAAAGAGAGATGGAGAAACAATATTTAGAAAGAGAGAGAGAGATGAATGAGGGAAAGAGAGAGAATATAAGAAGTAGAAGGGAGAGAGAGAGAGAGAGACGGAGATAGAAAGAGAGAGGGGGAGAGAGAGAAAAAAACAATATTTAGGAGAAAGAGAGAGAGAGAGATGAATGAGGGAAAGAGAGAGAATATGAGAGAGAGATGGATATAGAAAGAGAGAGGGGGAATAGAGGGGAGAAAGAGAGATGGAGAAACAATATTAAGGAGAAAGAGAGAGAGAGAGATGAATAAGGGAAATAGAGAGAATATAAGAAGTAGAAAGGAGAGAGAGAGATTGAGATAGAAAAAGAGAGGGGGGAATAGAGGGGGAAAAAGAGAGAGATGGAGAAACAATATTTGGGAGAAAGAGAGGGATGGATGAGGGAAAGAGAGAGAATATAATGAGAAGAAGGGAAAGAGAGAGAGATGAAGATAGAAAGAGAGAGGGGGAAAGAGGGGGAGAAAGAGAGATGGAGAAAAAATATTTAGGAGAAAGAGAGAGAGAGAGATGAATGAGGGAAAGAGAGAATATAAGAAGTAGAAAGGAGAGAGAGAGATTGAGATAGAAAAAGAGAGGGGGGAATAGAGGGGAAAAAGAGAGAAATGGAGAAACAATATTTTGGAGAAAGAGAGGGATGGATGAGGGAAAGAGAGAGAAAATAATGAGAAGAAGGGAAAGAGAGAGAGATGAAGATAGAAAGAGAGAGGGGGAAAGAGGGGGAGAAAGAGAGATGGAGAAACAATATTTAGGAGAAAGAGAGAGAGAGAGAGAGATGAATGAGGGAAAGAGAGAGAATATTAGAAGTAGAAAGGAGAGAGAAATATTGAGATAGAAAGAGAGAGGGGACAAAGAGAGAGATGGAGAAACAATATTTTGGAGAAAGAATGGGATTGATGACGGAAAGAGAGAGAATATAATAAGAAGAAGGGAGAGAGAGAGAGAGAGAGACGGAGATAGAAAGAGAGCAAGAGAGAGTGGGAGATAAAGAAAGAATCCCAGAATGAGAGATGGAGTCAGATAGAGAGTGGGGGTGAAGTGAGAGAGGAAATAGAGAGGGGAACTCGTTAGAAAGGATAAAAAAGAGAAAGAAACAAAGGCGTACGAAAGAGAAGAAAAGAGAAAGGCAAAAGGAAACCGGGGAAACACGTGAGAGGAATAAATGGGAAAATTATTGAGAAGAAAAGAAAAAAAAGAAGGTGGGATGGAGAGATGGAGTTTAGCGAGAGATGAGGAAACGTACATTGGGTTACATAAAAAGAAGTGGGGCATTATGGGACATAAACATAAAGAGGGGAGGGGGAAGTGGCCAGAAAAATATAGAGAAAAACTGACAGAGAGAGGGGGGATAGAGAGAGAGGGGGAGAGGGAGATAGAGTGAGAGAGATAGATAGAGAGTGGGTGAGAGAGAGAGCAAGTGAGAGAGATAGAGAGAGAGATAGAGAGAGAGAGAGAGAGAGAGTGTGTGTGTGTGTGTGTGTGTGCGCGCGCGTGTGTGTGTGTGTTGAGAGAGAGAGAGAGAGATAGAGAGAGAGGGAGAGAGAGAGGGAAGGAGGAGAGGAAGAGTCAGCTGGAAAGAGAGGGATGAAAACAAGGATTTTAAGGTCAGGAAAATCACCGGGTGCTTTATGCCGACAGATACTCAATCGAAGCCAGAACAGAGAGTATCATTTTCCAGATTGGTTATGAAAATAAAGACCGCCTGGATTCCAGAGTCGATATATTTGCGTGCACCAGTTATAGAAGATGACGGTTGGATAAATTGGTAGATCCTAGCTGAGTCACATGTATACAGATGAAGAGGATATTTGAAGAGTTGGCTAACCCCAAGACTTTCTAGCGGTTTTGTTTCCTTTTTCGGTGTATTCCACAAGCTTTTCCTTCCATAGCTATTAATTCCTAATCCATCAGCCTAAGTATTACCTACGTATTTTTCTGGTATTAAAGGGTATTTTAGAGTTTCGTTCTGGTTTAGAAATGATATACATGATAGAGGAGATAATGGAGCATTATCATAAACAATTCTTGGGGAAAAAAGATCAGAAAATAAGCGTCTGGTGGAGAAAATATCGCAAATTGCTGTCTGGGGGGAAATAAAATGACTACTTGTCAGTGAACAATATGCCAACATGTGTAGTTTTGAAGGTAATTTCGAACACCCAAATTTCTATAAGATGGTTAATTAATCAGAACGTATATTGATGCACTTATCCGACAGCTCGTTATCCCAATGGCAAGCGGACTTAATAATAGGTACGATATCCACAAAACACAGTCTATGGACCTCATTAACAGGAAGGTTATTGGGGGGTTTTTGAGAGAAACGTGCAGTCATCCACACACACAATATGCATTGAAAATGCGAAACATTGAGCCAAATAACTGAATTCAAAACATATAAAATATGGAGGTAATTATGAGGTAGTACATGATTTATGTAAACTCAGAAGGGATGTTGTTGTGTGAAAAACAATGGGATCTAAATCTTATGAATGTGGCCCTGTGTATCAATAATTGATAGGTGTATTTGCTATCATTACTATACAGCCATGTTGTTATTTTGACAACAAAAGGTTATTTTTTGCGGTGCATACACTTTAAACTCACCCACTCCTTGTTCATTGGGAAATGAAAATGAATACTGCTCACGAGCATCCGATGAAATAAAGATATTTAAAGGGTACAAATCACCTTTTTAAAAAAGGGTGTAAGGCTAGTATGCATAAAAACAAGCTTAGACATCTTTGGGGTTAACCGTTAAAGGGAAATCCAACCTTAATAGCAAGTTGCTTTGAAAGAAAGAGGAAAAATCAGAGAAGCAGATGGGTGAAAGTTTGAACGAAATCGGACAAGCAATAAGAAAGTTATGAATTTTTGAAAGTTGTAATCACTATACATATGGGAAATTCAAATTGGCCGAATAGGTAATGTCACTGTGATGTAGCTGTGGACAACTCCCCCATTTGCTCCAACACACAAAATGACTAAAATGTCACTTTTTTTCAAAATGTATTACTCAGTAGGATCTTTTTCTTTCATGAGGACCTATAACAATATGCTATCTCCAATATATTTTTAGTACTGCCCCGAGGGTAAAAGCGCCTCGAAGAAAACCGCAAATTAATGACATTTTTGTGTACGACAAATGGGAGAGTTGTCCACAAAAATGTCACAATCGAATCACCAAATTGCCAATTTGAGATTCGCATAGATGTAGTGATCTCATTTTTCAAACATCCATAAATTTCTTATTCCTTGTCCGATTTCTTTCAAACTTTCACCATCCTGTTTTTCTTATTTTTCTGCTTTCACACAAATCAACTCATTATCAAGGTTGGATTGCCCTTTAATGGAGAAAATAAATGATCACATAAAACCCCGCGCACGTAACCCAAGGCGGATGGGCTCCGTGCGCGCCTTTTCGTATGCGAGAGAGTATAGGAGCGTCGACGAGTCTATTATTCAATCACGTTTGCGTCAATTCAATATGTATTTAAACTTGCAATATTTCTTTAACAGATGTGACATTTAAAGACCAAATTTCGAATAAAGTACAGTGAAATGAAACTCTTAACATACAAAGCAAAACATCTTTTGGTGACTGGTACATTTAAATGATATTGTATCTTCTTCTTCTTTTTTCTGTCTATCACAGTTGACGATAAGAACAGACGTGTGTATACCTATATGGACCAAGGAAAGCACGATGACTCTTCAGAAGAAGAAGACTTCATAGCCCCAGCCTGCGGTAAGATAATTCTCTGTAAATTAATTGGAGTGAAATATAGTCTTTTAGGAGTCATTATTAGCGACCACTTCGTTTTGGAGTGGAAATCGACGCTCAAAAATGGTGGAAACCACTCTCAAAGGAGTAATGCAACCACTACTTTCATGACTTTGGAGTGGAAAACCGAGCACAGGTATATACTCCGAAAACGGCGTATGAAGCAAGATGAATATAGAGCACTCATTGTTCAGTGCGAGGCAGTGTTTACAAGAGGTATGCTCTTGATAATATACTTTTAAAAAATAATGTTGCGGATATATCTATTTCAAATGTTTGTCATTTGAAAGTCATTTCATGTGACGAATTATTCAAGGATTTTGAAGATATTTGACAAGCAGCATTATTTTTAAAAATATATATATCGTTGGCAGGTTGACTTGGCAAGATTTTCCCATGCCTTTTGTACACACTGCCTCTCACCGAACAATGAGGGCTCTATATTTATACGCCGCTTTCGGAGTATATATACCTGTGCTCGGTTTTCCGAAGTTGGGTCTGACTGACTATAATTTTGGAGTGGATTCGACTCCAACATGAAGTGATCCATAACATGACTCCCAAAGGAGTGGATTTCCCCTCTTCTACCTGAGCAGAGTACATGCTGGATCAAAATAGGGTGACGCGACACATGCTCTGGCGACCATTTGATCCGCTTAGAATTTCACGTTCTAATCGAATCCCTAACGTCACCCATGCACCGAAAACTACACCTAATACCTAAAAAAAAAAGACATCGCAAACCCAGCCCTACATGCATACACTGTAAAAAAAAAACCTGGGTAAATTAGTTGCCCGACATGAGGGTAATGACGTGTCTGATCAAATTTTGAGCCTATTATATGCCCACCTCGGATGGTTTTTGTTCAGTTTGTAGTAAAAATTGATCGTGATTTGGCAAAAAAAACGTTACCCAGATTGGACATTATAACTGCCCAAATTAGTGGTCGGACAAACCATAGTTTAAAAATTAGTGAGTTTGGAAATACGATCTACTTTAATTGAGAAGAAATGTACCGAGCCCGGGAGACGAGATGCGCGAAAAAGAAATGATAATAGGCCTATCCCGTCACCTCATAAGTGGTAAGAACGACTTACAAGTAGTGGTATCGACTTGGCATCAATTTTTTTCGCATATTTTCTCTTGGGATCTATAAATCCCTTTAGGTGTAGAAAAAACTGTTCTTATTAATTTGTTCAATATACACTTCTACAGATTCGAGATTCATAATGACCTTGAATTTTCATAACTGATCGTATCGAACAGTGGTTCGAATTATCAATAATTAGACTTTGTACCTCGTTATCCACATACACGAATTATTTATTTCTTCTTTTAGATGCGGGAACATACCCGGATGTATGCCGGTGTGTTCTCCTTTTCGAGGATCCGATGCCCAATTTCGACTACTATGAATCGATTCAAGACGCGTACCCCAGCGCATTTATCACACCACTTCTGGGGGAAGCACGCGAGCCAGTGGGGCTAAAAATATCGTGCACATCACAGCAGCTGGAGAGAGTCCCGGAGGGACTTCCAGCCGATACCTTATACTTGTAAGCATTTCGTTCATTTTGTGTTTCTGATACAAGAAGTCAAGTAGGAGGAGGAGGAGGAGAAGGGGGGTCCCCATGCCCACAATATATATCTAATCAGGGTCTTGGTAATGCCTGGCGCATCGTTAACTTTGTTCCGTGCGAATTCAAAAACACCCATTTGGCGGCCATCTTGGATTTCTGATAAAATTCAATATTACTGGCAGACCTTTTGAATAAGCCAGTTCGTTATTTTTACGCGCATGCGCATTTGTTTTGGTGGATGCGCAGCTTATTTAGCATGTAAAATCATACTTGTGCGCCCATCGTGGCGCGTACAAAATGACAGGCGTATAAAGGTCAATTCTACTCTGTACAAATGACCTTTATCTGCACATGCGCAAATTGTAATTACGAACTGGCTTTTTTTTTCTTTCTTTCTTTTTTTTTTTTTTTTTCTTCTTTTTTGGGGGGAGGGGGGGTATATACATGCTCATGTATATATTTCCACAGGCAGATGTCATGAACTTAAGAAGTTGATGGGATAAAAAAAAAAAAAAAATTTTAAACCTATGGACTAACTCGTCAACAGAGGCTCAGAGTCAACACTATAATACCGGTACTGCAATCTGTTTCTAAATTTATATTCGATCGGATGTCAAATGGTTGATATTAATTCATTTAATTTTAAAAGATCAAGCACTACCAAATGATCAATATTTGTGCAAGATACCATCTGAAAATTCTATGCATTTAAATATGTTTAACAATAAAAGTACAGTATGAATGTCATATTGGTAGAGCGTCATACCCGTGTAGCATGTAAATCGGCTTTGAGTTGAAAGCCGCTATTTCCTCAAAGTTAGTGCGTTTTCTTTGATTAGCTGTCCAGTTCAATACATAAAATCATGAAAATGTGACTCCCGTCATATTTCATTAAAGATTATCGGGCTTTTACTGATCCCGCTAAGACGGCTTCAGGATGCACGATTTTTCATTTATATCAAACAACTTTTTCCACACTTTTTTTTCTTTTTCTTCAGTTTTGTGGAATCCAGCTAGACCAAATCACAAAAATAGCCCTTTCAATCGGTTACTCATACCAATAATAATAATGGTTCGGTGGTTTATTTTACATGACTGTTGAAAAGGCATGTGTATGCTTATAAGTAAATAACCAGGGCACCCACGGCTTTAAGTCCTCTCCGAGGGACTTGGTAATGAGGATTAATGCCTACCCAAAGGCGACTAGCGCATCCACTTGGTTTCGAGCCCGGGTCCTCCCAGTTGCGAGACCACTGCTCTACCACTGAGCCATCGCGCCTCCTCCTCATGTATAGGAAATCGATTTTATTTGCTTGAACTGTGTGTTGTCTGATTCAAAAGAGACTTTAAATATTGAATTTAATCAGAAATCTAAGAGGAGAATAGTTTTCAAAAGTTCGTGAAATATGAGGGAAAACAATGATTGGAAGATGTAACGTAGATTTTGAACTTAAAATATTTTGAAATGTAGTGTTACAAATTTGAAGTATTGCTTTCAGAATGCGTAAGTTTCTTCTTTTCGTAATTTAGTTTATTGACGCGAGAAAACAACGCACATTTGTTGCCATGTGGATAAAACTCGTGGGTGGGGAGGGAAAAAATGTTCCTAAATTAAATTTTCCAAAGATATTTCAAAAGTGTAATTCCCCGTTCAACACAAAATGCGGTATAAGAATGATATATCACGTGAAAACTATGGTCTACCTTGCCCACGCAAATACAGTTATTCAACGATTTATATCATACCTAATCCAAATTAGAATTTTTTATTCTTCTCGAAAGTAATTTCAGTTGTTTCTTTCTTGTCGTTGCCAAATGCCAAAAAACGCATTGTACGTCAAACGTTCATATACGCAATACTTCCTGATGTCGTTTTTAGAGTATACATATGCAAGATGCGTTATCGTTTATATCACCTGTCTATTTTATGGGTTAGGGGTGAGGGGGCTAATTTTCCCTTTTGATTTCGAACAAAATAATGTTGCAATCATCAATCATTATCGCATATCAATATCTGGTACTGAGGAAGGTCTTACTTTATGAAATCAATTTTCAAACCATCCAAGCTAAATAATAGGGAAAACTTATGCATCCTGGAAACTTGGTGTCCTATGTCTGAGTGACTTACTTGTTTCTCAAGTTTTCACTTAGAATAATCGACTATTCAAAAAATGTAAATACATTCCTATGTTTACCTTCCTTACCCTGCCAGGGCCCTGTTTCATAAAGCTTGTTATCAGTAACAACTGCCCCATTTCTATGACAAATTTGCTCTCACCCAATCAGATTCAAGCATTTCAGTAGCTTATAACAATTATTGTTATTGTTCACAATGTTTTTCACTATGTGATATAGTGTGAAACATTGTGTCCACGGTGTTTTTCACTATGTGATATAGTGTGAAACATTGTGTCCACGGTGTTTTTCACTATGTGATATAGTGTGCAATATTGTGTCCACATTGTTTTTCACTATGTGATATAGTGTGCAACATTGTGTCCACAGTGTTTTTCACTATGTGATATAGTTTGAAACATTGTGTCCACAGTGTTTTTCACTATGTAATATAGTTTGAAACATTGTGTTCACAGTGTTATTCCACTGTGTGATATAGTGTGAAATATTGTATCCACAGTGTTTTTCCCTGTGTGATATAGTTTGACACATTGTGTTCACAGTATATTTGCTGTGTTTCCACAATATCAGAAACTATCGTCTTTCAGTTTGGAAATTATTCACATTCTGGTCTTTATCCCATGCCCCCCCCCCCCCCCTTCCCCTTAAACGACAAAGAAAAATCGCACCAACATCTTTAAGAGGGTACGGTAAATACGTAAATTTATACATGCTTTTTTCGTGCAGGGATTTGTCGAATAATCGCATCACTCATCTCCATGGAGACAGCTTCCAGAATCTGACCAGACTCCGAGAATTGTAAGTGCAACATGCTGTAATGCTAT
>CM046837.1:33940882-33950882 GCA_025618425.1 Heliocidaris tuberculata | reverse complement strand
GGCTGATTAATGACTTAAGATCAATGACGGATCCCCATCAGTACGCGGGACAATTTGCACTTCATGAATAACATGGTCCATGCAATGTAAAACGAAGATTGTAAAAACTGTATGATGTCGATTGAACAGCTAGGGTCAAAGGTCAAAAAGAGAGCGAAAAGTTGTTTAAAGCCACATAGTCGTATAGTTCTTACGGGGGATTTGACACCATTCCAGTGTTTACCTTATATACCAGGTGTTGTCAATCACCGAGAGTGGACTTCACTTTTAATTTTCAGGCAGTTCTTATGTAATGCTTTGTTCCCTCTTCCTATCACAAATCTCCCCAGCTGGAGTAGTTTTGGTCAGATCCATCTCCCTGGTTTCGCTGCCTGCCTGGGAGACCTCACACATATTAATTGGTAATTCAACCAAAATCTGGTGTCAGCGAAATATGATACAATGCGCATGGACACTGGCGACTCAGTACCTTTAAAAAATAATTTGTACGTGAAGAGATTGTAAGACTTGCTTTTTTAGGCTGTTAGACAATCATATCGGAACGTAAACACATGTATGACTCAAATTCTAATAGATTCTATTATCGAAAGGGCTGAAGTGTTCATTTCCTGTATCACGCCATTAATGCTCGAAGGATTACCTCGGCTTTTAATAGCTAGGCTACCAGTAAAGAGGGACACCTTATTTAAATATTCCTTTTTACCTGACTCTTAACTGCTACACCTGGGTCAAGAGAGGTAACTGGTGATAAGATAAGATAAGATAAGATATGATAAGATGTGGTCACATAAGATAAGATAAGTTAACACAGGATAGCATAAGATAAGATAAGACAGGATAGTGTAGAATGAGATAGGAATGGTTAAGATGAGATAGGACATGTAGGATATGATAAGTTAAGTTAGGGTAAGAAAAGATCAGATAAATTAAGACAAGATAATGTAAGATAATATACGATAAGATACGATAATAAACGATGAGATACAATGAGTTTAGATAAGATAAGATAAGATAAGATAACAATAAGAACATAAGTAGCGGCCACGAATTTAAACGTGTTCTTTAAAAGTTAAATCAATAAATAACTTTACAATGGCATCCTAATCTTTACATTGTATTTACATATATTTCCTACGGAATCGGCCCTTAAATGAAGATTAAAAAAAAAAACGTAATCCACAATGATTATATTTATTGGAAATCATGCTTTCGCTTTCTATTACCAATTCCAGCAATGCAATGCATTTCACACGTTGCATCGGCGCTTTTTTCAATATACGACAAAGTCTGCATCTCCCACTGTACCAGCACGTAGTTTGGTTTTCCTAATTTCCTCTTCTCCTATTTTTCGCGCCCGAAAAAAAATGAAAAGGGATTTTTCTTGAGGCATCATACACTTGCATTGGGATGATATAATTTTGAAATCAGACCACGTTTGTGATTCACAAACATTATGGGGTCCCAGGGCATCCGCTTTTAAACATTGTTGACGGTTTTTATTAACTGAGATTGGAGTGGGGCACGTAATGCGGGCATCCCATGAGGGTGATGATGCCAATCAAAACCTGTTACCCCCCACTGGCGGAATAAGGGGGCACAACCAGCTCGTGCACCCCCTTTTAAAAGAAACATGCTATACCCTAAGTACACAAAAGAAAAATGTGCCCCCTCCCTTCAAATGTACGACCCGAAAGACACTTTTTTAATGTGCATTTTATCATCCTACAATGTGATTATCACCATTTTGAGGGTGTGGGGTGTCAGTAATTTTCATCGGAGTTGTGCCCTCCTCCCTATACAAAAAACCTTGGTCCAACCTGTCTGATTACCCGTACCCCTTTCTACGTCTCTTTGGCTCTCTTCTGTCTGTCTCTCTCTCTCTCTCTCTCTCTCTCTCTCTCTCGCTCTGTCTCTTTCTCTCTCTCTCTCTCTCTATGTATTATCTTTGAAAGAAATTGTAGTAAGAGAGGGGAAGTCATGTTATATGAACTGTGAAAGCCGTTTAAAGAGTTTCAAGCTACTTTCAAACTGATTAACATAACCTCCTTTCACTCATTCGAAATAATCTAGAGACGCCAATACTGTTAATCTTAGGGGCTTTGCATTCCTGGAGACTTGCGCGTCCTTCTACACAAGTTCATCCCATATTTAGAAAGCCAACACAATTAATTAAAATGATAGGCGAACATCCTCCTGTCCGAAGATTAACATTAAGATTTAGCTAATGAACAATGGCAAGTATTTTATAAAAGCTCATTAGCAGTATGCCACGTTTGAAGAGAAGGGTGAGTTGTGGGAAAGGTGGAAAAATAATGTATGAGCTTTCTCACTATTTTTTTCAGTCAGTTTGGAAGAAGGTCATAGTAGAAATGTCCCCTGAAAAAGGATCGCTCTTCAAACGCCATCATGTTCGAAATATGACAAGATATAGCTGTAAGTTTAGAACAAACCTTCATGCCATAGATGTGTGTGCAGACCCACATACCCATTTCAGTATTCAGTACATGTGACTTTCAGCAAGATTTAGTCAATTTCTTATCGTTTTTTTATAATTCCAAAACCTCACAGTATACACCGCTCAATGTGGTGGCATGATTCAGTACTCAAATTTATCTTTAACAGGTAAGTCGGTATATCTTTTTATCTCACACGGGGCGTTATTTCGATTGCGTCAGCACCTACGCTAATCAAGCCTGTGAAGGCACTTAACTCCCATACGCCAGTTATTAAAAGTATTGTTTGCACTGTTCAGTTTGCAATCATTTCTTTAAAGCGATTATCATTCTTTCATGACTCGCAGAAGACCGTACAAGTCACTGACGCGGTCCTAACGTCAGCAAAATGACGGCTCGTGTGAGCCAGGCTTTAGTTCGCTGATCATGGAGCGTCACGTGTCAACCTTCTCGTCCCTTACAGAGGGAAGGTTGAGTTCTGGAAAAGGTGCAAAATAATTTGTGAGCTTTCTCATTCCTTTTATGTCAGTTTGGAAGAACAACATCATAGTAGAAAAAAAAACCTGAAAAGGATTGCTCTTCAAATGCCCTCATATTCAAAATATGACTAGAAATAGCTGAAATGTTCGGGCTGAACATTCATGCCACTTGTGTGTGTAGTCCCATATACCCATTTCTGTGCGCAGTACAGGTGCTTTTCAGCGAGATTGGGTCAATTTCTTATCTATTTCGATGATTCCAAAACAACACAGTAGAAAATAATTCTTATGTAGACATGGTCAACCTTTCCCAATTGCTTTGACACATTTTCTCTCACAATGTAATCGCATGACTGGGCCCGTTGCACAAAACTTGCGTTTGAACGCAACTCAGGAAAATCAAACGCAACTTTATTTTCAGCCAATCAGAAGAGCGCATTGAGGACTTGCGTTTGATTTTTAGGAGTTGCGATTAAACGCAAGTTTTGTGCAACGGGCCCCAGATCTCTACTCTATCTTTAAAATTTAACATACTTATGTAACTAAATGAAAGAAACAAAAAGCATATCAACATGAAATCAATTTCTCATTTCCATTTCATGTCTGGATTCATTCCGTTAATTCATTTACAAAATTATATAGTAACCTGTACATAGCTTGACCTTTATAGCTCCTTCGTTTTTTGTTTTTTTTTTAACACACTCGCACACTTATGCCAAACATCATTCATCTATAATGTACGCTGAATAAGCACTGTAGATAAAATGCCTTGCTTAAGGGCATAAGTGCCGCATCGGGGATCGAACCTATGATCTTCGCATTTCCAGTCAAGTGTTTTTTATAAACCACTCGACTACTACATACCTCTGAATAAATAAGTGGACTAACCTTTATCAATACGAGCAAAATGTCAGTAACAATTATTCGTATTTCAGACAATGCTCAACTCAACCAAGAAATATTATTATTATTAGGGGTGATCGATTGAACATCTTTGAACATTTTCATCCTGCCAATCAATCTCCATAATTCAGCTTATATTGTTTATGATGGTCTACCACCTGCCTTTCTTTCATTCGGACTGAACTTTATCCTGTTAATTCAGTTACGAGTCTGGTTTATGTTATGTACACACACAAACAAAATGTGACACTTTTTCAATACCATTTTGCACCCTTCCCCCCCCCCCCCTTCTCTCTCTCTCTCTCTCTCTCTCTCTCTCTCTCTCTCTTATAATATATATATCTCCTTTATCTTTTCACGGTTTTTTTTTCTCTCTCTATCTCTATCTCTGTCTGTCTGTCTCTCTCTCTCTCTGTCGCTCTCTCTCTCTCTCTCTCTCTCTCTCTCTCTCTCTCTCTCTCTCTCTTAATGCATACACAGGTTAATCACCCACAATCGAATGCGAACCGTTGATGAAGATGCCTTTCACAACACCATGAGCTTGGAAATGCTGTAAGTCTTTATTTTATGATCGTTACTATCTACAAGTATTTTAACCATCCCTCAGTAATACTAGGAATTGCATTTATGGGCCATTCTCAATCACGTGTGTGACCAAAATCCTGAAAATAGTTTATTTAAACCTAATTTTCCAGTATTTGTCGTGTAGTAGAAGTCTCTAATTTTGGATATTTGAATAACAATCTTACCCCCAACAGAGGGTAAATATTTCAAATGAGAGTACATCATTTTCTTCCAGGGGTCAACATTAGGTCGGTCACGTCTGTGACCTCGCACGAAAAGGGGTCTTACTTGTTGGTATTCAAACCTACTTTTCTCGTATTTCCCTTGGAATGCAAGTTTCCACTTTTCATTACTGTATGGTGGAATTGCTCTGGACAGTTTGAAAGCAGTTATCCATGAATTAGTGAGAGTTCTTTTCTTTAAGAGGTGAAAATTGGGTCGGTCACGTGTGTGACCACTCAAAAAAGGGCATTTTTAAATGTCTCGGTAAAAACATTATGGTTGGGTAATTACTTTTTCTTGTCAAGAAAAAGGAAACCTTTTTCATGTAAGAAACTGGTAATATAAAAAAAAAATCAATAAAATATAGTCTGATTTTCGATGGTCACGTGTGTGACCGAAAGTTTCACTTTACAAAGAATGGCCCTTATGCCCTATGGATAATAGTCAGTACAAAGCATTATCATATTACAACGAGCTTCGGCAATGATTCTGTATCTTAGATTATTTTGAAAGACATAAAGCATTGAGAGATGCTATTTTCAATCTACAAGCTGACAAAATAGACAAAAGTACTTTTTATTTCTGCGTGTCGGTCTAAAGTAAGTTTTCCTAGTAAATCTGCTCTGTATTCATCCCCGGACAACTACGATCCGAAAAATACCCCTAGAACAACTTAACTACCCCGGACACTTACCTCCAGAACAACTACCCCTGAGAAAATACCCATTAATGATAACCCCAGGACATTTATCAATAGGTAATTGCCCGAGGGTAAAAGGAGTGATTTTATGATGTATTAATTTTGTCCGGGGTAATTTTCCTAGGAAGGCTGTTGTCCAAAGAGTGGTAAATAGCTCCTGGGGTAGATGTTCTGAGGAGAGTTGTTCGGGGTAGTTTCATCATGGTTATTTTTTTTTCCATAGGGAACGTTTTAAGAGGTTTATTGTCCTAGGGTTAATTCGCCTTGGTGTTAATTGTCCGTTGGAAAAAGTCCAGCCAGTCGTCCTGTCACGATTGCCAACATCAACTAAATTCAAATCGAATACAACTTTCATATCTACTAAAGACAGGGGCCGGAAGCGTTTGTTGTTGTTGTTGTTGTTGTTGTTGTTGTTTTTTAACATTTTCTGTTTAAAGTAGGTGGGGCTAGGTTGAGCATGTGAACGAGCACATTATTTTCTACAAAATAAGCATTATGAAATTTGTCTACTCAAAAAAAGTTTGGGGCTGCAGCCCCCCCCCCCCTTCCCTCCCTCGGTTCCACAGCCCCTGAAAAATATAAGATTTTTAGTAATTTACAACATTCAAGGTCCATTGTGACGAAATGACTACATTATGTTGTCATTTGTTTTACTTGCATTGTACTTGAACCACGAAATTGTCTTTTGTAATTAGTTGTATTTTCATTGTAAAGCGCATAGAGAGACTGCATGGTTTATGATGCGCTGTATAAATCCATCTTTATTATTATTATTATTATGCCACACCACCACCATCAGACACGTTCACATTTACACGCAAGTCATACTTTACGTCCTATCCGAGAGACATCTCATTGTTTCTCGAAATTGATAACAACCTCCTCTCTCTTTGTTAGATTTGGAAATCGTATAGAAATATTTCGTTTTTTATTTTATTAGTTTGACAATAAGTACTCTAGTCATGAACTTAATCATAATTATACAAACAAAATATTTTTTTAAATCCTTCATCCAGTGATAAATGCTTTCACAAAGTTTTCCCGGAGGGAGGGGGGGGGAATATTGGCTTCAGATTTGTGAAGAAAAATGTGAAAGCCTTCATGATTGAAGGAATTACGCGACTTCATTGCAAATTACATTTTAAGTTGGAGAAAGGGTAGATTTTCTTTTTCATTTTAAGAATGTAAAATGCTGACATGAATGTTTTATTCTCTTTTTCATTTTTTAATATGGGTTTTTCTATTAAGCCGAAATTTCCAAAATGCATTTACATCGACAGCCTTCCATTCTAATCTTTTTTAATGTTTTTTTTTCCTTTCACATTTTAGAGATCTATCGGATAATCATATCGAGACATTCACATCGGCGCACTTCAAAACCCTCCGGCGCCTGACTTTCTTGTAAGTTTTTACAAATCAATTAATATGCAGAATTGAGAGATAATCTGTTCACGGTAAAAAAAAAAATTGCCGTGTTTTCACTGGAAATTTCCTGGCAGTCCGGGTGCCGGGAATGCCCGTTTTTCCACAGTTTTTTTTTTTTTAAACCGGAAATCAGTATATATTTACAATCGCCCAATATAAAATTTCAGTCTTTTTCAATGAATATGCAGAAATTAGAGGTAATCTGTTGTTTTGATGCTAAACCTGGGAAAAATGCCACTTTTCGAGGTTTAGCACGGGCTCTAAAGATCTAGTTTGCTTCAAGGCTTTGCATGTTTTCTTGCTTTTGATTAAATTGTGTTGTAGTCGATTGCTCTGAGAAGGTGGGGAAAAAATTAAACTGCGATATACTCATCTGGAGTACTGCACCTCCAAACATCCCCCGGTTTTCCCTGTTTTTTGTATAATGATATAGGTTTTCCTGCCGATACAAATTAAATTCATTTACAGCAATAAAAATATAATCTGAGTGGGCAAAAGGGTGCAACTTGAGAGCTTCATGGTAGTCCCTTGTCGCGTGGTTAAATCGCAAAATTGATTGATATATAAAGTTTCCATTCTGTACATCATCCCTTATACAAGAGTCTGACAACTTCTCTATACCCCCCCCCCCCCTCTCTCTCTCTTTCTCTCTCGCTCTTTCTCTCTTCTTTCTGTCTCTGTGTCTCTCTCTGTATCTTTCTTTCTGTCTCTTTACAGACGACTTTCGCGAAATCACTTCCGGTGTGAAGATGCAGATTGCTTCCGGAATCTGGTCAGTCTTCGAGAACTGTAAGTATCTTTAATTTTT
This sequence comes from Heliocidaris tuberculata, assembly GCA_025618425.1. Lineage (NCBI taxonomy): Eukaryota > Metazoa > Echinodermata > Echinoidea > Camarodonta > Echinometridae > Heliocidaris > Heliocidaris tuberculata. The sequence goes on along the minus strand of CM046837.1, from coordinate 33,943,328 downwards.
TTTTTGGGGGGGGATGTTGATTTTTCTTACTTAATTATTGTAGACTTGTTTGCCCTTTACCTAATCTTGTTTCCTTCTGAGAATTCCCAGCATGTGTTTTATACAGACTTGTCGAAAGACAGAATCTTTTATAAATTTTAAGGTTTCATCCTCGTAACAAAATGGAAAATCCAAGTGGAATGAATCGTAAAAGTAAACCATGCAGGGACTACGGGAAAAACGAGTCATATTGCAGTAGTTCAGGTAGTACGTGGTAAGTGGCGTTGTAATGGATACTGGTTGTTCGTTTTCAACGCTTTCTCGAAGGTCACTTGTCGATGTATTATGCCACCAAAGGATATGGTTATGCATCTTCATTTTGTATTATTTTTTTTCCCCAATCACCCAACAGAAGATCGATTTTCAAAGCAAACATCAAATTCCACTATCATTTCTCCTTTTCCCGCATGTGAGTGAGGTAGATAAATACAATACCCACCCGAGGGTTTGTTGGTAACCAGCTAGCTGCTCGTCTAGGGCTGCTCAGACTTAATTCACGCCTCCTGGGCCCCGGTGGTATCCAGTGTTCGCTTCGCTCAGAGGGCGGCTGAATTTGAAACAGACAACAGTGTATCTTTCTATAAGCCAGGCGTGATGTGATTTTCTTTCTGAAGTTCAATCGACTCCTCTTCCTGTATCATATCCACATTTCTCTCTTTCCACTGTCTGCCTGTTTCTCTCTCTCCCTCCTCTCTCTCTCTCTCTCTCTCTCTCTCCATCTCTCCCTCTCTCTCACTCTCCCTCTCTCCCCCTCTCACTCTCGCTCTCTATACCGGCCCCTCTCTTTCTCTCTCTCTCTGAGTCCAATTGTCCCTTTCTTTTTTCTTTCTAACTCTATATATTTTTCTCTTTATTTCTATGTTCTTATTAGTCTAATAGTCCCTATATATTGAATGTTGTCTGTCTGTTTCTGTCATTTCTTTTTGAATAATACTCTACCTTTATCTCTCCCCTCTCTCTCTCTCTCTCTCTATACCCTCTCTTTCTCTCCCTCTCTCTCTAAGTCCAATTGTCCCTTTCTTTTTTCTTTCTCTCAAACTCTATCTGTTTTTCTCTTTATTCCTATGTACTGATTAGTCTAATAGTCCTATTATTATGTTGAATGTTGTCTGTCTGTTTCTGTCATTTCTTTTTGAATAATACTCTACCTTTATCTCTCCCCTCTCTCTCTCTCTCTCTCTATACCCTCTCTTTCTCTCCCTCTCTCTCTAAGTCCAATTGTCCCTTTCTTTTTTCTTTCTCTCAAACTCTATCTGTTTTTCTCTTTATTCCTATGTACTGATTAGTCTAATAGTCCTATTATTATGTTGAATGTTGTCTGTCTGTTTCTGTCATTTCTTTTTGGATAATACTCTACCTCCCCCCCCCCCCTCTCTCTCTCTCTTGCTCTCTTTACCCCTCTCTTCCTCTTTCTCTCTCTCTCTCTCTCTCTCCCTCTCTCTCTCTCTAAGTCCAATTGTCCCTTTCTTTTTTCTTTATCTCTAACTCCATCTCCTTTTCTCTTTATTTCTATGTACTTATAAGTCTAATAGTCCCTATATTATGAATGTTGTCTGTCTGTTTCTGCCATTTCTTTTTGAATAATACTCTACCTTTATCTCCCCCTCCCCTCTTTATTTCCCTCTATTTCTTCCTCCCTTCCTTCACCTTCTTTACATTTATCTTTCTCTGACATTCTCTGTCTCTTTTCGTTCTCCCTTTTTCTCAAGCTCGCCCTCGTTCGTATCCCTATCAATTAGGATATCTATAATATATGTATGTGTGTGTGTGTGTGCGTGTGTGTGTGTGTATGCACACACACATTTTTTCATTGAAAAAAAAAAAATATATATATATATATATATATATAGCGAGAGAGGTGTGGATGTGTGTACCAATCGGTTGAACCATGTTAAATTTAGATATGTGAAGAGAGAATGATGGAACAGAATGAAGCAGGTCACTCGGTGTATTTACAAGCTTTCGGCTCCTGGCCTTCTTCAAGTTTATTTGCTAAATCAAACAGAATGAAACAAATAATAATAATAATAAGCAACTTAACAAAACTAAAGACAACAGAACAGAATTATCATAGAGCTGGCAACATAAATCAACAGGAGTAAGTGGAATTGAAAAGATGTTACTCGCCAAAACAAAACTAAAGACAAATGAACAGAATTGTTATAAAGCTGGCAACATAAATCAACAGGAGTAAGTGAAATTGAAAAGATGTTACTCGGCAGGAGTAAGTGAAATAACGAAAATGGAACTCAATAAAAACAAAAGTATATATATATATATATATAATATATATATATATATATATATATGTATGTATGTATGTATAATATACAAACATATGAGAGTGCAATTGAATATTTATTGTTCTTGTTATTCCTCTTGCAGGGATTTGGTGGCGTGTGGGATC
>CM046837.1:33708382-33935882 GCA_025618425.1 Heliocidaris tuberculata | reverse complement strand
GACTTTGTCTTTGTGCTTTCTTGAATGAATAATGAATTACAGCAATTGCACCTTGCCATAATGTTGTTGTTGTTTTTTTTTCCTTTTCACCACATGGATATTATTGTCAATGACCTTTCTTATATAGTCTAATGATGATTTTTCCATGGCTGTTTTTGTTATTGACACCTCTCATCTGTTTTCCTTGCTACCTTTATTGTATATTAGATTGTTACATGACAACAAGCTCACGAACATATCAGTTGGGGTATTTCCAGTGATGCCCGAACTTGCGATTCTGTGAGTACAACATATAGTCAACAGTTTGTTGGGGGGGGGGGCTATTTTTGCACGTTTTTACTTTTTTTTCAGATCATAACATTGTGATCGTCTTATCAGTTTAGCAGAAGATTTTGTCTTTATCCTTCTTAGCATCTCAGTTTTCTAGGGCTCATAATTATTCGATAACTCAAACAGACTTAAAGGATGTACAACGAATACTTGATGTGGTAGCATCAGTATAAATTATATCAAATAGCTACCGACCAGGACCCTGTTTCATAAAATTTTATATTAATAACAAGTTACAATAATTGTTATAAGCTATTGAGATCCTTACATTTGATTCGCTAAAAACAGATTTGTCATTATATCTGTGGCATTAGTTATCGATTTTAAAGGGTACCAATCACCAATAATAATTTTGCTCTGTATGTTAGAGGTTGCATGTCGTTATACTATATTCAAAATATGGGCTTCAAATATAAATTCTATAAAGAGATATTGCAATTTTAATTACACGCTCTATAAACGTAGACTACTCGACGCACCCGTACGCGCTCGTCAAGGCTCGCGCGGAACCAAACTCTGAGTTGGTTCCGCGCGAGCATTTTCATGCTATCCTTTATTTACTTCATACTCATTAACTGTTGACCTATATAATACCAGACAAAGTTCTTTGAGGTTGATTTTATACTTTCTAGCTGTACACAAATTATTTTTTTCTGGTGATTGGTACACTTTAAAAAATATGAAGCAGGGCCCAGTTAATGCGGAATGCTTAATGATTGATGATTAGAGGTGTAGAGCGTAGTTTTGCCAGGGGGCTGACGTCTCTTTAAAACAACTACAACTTTCCAATTTCAAAGATTGCGGGTGAGCAAAGCGGGCGAGCAAATATTTGGACACTTTATTATAGTTATTACGTAACCTCGTCATGGATATATACTAAACATTACAAATAGACACTCCCTGCCGAAATATGAGGTGGAGGTTGCCCGAAAATGAGATAGTAATTGTCCGACTTTTCGTAATTTCAAAATTTCCAGGGGCTGCAGCTACCCAGCCCCTCCCCCGCGCCTCAAACGCCTGTATTGATTATTGCAAAATTAATTTATTAATGTCCATATTCATTGTTCATCCTTACAGAAAGCTAGATGAGAACGAAATAGATACTATCGAACCAGGCTCTTTCGTACTCGTCAGGAACGTCAGACATTTGTGAGTATATCAATAATTATGAACTTGTTAATTATGGATCAAAGATGAAAGCATATCACCACAAATGATGACGGTGTTTATTATTTCTTTTAGCTAATTTAATTGTTGAAAAGACTCTTCAGTAAAGTTTACTTTCACATTTAAAAGGATTAGGGTTATTTTTTCCTTTTTTTTGTACACATCTCGGTTGGATTCTCGTTAGCATAATTACGTTCTGTAACAAACTGAAAAAGAATGAAATTCGAAACCTCGGGCGAAGCTAATCTTACCTTTTCCCTGATCCAGATCATACAGATAGGGTTCGCTTTTTCTACTCGTCTTCCATTTGCAGTTTCAGGGGGGTAATTTTAATGTATCAATATCAATGCAGTAGATAATAATCTTTCTATTGCTGTTTTATTCCCCCTCATCCAGCACACTGATGAAAAACAAACTGAGACGCATTGAAGTCGGGATGTTTGATGGTTTAGGAAATGTCACAGATATGTGAGTATAAGCATTCACTTTTCTTTTCTTTTCTTTTTTTGTTTTTCTTTTTTTGTACGGAAACACTTTTACATTGCGAGTCAAAGACCGCACTAGTCGTTGACGAAGTCCTGCGTCACGGGGGGGGGGGGGTGTTACTCGTTTTTCCGATGGTTCATACTTCCGAAACACAAATTTTCCATAACAGGGGGTTCATAATTCCGAAAATGAAATAGGGTTCATAATTTCGAACATTTGATGCATTACTCCGAAGGTTCGTTATTCCGAAGGTTCGTAATTCCGAAAATGAAAAGAAAAAGTTCATAATTCCGAAGGTTGGTAATTCCGAAAATGCAATAGAGCCCTATATAACTCTTCAGAATTACGAACCTTTGGAAATATGAACTATTTTTCATTTTCGGAATTATGAACCGTCGGAGTAACGAACCTTCGAAAATACGACCCTTCGGAAAAACGATCCTTCGGAATTATGAACCTTCGGGAAAACGACATGTAACCGCGTCACGCGTGCAAATGACGTCACGTGTGCTCTTACAGGCATTATAAATTACTATAAAAATGACACAGGGCGACACGTCAAGGTCTGCCATCGAAAGTTGGCGTGTTGTCAAAATTCTTGGATGGTTTTACTGCAGTGCGTTTTAAATAATAGCCGTTATCAATGCTCAACTTCAGAAGGACAGTGTTGTGGAACATGCAATTAAAACTATAGCAATTAAAACTAGTACCGACAGTTTGTTGCGTTTTTCATTCTTATTTGAGAAAAAACATGTTTACTATGAAATTTTCACTCATTTAGGATAACATGAAATGCGTATACAAACAAATCATTTGAAGTTAACAAATGATGAAGAACTTTTACAGCAATATGACATTTGTCATCAAAATGATATGGTATTTTTGTTTTAAACATTTTAACGTTAGATAATGCCTTAACATGTTTCTAAAAGGAGTTCATTCCTTTATTTACAGTTTGTAGGGAGAATGAAATGAATAACTCCTTCTTCTGTAGCGCCCACGTTCGTCACACGGTGACGCCTCTAGCGCTCTAATGCTATTATCCTGGTTATATGTGCGATGAACTAACATTGTATGTGGTTTGTGGTGCTATTGATTTTTCTTTAATCACTCAATTATGCTATACATTTACCATGTTTACAAGAGAATTAAACGATTTGTCTTCTTTTCGTTCTACTTTTCCAGGAGTTTGCTCCAAAATGAAATAGAAGAAATCGAAGAAAAGGCTTTTGATTCTCTGATAAAGCTGGAATCACTGTAAGTATCCGGAACAGACCGTATGGCTATAAATCAATACTAAATTTCATGCTCGAATAAGAAAAATAATGAGTTTTGAAAAAAAATCTTTCGTTCACAAGTTTTTGTGCATTTATACACTTTTTCTTTTTGTTATCACCACAATCCATTTTCTTTTCCTTCAAGGCTCATTTTCAGATGTCTTAGTAAATGTTATCATCATTAGACTCAGCCCGATTCGAATCAGAGGCGTCACTAGAAATTATTTAGGGGATATCCAAAGTTCTGTACTTTCTTTTTTTGTTGTTGTAATGATCGTACCGCCCTCCTCTTATGAAAAAAAGGTAAAAAGGCTCTACAAAAGAGGACGACATCCTCCTTATTTTTATTTCTATTTTATCTTATTATTTCTTGTTAGCAACGACGCAACCATAACAACTCCTGTATTTAGAGCTAATTGTTATCTAAATATTTTTTTTTACAGGGACTTACAGAAGAACAAGCTAACCGAGGTACCTCGAGAGCTCTTTACCCCACTCAAGAGTCTCAACAATATGTAAGGCGAAAAAACTTGTTACCCCTTTTTTTGTTCAAACCTTGTTTAAAGTTATTGAGGTAAATATGCTATGGAAAATAATTGGTATATCCAGACCTGCTTACATTATTAAACAATGTATGTAAAAAAAAGCCTTGATGGAATTTTTAAAAATATATGTAAGTATATTTTCCCACAAACTCATCCTTTCTAACCCCCTCCCCCTCTTTCTTTATCTCTTCCTCTCTTCTGTCTACCCATATTTTCTCCTTTTTTTTCCTTTATATTTCAATTTCTTTCTTTCCCTCCTTCATCCACTTTTTATTACATTACATTGATCCCTCCCCTTGCCAACATACCTACCCCCTCTCTCTCTCTCTCTCTCTCTCTCTCTCTCTCTCTCTCTCTCTCTCTCTCTCACACACACACACACACACACACACACACACATTCAATCTCATCTTTTCTAATACTCAAATGTCCTTTTTCTTGATACAGCTATTTCGACTTCTTCTTCATGTGCGGCTACGCTCCGAACGTGCGCGTCTGCCTGCCCAAGGGCGACGGCATCTCCAACGCCGACGACCTACTCGGCAACTGGTTGCTCCGCGGTGCTGTATGGCTAGTAGCCCTACTCGGCTCCTTCGGCAACCTGGTGGTGATACTGGCCCGGTGCTTCGTCAGCGAGGATAACAAGGTCCATTCTTTCTTCATTATGAACCTGGCAGTGGCTGACTTCCTTATGGGACTCTATCTGCTCATCATCGGTCTGCATGACGTCATGTTCAGGTACGATGACATATAAGGGATTCCCACTTTTTTTATTGGAAAAGATGTAGAGTCTGGAGTTAAGAAGATTTAAAATAAGCATTACCATCTCCTTGTTGAAGGGACCACGAGATTTCGAAGATGTACCAATGGTGTCAAGAGGTGCTAGTGGGTGTTAAGAGGTGTCAGTGGGTGTCAATAGATGTGATTGAGTGCCAAGAGGTACTAATGGGTATATAAAGATGTGCCAGTGGGTATCAAGAGGTACCAATAGTCAGGTGCTAATGGGTGCCACAGGTGAAAATGGAAGCCACAAGGTGCAAGTGCATCCCTGAAGGTGTCAGTGGGTGTCAGTTGGTGACTGATGCCGGTGTAGTTCAATGGGTGACAACAGGTGCCAAGAAGCACAAATGGATACATCCATAGAAACCAATGATATACTCCGTGGTAAATAAAAAGGCCATCTGAATGTGGACTTTCCAGAAATCATTAATAGGATTATTTTCTATCCTTACATGCTTCATTGTTTCCAATATTCATCACATATTGCAGAGGCGAGTACATCTTTAAAGATTTGAACTGGCGTAGTGGTTGGGTCTGTAGGATGTGCGGCTTACTCAGTCTCTTATCCAGTGAAATGTCTGTCCTGACATTAACAGGTTTGTTTGTTTGTTTGTTTGTTTGTTTTTTGTTTGTTTGTTTGTTGTTTATGCATTTGTTTAGATTTGAATCACGAACTTGTCTACACTAAAGAGCTTGAGATGTAAATGTATATGGCGCTCACCATTTTATTCTATTGAGCCTTCAGCAGCCATTTTCTGTAATACATTCAAGCTACATTATAGCGATTTTATCGACCGACCATGTACCACTTGTGTAATGAAGGTAAAATAAAACGCCATGTAAAAGACACAGATATGTGACCAACCCTTATGCCTGAAGGCGTCCTACCTAGAAACATATTCGGTAATCTGAAACGAACATTGATTACAACTGAATAGAGAAAAATATATATTAAAGGTGGATAACAGAAATATAAAATGAGATAGATAGAATGAAACTCAAAATGACAAATTGTCAACTAATTAGTGAGAACACAGAACTCGAAATCTTTTTTTGCGAATTGGAACAATGGAGTCGGAGAACTCATGCGACCGGCTGATCATCAGTCGGCTTTTCAAGACCACGAAATCGAGCGGCCCTTTGGAAGGACTCCCACATTTCTATATTTACCAGTCTATACTAAATAGTTACGTGAAATTTAGGGCACGTATTCTACTAAAAAATTCAAACCCTGGGTCTAAAGTTAAGTTTTTAAAAAGGGTGTAAGACCGAAAGTTGAAGTTTTCCTTCTGTTAAACATGACTTTAGACTAAGCGTCGGGTACTCAATAAGTAGAATACCAACAAACCTAGCAGTCCACTTTTTTTGCATTTTCATCCCATATTTTGTTCAATAAACTAGACATTAATTATTTGTTTTCAAAATCAATTGAGTCAATATTTGTGCATCATATTCTTTACTAATTGATATTTAAATATATGCCCATATCTATGGAAAACATCATTGTTATATTATGTTGTTACCGTATTTATTTCATGTTATGCACTACAGTCTTATGTTAATATGATTGAAAACAGTCAATAAATCTAAAATCTGAAATCTGAAAGGTACGTTTTGAAAATGATGCGAACAATATATCTTTAGTCGGAATGAGTTCATGATAATATAAAGGTATAAAGATGGATATTATGACGTTTTCCCTAATCAGTGATCACGTCGGACCGGTTCATCTCGATCGTCCACCCGTTCAAGTTTCGTCAGCGTCACCTCGCCCACGCTGTCAGCCTCATGGTCGCCTTCTGGCTGGCTGCCATGCTCATCGCCATCCTCCCCGTCCTTCACCGCTCCTACTTCGGTGAGTTCTTCTACGGGGGCAATGGCGTCTGTCTCCCGCTCCAGTTCGACCGCCCGTTCGACAACGGCTGGGAGTTCACCCTGGTGGTTTTTGTGCTCTTCAACCTCTTCGCGTTCCTTTTCATTCTCTACGCTTACGCGCAGATGTTCGCCACCGTGAGGAAATCCAGTCTTGCGATGAGGTTAGTGCATTAGATGTTGCATGAATTGCTAGAAGATTTTTATTGGGTGTGTGTAGAGGGGGTTCTGACTAAATCTGTTAAGTAAGACTGTCGAAGAGTTACCAACAAACTAACAGACAAAAGGTCCTTCAGTTTTTAGCTTATGTGATAAATGTTTTTAAGCCAAACGAAGCTATAGGTTTGCCGACAGAAAATTAAAGTGGTATGTCAAATGAATACATTCGTTAAAGATTATTGATATTGGCTTGGGAGGAGATATGTAAGCTGTTGATATATAGAAATATCTTTGTAAAACATCAGAAGTAATTTGCATATTAAATTTAGACATTACGTAAAGTCCACTTTGAATAGATACAACATTTCACTGACCTGACAATGACTGCAATTTTGTAAATTTGCTTTTTATCTACTTGTAGATCAACGAAAGAGTCACAAGACTGGAACTTGTTGAAGAGGTTCACCATCATCGTTGCAACTGACTTCATCTGCTGGATGCCCATCATACTCGTCAAGATAGCATCTTATGCAGGTGAGACAGTTAACGAGGAGGAGGATGATGGTGAAGAGGATGAGCAGGATAATTGTGATGATTATTGTTATGATGTTGATGATGGTGGTGGTGGTGATTATGGTGATGATGATGATGATGATGATTATGGTGATGATGAGGAGAATTTTTTTTTCTCCAGCCCTCAAAAAGTCGCTCAGTGTGTGGGGGGGGGGGGGGTTATCAGACGTTTTGCTCCATGATTCTCTGACAAGCAAAAAAAAAAAAAGGTAAATTTTTTTTGTCCCTGTCAAAAGTTGTCAGGGGGCACTCTGCCCCCCCCCCCCTGCCCCCCCCCCTTGGGTACGCTAGTGCTGAAGGCCCCTTGGTATCATACGCCAATGCCAGCAATAATGAAGTACACATCTTGATAGGCAACGTCAGATTCTGACAAGCTACTTTAATATCTATTTATCTATCATTCTACTTAGGTATCGCCATACCACAGTCAGTCCATGCTTGGTTTGCCATCTTTGTATTACCAGTCAACTCCGCTCTCAACCCGATCCTGTACACCGTCACTACGCAGTTCTTCAGACAAAAGGTATTCCATTCTTTTTTACAACCTCACCATGCTCACTTGGCACTATTCATTATAGGCTAACTCTGTTAGTTAACTTCATTTCACATGTTTCAAGAGCTACCACGTGCCACAGTTACTTTGACATGATATGTCATGATTGGGGGATTTCATAGGCTTTTCCTAATGATTTTTTTGCTACAATTCATCTCTTCTGTACTGATAACAACATTACAAGGGCAACAGCATATCATATTCTAGACTACGATGCATCATATACTTCAATGCTACCATGCTTCTCAAGTATTATTGGAATCAGATGTTGAACCTGGGTTTGTCGGTAAAGGGACTAAAAAGCAATAAAATCCCTTTGTTAATCTAATGCTTAATCCTTTTCCACTTTTGTTTGCATTTTCTTGCGACCATAGTTCCTGCGACCGATCAGACGCCTCTGTGGACGTCAGAAGCAAGGCAAAGCTTACCAGTCAGGATCATACGATGATTCCATCAACGGTACCAAGATTACCGCCACCAAACTATCGATAATATCGCACAACGGCAAACCACGAGCGGGGTCCGTCAATAGTCGGCTAAACTCAACAAAGGTATGACGACAAAGTTCTTGAATTTCATGATTTTTAAACCATATAGAAAGCAACAGAAATACACATTTCTTTGGCAGGATGTTATTCTTTATCGCTTGCTTTTGTTTTGCATGTCATCATCATCATCATTATTACACTAATTTAGTCCATTATATAGCTTACTACCAATGTCTTTTATTATAATAGTAACTAGGCTTTGGAAATGAACAAAAAATGGTTGTAAGGCTAATGTTGCCTCGTTACATGCTCTCGCATGAAAAAGTGGGTAATTTATGAGTCACAAGCAAACAATATATTTCTTAGACTTCAGTTGCGTAGATAATGATAATCAAAACCAAATAACGTCAAATTCAATTTCAGAGTTTGCACGAGCATGATATTCCATTCAACATGTTCAACATTTGGCATGATAACCTCACTTTTTATAAAAACATAACGTGAATGAGCAATATTTTCACTGCATCTTATTGTTTTCTCATCTCGATTATCTTGTATCATTATTCACTACCCCATCAACCATCTCCATCTCACAATCATTACTATCACCGCCATCACTTATACATCATTATTTGCTGCACCCATCTGCACTTTTGTATCTTATGCATGCATGGTGATCGTCCCAGCGCTAGGAGTCATCGAAAATCTGCTGAACTGCAAAAACTTTTATTTGTTGGTTGGTGATTCCTTCTAGTGCTTATCCGTCTTTTTTTTTCTTTCTTACTGTTGTGTAATCTATCAACGATCATCGTGGTCATAAGACAGGGGCGGCGCCAGGGTATTTTGATAGGAGGGGCAAGACGACCTAAAGATGACGTCATATTTTTTCTCCATTAAATAACAGGGGTAATATGGAGTTATATGTTTAAGACCTCTTTTTTTAATACTCCTCTTTCTTCTTTCTTCCCTTTTCTTCCCTTTTCTTCCTCCTTTTCTTCTTTTTTCTTTTTTTTTTCTTTTTTCACTGCTTGAAAAATCATAGGGGGGGACGGTCGCCCTCTCTGCCCCCCCTGTAGCGCCGCCCCTGTCATAAGAATATGATATGATGATGCTATCAAATATACTATTGTGGTCATAATATGTAAATCACTTTTTTCAAGTTGACAAGATAGTTTCGTAATTCATTATCTATTTTTTGTTTGCGATCTGTTTATTATAAGGCATAAAAGCTCAGCGATGTGTCTAGTAGAGCATTGATGTTATAGCGATTATTTCTCCACCCTCTTTCATTATTATCTACATAGTTGTCCTTTGTGGCTTGTGTTTTTGCATTTTCTTTTCATGTGTGTATAATCTTACATTCTCTATTCTTGATATATGCTCTTTGCCTTTGTCCTCCCTTCTCTTTGCTTCTTGTCTTCTCATTGCTTCTTGTCTTCTCATTGTTCTTCATTAAATCTCCAATCGCTCTTTCTTCCCTCATCCTAACATTACTATCATAGGGATCGCACGGCCATCATCGACCGAGCGAGGTGCAGCCCTGGCTCTCCCCCGACTCGTCGGGCCACCTATCCCATCCCAAACGCCCTATACTGCGGGTGGAGGATACGAGTTGTCGCAAAGAACCAGAAGTCGTAGTAATACACAGCAACAGTCAGAACCGGGTCGAATGCAGTGACGTCATCGAACCGCTGATTGAAACTTAACGGTTTTCGAACGATATGGTTTTCGATTAATCCGGTTTTGAAATACTCCGGAAAACTGTTCTATCAAAAAAGTATTTTCTTTCCTTTTTTTTTTTTTCTTCGTACGGGTGCACTTCTTTCAGAAGCGTATGAATGAGCGAATAAAGAGGATTTCTGCAAGAATGTATTCATTGACTTGTCGACTGGCAATTCATCGTTCTTTGTTTTCCAGTTTTAGAACGTAATTTAGAGCATATAGAGATATTGTATTTATACATTCCATATATCGCCGATTTTGTCACAATTAGTTGTATATTAATGGGTTAAGAGCAGTACTTTGAAATCCCATGTAGGTGCATTGATTTAATTTTATTATGGATATCAGTCAAATTTACGACTTTTGAAACAAAAATATCATATAGAAAAGTACGATATGTTTTGTCTGGAAGCACATATCGATATCACGTCAAAAACGACATGAAAAGACTTTGGAGTATTTTACAGACCCATCCCACGTGATTTTGTTATTTCTTAAACAATTTAAAATTCATTCTTTCACAGGAATACAGACTCTTGTAAAGCTTTGGTCAGCACATCTAAGTTTTAGATACAAGTAAAATGCCAAATAAACATTACTTTGAGAATCGAAGAAACTAAATATTGGTTTTGGCAATGAGTTAATATGACTGAGCTAATGACTTTATAACTTTAAACCATGTAAAATTTATTTTGTTATTGAACATTGAATTGTATATTTGATTTCTTGTCAAAATCACTGTTCTGTTGGAAATGAAAATAAAAATGAAACTGAAACTGAAACTGAACTTTACCTATATGGTTCTTGAAGTAGATTGTATTCAGACACTTAAGAGCAGAAAGAAACAAATTACACTTGTATACTACTCTTACTAGTACTAATATGTCGCGTAAATTGAGGACTTTAAACATTGCAGTCGAAACGGAAATTTAAAATAACTATTAAGGTGTATACAAAACAAAGTTTAATTAGGATACTTTTGCCCAATTAATCAGAAAGAAAGTCTTGAAATCTGCTTACGTGATTCGTGTGTTGAATATATGTTTTAATTCTCTTACTAGACTTTCCTATACTAGGCTACTATACTAAAAATTCTTCTTCTACTACTGCTACTCTACTACTTATACTGATGCTAACATTCTTATTGTTAATACTATTTTTTGTTACTATACTTCTAGTATTCTATTGCAGCTATTTCCACTACTACTACTACTACTACTACTACTACTACTACTACTACTACTACTACTACTACTACTACTACTACTACAGCTGCTGCTGCTAGTGCTACCAGTACTTCAATCGATTCAATACTCTTACAGCTAATGCTAATATTACTACATTTATGCTACTACTATTACTACTATTACTACTACTACTACTACTACTACTACTACTACTACTACTACTACTACTACTACTATTACTATTACTATTACTACTACTGATACTACTACCGCTATATGTACTAGTACCGATTTTATATCAATTTTACTTTTTTTTTTTTTTTTACTATACTTGCCTACTACTACTACTACTACTTCTATTATTACTACTGCTACTACTACTGCTACTACTATTACTATTACTACTGCATTGTACTACTAGTATACGATTACTATTCCTACAATGATGACCAACACTACTTCTTCTGCTGCTGCTACTACTACTCCCTGTACTCTCTTAAGTATAGTACTAGGACTTCTACTTCTATACTGCGACTACTAATACTATTATTCTTCTACTACTACTACTACTACTACTACTACTACTGCTGCTGCTGCTGCTGCTGCTGCTGCTGCTGCTACTACCACTACTACTACTACTATTACTAATACTGCTACTACTACTACTACTACTGCTACTACTACTACTACAGTTCTACTTCATTTTTCTAATATACTAATTTTATACTACTGTAATTATTATAACGAAGACGACTACGTGTAAATTTGCTTTTCATATTAGAATGCAGTTTATGTACTCCGTCCTCTGTATTTATTTGTCTTTTTTTAGTAATTTAGTAATACATTAGTGACCAATATAATTGTACCTTTATTGATTTTCAACGATATTTTAGTGTTGACCTTTTACAGAATCGTTTCGTGTGCAATCTAGATAAGTAATTTGTGCAATATCGACGAAGACTATATTTTCGCAAAGTGTACATTGAAAGAGAATAGATTTTTTTATGTAGTCATTAACTGAAGTATACCATCAACTTAATGACTAAATTTTGTATATATCTTGAAGTCTTACTGTTAAAATACCATGTACATAATTTTCTCTTTGTATTGATTTAAGATAATGACATGTGTTTATATTCACGTATGATTTCTTTTCTTCTTAACCCAAGTCAAAGTGAAGGCTAATGGTTAGGAGGACCTCGTTCGTTTTCCCGAAGTTTCGTAACTCATAATTCCGAAACACAAACTTCCCATACCAGGGGGTCCATAATTCCGAAAATGTAATAGAATTCATATGAAAGTTATATTCACTTTTTAACCATGAACATTCAGTTCTTTTATCTTTTTAATGAACACAAATTTCGAATTGCTACAAATTTCTGAATATTGTCACCTCAAGTATAGTGGCGTTATTTTGAAAGGAAATTGTCAATGATGTACATGTATATGCAATGTGAAATGTGCACAGTTCGGCCAATGGCTGCAAAGCATTTTCGAAATAAAACCATTATTATATAGGGAGAGGCAAATATATTTAGAGACACCTCTGTTGCCGTTACGTACAACGGGACACGCCCCCCCCCCCCAAAAAAAAAAAAAATCTAATGACCCCCAAAAGGAGGAAAATGAGAGAATGAGAGAAAGAAAGTGAGAGGGGAAGGCGACGTGAAAGGATATGAATCCCTTTCACACACTCCCTTCATTCAATGACCCTCTTCTCTCGCATTTCATTCATCTAGCTTCCCCTCCCCCATAATGATAATTCATCAACATTACGCCTCTGATCAGTGATGTCGCATATTGTTGTATGCTTGTCCAACAAACCGGAGTGCTATAAATTGGGAACTGGCTTAGCCTTGTTGAACATAGAGGGGGGGGGGGGGGGGGGGGTAGGGGTAGGGTTAAGGTCTTGACCTCTAAGTCTTGTGGATAACGTTTTGAGAATCGCCCCTTTATACCCCCCCCCCCCTCGCCCAAGCCTAAGTATGATTATGGGTATAGTCATTGAGGGGGCACTGATATCTTAAGGCCACCACACACTTTACGATCGGTCTGCGATCCGATTTGTGAAATAAATCGCTATGGCATTAAATATTGGCATTTTAACAAATGATATCTACTCTACTCAGGTTCTGAAAAGTAATATGAATACTAAACATAGGGTTTTGGTGAGCTGGCAGCTTTCTATAGGGAACAAGGTCAAAATTAGTTTCAAATCGTAGGCAGTCGTACGATTTTTGTGACGTCACTATACCACTCGGAGCCGATTTGGCCATTCCACAGACTACAAAACTATTATCGAGTATACTATCTGTATGACTATTCAGACCTTCAATCAAAAATGTTTTTCGTTTTTAAATGATTTGTCAATTTATTGATATTACATTTTCTTCTGAAATCGGATCGCAGACCGATCGTAAGGAGGTACTAGCCGTAATAATTGGTGGATAAATTACAAACTAACAAGTTCAATAATTAAGAGGAGAGTGTGGGAGGGGCTCCTATTATCTTCTTTTCACCCCTTTCATTCTTTCTCTTTTTCCTCTTTTTCTCTCTATTCTTTTTCGCCATTTGATGAGGGAACGTGACCCCCCCCCCCCCCTTCACGTAGCTGCTTAACTGATTGTTAAACTGAAACTGAGTTAGTCAAACTCCATTTGTGGCTCTGTTTGAGATTCCAGCTATCAATGATTCATCGATTTATGATCGTATTTATTTATTTTTTTTAATTTACTTGATGACGTCAAGATTTAATTCGAGGGTATTCATTTTTCTTCTCCCTAAGACCTCAGTCACATCGACGAGGCCGATACACGATGGGCAACAGACCGAATACGAATGGCCAGGAATCGATCGGTCTGGGGTCTGCGCGGAGTCGTCTATGGAGTGTGAGTGGTGTAAAAGAATGATAATTGTTGGATAGAATTAAGTAGCGAAGTTTTATATCTTAGGTTTTAAGAAATTATACCTGCAATCATAGTGGCGATCGATGGATGCTTGCAAGTCGTTTTAAAAATATTTTGTAGATTCCTTTATTTATTGAAATGGGAAGCGTTTTGACTTTCTTTCATTGCTAGTCGAGATGCAAATGTAAATATCGAAACATTTGTCCTTAAAAGTACTTTTTGATGAAAAATATATAAAATTCTTGTACATAAGATTTGATGATTTTATTTCTGCATGATTACTTCACAGTAATAAAGACATTTGTGTCATACTGAAGAAAAGTAAATTCAGGCATTTGAATGTTTTAGTTTGTGCTATCAACATTTGGCATGCTTGGAAGCAATGTGAATCTCTCTCTCTCTCTCTCTCTCTCTCTCTCTGTCTTTCTTTCTCTCTCTGTGTGTCTTTCTCTCTCTCTCTCTCTCTCTCTCTCTCTCTCTCTCTCTCGCTCTCTCTTTCTCTCTCTCTGGCTATAGCTTTGAAGGAAAAAAAGTTTCAAGTAAGCATTGGGGGACAAACATTTCAACTTTCGCGTTGCAATGATTATGTTATTTATAATTCACTTGCACATAATTATTGAGAAGTACATGTATAAAATCATATCCATGCAGGAATACATGAAGATACAGAAATAGCACTGCTAGAGTTGAAGTAATTTATCTGATACAAAAACACTGTGACGATGAATGAAGTAAGGAATAAAAAAATGAATTCCTCGAGATATATCATATAAATCATTATATATATATTCGGTAGAAAATAAGAAACTTTCTGTAATTAAATATTGGTATTTAGATAATGAATATAATGATGAGGTAAAAGATTGCAATGTGCATTGATGAAGAAGTAACTTATTACTTAGAAATGCACGAACTTCCGACAGCGCTTCAACCCTGAAAAGACTGGGTTATACAGTGCGTCCCAGAAAAAACGAAACCCTAAAACAAAGGGTTATTGTGACCACTCTATGTGCTGTATGACAATAATTATTTATTTTCCATAAACTGAAAGTATTATGCTTTTAAATGATACCTTGATGGCATCCATCCGTACATGCTTTACCGAGCAGCAGCATTTTGAAAATGACATGTAAAAACTCAGTTGTGCCAGATTTGGGTAAAACCGTGAAAACATAAGGATCACATGCGAACATGACCCAAATGTAACGTGACTTTTAAAACCCTGCGAGAAGACTGTTTTCATTTGTTTCTTTCAATAACGAGGGTAAGGATAATGCCCTCATCATAAAATAAAGGATGGTCAATGTTTTGTCGATGTTGGAGGTAAAGAAAGGGCATGTTTTGTATTGAAATGGTACCTGCAATCGAAATGAAAAGGAATTTTTTGAATTTTGAAGAACTGCAAGAACAAAGCGGACAGAAAGGTGATATTTTTCATAAAAGTAAAGTTAGTGGCACTTTTCACTGTCATCAAAAGGAAATACAAGGTTGAAAGGGCACATAAGGCAGAAAAAATATCAAGATGATGACAATTTCCCACCTCAGGAGGGGCACCTTTCCTATCACAGGAGGGGCACTTTTTCATCTTTTGAGGGAAATTCATTGATTTATGAAATTTGGGGGGCTTACACCCCTGCCACCACTGGAAATTGGTACTGACCCGTGTTTTGTGAATTTCTGATTGAATGCATGTCATCACACGAGGGAATTTCACGTATCATATCTCTTAAAGTTGGTATTTCCCTTGTGTCATGTTCGCATGTGATCCTAACGTTTTCATGGTTTACCCAAATCTGGCACAAGTGAGTTTTTACATGTCATTTTCAAAATGCTGCCGCTCGGTAAAGCATGTACAGATGGATGAAATCAAGGTATCATTTAAAAGCATAATACTTCTAGTTTTTGGAAAAAAGATAATTATTGTCATAGAGCACATAGTGTGGTCACAATAACCCTTTGTTTTAGGGTTTCGTTTTTTCTGGGACGCACTGTATATCAGACGTTTTGAAGACGGGGGGAGCCATTGTGACCCCCATAAGATCTCTGCTATACAATGTCCAATCGTTACCAAATTTGGCGTGTACTTAGTTTATGATGTAACGTACAAGAATGCATAGTCAGTTTTATAAAAACACCCCCACCAACACACACACACACACACACATACACACACACCCAGCGCACCCAAATCCTCCCTCTTATTGCACCTATCTGATTATGTTATCCTCTTCGCAAAATTCCTGTCCTCTTTTATTCTTTCTTATCCTCATTTCAAAAATCACTGTTTAAAATTTGGTCATCTACAATTTGGGCCAAAAGTTTACATACACCAGGAAGAAAAACAGTTATCCTCACATTTTCCCAACTTCATTCATTCGTATTAGGAATCATAATTATATAAGAATCAGAGCAATATGCTTTATGCATAAGCTATATACATTAAGCAAGAACAAACTTGTCTGTCTTTCTGAGGAGAAAAGGAATGAGTGAAGTTGTAAAAAACCAGTTGTATGGCCCAACTTTATATTATTGGACTTTAACAAAAACAAAGTCAGAGGCTTTCAACCCTCTTGGCCCGACAACGCGCTCTTAACGTCCTTTCTTAAATAACTGTTCACACGGTCGTCCGTGCCGTATATGCAGTGGAGCGCCATGTTGGGGGAAAACTTCGACGCTGGAGTGACGCGGCCGAGGGATTCGGCCAGACTGCGGGTGAGATGCGGTGAGTTACCGCAGCAGAGGCCCACGTAGTTGATGCCGAGTTCCTCGCATCGGCGACCGAACTTGGCGATGTCGTCTCGCGAGCAGAGAAGGCAGTCGAGGTTGAGCGGGAAAGCGATCTCCCCTGCGGTTGAAAGGGTCATAGGGGAATGATTAGATTCATAGGCGGCGATTTGTTGTTAAGGGTGGGGTATGTGGCAGTGGTCGGGATGTGCGTCACCAGGTGACCGATGAGAGAGAAGGGACAGCCCCCCCCCCCCCCCTCCAGGTTTTTTTTTATTTTTTTTATTTTGATGTACTGAAATTGTGTTTATATTGTTCTCATCGTGACTGGGGGAATGGTATAGTGGTTATCTCAATGGAACGTTTTTTGAGACTCTTGACAGTTAATTACATGAATCCGTCTATCCATTATACCGTCTGCCTATTTATGAACCCACTTAATATAAGTTTCAAAGACTGGATAGCTACAAATTCATGTGGTGAAAGCATTTTTTTTTTTTTCGCCATAGATCCATGTCAATAAAAATACTATCAAAATCCCAATGTATTTTAAATACAATTTCAGCCGTTTATATACTAAGACAAATTCATTGTTGACCACAAGTATGTTTTGATTAATGTTTGAGAGACAAAATATACCTTGTATTATTCTTACCAGTGGTGGGATCTACCAGAGCATGAAAATTGGGTATCTCTTCAGTCGTTCGGTATGTCACAGGAACAGCTGCAAGAGGAGTCTATAAATGAAGGAGAAAACAAATACCCTAGTTTAAGCTATACAGGAAATCGCGGAGTCATGGAGAATAAGTTCATGTTGGATTCAATTTCCCTCTCCCCATCAAAATTATTTTACATTTTTACCGGCAGATTAATTTTTTTCCCCGACGGTTTAATAACGCTCTTAAGCTCCCCTGGTAGTTTATAAGAAACCGTTACCGTAGTCATTGGCGGATTCATATAGGAGGAAACCGGCCCTTACCCCCCCCCCCCCCCCTCCCCCCTTTGAAAACCAACTGACATACCTTAACCCTTTCAAGACAATTGACCACATTTTGTGGTTTGGCTCAATAACTTTTGATTCAGAGCTCTAAAAAATATACCAGATGCATGAGTAGAAAGAGCAAAAATATCTGCACACATTGTTTCCATTTTTGTTGCATGACCATATTACGTTTAACGCCAGGAATTTTAAAAAGGAGAATAAGCTTCAAAATCCTTAAATTGGCAACATATTGAGAGATTCAAAATCACTGTTCTTATCAAAATTGGCAATTTTTTTTCAACTTTCGACTAAGTTTCTAATGATGTATATTGTTTTCCAAGACATTACATTTTGTTAGAACCATGTAGCACTAAAAGAGAAATATTAGTGTTGCCAATTTGAAGAACAAAGTGTGATCAATTTATCCCTTGAATAATTCCTGTCCTGAAAGTAAATTTTTTTAATGCCCCCTTTATTGTGTACGATTACGGCATTGTGCCCCCTCTTTTACAAAATCCTAAATCCGCCCGTGACCGTAAGTAATTTTCACTCGCTCGAATAAAATCTTATATACCTTAAAACCAGCGCTCTTCATTTTTTCAAGGAGCGGTAACATCGTAGCGGGTCCCCTGGAACAGTTGAGGCCCATCACATCGGTACCAGCTGCCTCAAGTCGTCGGAAACATTCTATAAGGTCTACTCCATCCAGAGAACAGGGGTTCTTCTGACAAGCGGAGAGGGTGATGACCGCAGGAAGGCCTAAAATTAATGTGAAGAAAAAAAAATCGATGATAAAAATGAAAACACCTATAGTCTACTATGAATAAATCTTTAATAAATCTCTTTTATCTCTATATTCATAGGTTTCTGGGTCTTTTCTGTCCAATTTCAAATATATAGTATCTGGTTTATCCTTTAATTCAACACATATAAGCAATTCAGGACAAAAACTAAGAAACCCCCCCCCCCCCAAAAAAAAAACTGTCAATCCAAAGTCTAAAAATCATTCCATGATTATCAATGATCCACTTACGATGATGTCACAAATGATTGTGTAGTGACCTCAGCTTGAACCTCTCAAGCAGTGGCGGATTTAGGGGGAGGGGCAATCCCGACCCGTGTGCCCCCCCCCGCCCTTTTAGAACAGCAAACTCTTTTTTTTTAATTGTATTTTTTTTTTTCTTGCTTGTCAGAGAATTATGGAGGGAAACTGGACCCCATAACCCCCCCCCCCCCAAGAGGGGAGGAGAAGAATGTAATCTATAGCACTAGAATTTAAAGGGACCAGAAGTCTCCAATCGTGGTGTTTTGGAGCTTGGCCCGGCTCGGATAATATTCAGGAATCTCCGTACATCTTCGGTAAACGTGCACGCAATTGCAGTGATACGCATTTGACCGAAGAAAGACGAACTGAACAACCCCACTAACAAACTACCCCACCCTCGACGGCAATTTTGTTCGCTGCTCCAAGATTGCTGTTATGCACGGCCTTGCAATAGGGGCAAGCGAATGAAATTGAACGTACATGGATATCGAGCGGTGGCTCCCTTTAAGGTAAAGAAAAGAGCTCCGATTCTTCTTACCACTTCCAAATTCTTTGATGGCCTCCAAAGCAATCATGGCTTCCTCAAAGATGCCAAAAGTCTCGGCCACAATAAAGTCCGCTCCCTCTTCCACAGCCCATAATATTTGTTCCTATCAAGGTAGAGAGGAGAGGAAGACAGGAAAATAGAGACCGAGATATAAATTTACACAATAAGATTAGATGTTCTCTGTAGGTTTCCATTAGTTTGCAGGCACAAACCCTGGTCAGTCGTAAAAGAGTGTCTACACTGTAAGACTACCATGGGCCATGTACTATAGCTGCTCCTGACACGACCAGAAGGTAGCTAGCTGAATGAGGCTTCTCTCAAGACACAATGATTTTCGGATAAAGTGTCAAATTAGGGTCTGTGCTTGCAGACTAGCTTTCCATGGTGAGTGAGTATTCACAATTGAAGGTTTTCGGTAACACCATGTGGGAGCCTCTGTGAAAAAGACTGTTGATATATTCTTTCGTGAAAAATAACCCACTTATGGGGCGTTTTAGAGGAATTTTGGAAAAGTGAAAGGAAAGGAAAAAGATGAAAATGGAATGAAATTAAATTAATCGCTTACACAGGACTATTTTTGATATTTGTTTTCAGTGTTTATACACAAAAAATGGAGTGAAATGGAAAGAGGAAAGAAGAAAAAGGAAGAAAGAGTGATCGAGATCAGGAAAGTTCTGAGCTGGTCACAGAAGTTTGGAGAGTGTAGTTCTGAAAAGAACTGTTTGTATTCCTCTGTAGAGTAGTTCTGAAAGAGAGTTTCCGAACTATGGTAATCTTTCGGTAAAGGAGTATATCTGTCTTGACGCGTTTCGAACAGTGTGCTCTGTTCATCGTCAGGAGATTAACTCAAGGAAAACTGCAGTGCGGCAAGTATTTATGCAGTTGTGCGGACCGGAGACAATAATTAAGATTACTTTATTCCAGATGAAACGTTGTACACGTGGCAACGCCGATTAAAGGAGGAGCAATGTTCAGAGTTAAGCGCTTTGAATAATTTTGTGCGAATTTAAGTAAACCCACAACCTTATCATCGTCATCATTAGATTTTCAGCCCAAGGGCTGCTACATCAATCGAAAACACAGTACTGAAGAAGATGCATTTTCATTTCCATTTATGGGCAATAACTTACAAAAGCCCTACCCCGAGCGATAGGCCTACTCTTAATATCAGATCTTATATTGTGATCATCTGACGCTCTGGAACTTGGGGGAACATAATTATCTTTTTTAAAGTGTGTTTCATAATCATGATATTACATTAAAAAATTCTTAATTTTTACTCTAGCGGAACTTACTTTGAACATATTTTTGACCTTCTCCTTGCAGCCATCATCCTTAGGGTCGAAAGCGTTGGTATTGCAGATATCACCAGCGACCAGGGTCCCGGTCTTGTCGGCAACTTCCCGGGCCAGTCGAAGAGCGGTTCGGTTCATCTTCTCAATGTCTTTCTCGCGGTCAATGAGGGAGAGTTTCTCACGGTGGGCATAGTACTGTGGAATATATGCACATACAGATTATAGATAACATTTTACGTTTTAACGTTAACTGCACGACATTATATCAACTATATTCTCAGTGGGACAAGCCGTTGAGGGGGCATTGTTATCATTGGGGGGGGGGGGGCACCGGACTTACTATAGTCAAGGATTGTAATTCCGAACAGATTGTATTACCGAACGTGTACAGTTAAGCGCCTAAAATGGGTTTTCATACGCTTGGGATTACGCGTATGAAAACCACACTATTGAAACAAAGGTGTGTCTTTTTCCCATAGGTTTCACACGTTCGGAAATACAGTACCTTTTTCAAGGGACCAAAACGCCGCGTCGTTGGGAAGGGGTTCACTCGGAAGGGAATATCGTATTAAATCTAGGTTGTCTTTTTAAAATTCCATCAACTTCTTTTTCTGTAGGACTTTGAGCATTCATTATGTAAGTTTGACAGATATTCGTTTGATATTTAATTTTCTATCGTTGATTTTCTGAAAAGTGTTCGGACACTGGATCAACCACCATACATAGGGAGATGAAATATGAGAGGACAAGGCCATCGTGTATATTATAAGGAGGTGGTTGTTGGCCCAGGGAGGTCCCTGGTTGGCCGCATCATCTTCTTTCCATGCACGTTAGGTTCTCCCTCTCCCTTTCTTTCCCTCTTTTGCTCTTTTCTCTCTCTCTCTCTCTCTCTCTCTCTTGTCCGCCATTAGGTCAGAAGCACATGCTCAAAGTAGCAACGTCACAGACTTGCTAAACTTTTAAAAGGTGTGTGCCCCTCCCCTCCCCCTCCCCTTCCCGAGGGCTCTGAAGATCGGATAGTTTGTTTCCAAATGGTCTGGGTTTCCATAGTAGCTATAAAGCCCTTCTAACCGGCATCTAACGATTATGTTATTAAGAAAAGTTTTCTGACTTGCAAGGTAGGTATGCGGAATATCAAGCACAAAGAAGGACCACTTAATCAGCATGTGCATGTCAAGAACCAGTAACTTAGCGAAGGTCCTGATATTCCGGGGCACCTGTATCAAAGGAGATTTGGTACGGGGGAGCGTTTCATCAAGCGTTTTGTCAGTGATTTTTACTGACAAATTTGCTCTCAGCCAATCAGATGCAAGGATTTCAGTAGCTTATAACAGTTGTCGGTAAAAAATCACTGACAAAACGCTTGATGAAACGCTCCCCAGGTCTTACTCGGTGTATGGAATACAAATTAACAAGGTCATCATTAGGCGGTGGTTGCAGGAACTTAGGGTCGTAGTCTCCACTTTTCACACTCCCTCCCCCACCCCACCCCTCTCTCCCTCTTTCTTCATTTCTTTCTTTTTCGCCATTTGATTAGGGAGCATGTGGGCCCCCTGTGTCCCCATGTAGCTACGCCATTGCCATGAACCGTACCGTGAAAGCCATGACGACATCGCTGCCTGCATTGACGAACTCCTCGTAGGTTTGCTTGACGAGGTCGGGATGATCCAGAACGACCTCGGGGACGAAGGGACCTGCTCGTACGTAACATCGTCTCTCGAAGAGGAAGATGTACCCCTCTGCGCATATCACCTTCTCACCCGCCTGGAGGCGCTCCATTAAACCTGCAATAAAAAGGAATCAAAGACACTCAATACTTTTAAACAAACTAAGGATCAAAACAATGCAGGAAATTTATATCACGTTATTCACGTACATCAAATTTGTTGTCGTTTACTTGTTATGGGTTTCGTTCGGGGTATTACATTTTTATTCAAAAACTTTATGATATACTCCACACTGAATGTTTTATTGTTTGGATTGACAACTTTCAGTTATCTTATAACTTTATGATGATAATCCGCCCACTTTTTAATGTATCCATTCATACTTTAATTTATAAAGTATTGTCTCCTTTAGTGCATGAAATGTTCATTCTTAATTAAACAATGGTACTGGGATACGTTTTTTTTACTTATATCTCTCATCTCTGTACTCAATTACTCTATAAAAGAAAGGCAAATGGAGTGCTCATTGACGTGACTCTCAAGGGAGTGAAAATATAGTTAAAATAGGGTGAAAAATCACTCTTATATTTTAGAGATTAAATTCGAATGTATTTGATTCGTTTGTAATATATTCACAGCAGGGCGCATTTGTAAAGCAGTTATACCAAACTGAATGGGTAGCCTATATATGAAATAACACAACTGCAAAAGCAACAAAATATTCACCCTTTTCATGTTTTCCTGTGAGCGAACACGTGCCTCTAACGACCCTGTTTTTGCTCCTGCTCCCAACCTCTCTTCCTTTCTTTTTCCTGTCTCTGTTTTAACAAATCTCTCTCTCTCTCTTTCTTTTCCTATAAACCTATGTAGGAATACCGTAAATTTGTCTGTAACTTTCGCCATTATTTATTAAATTGTTGTAATTTGTTTCATCAAAATTATATTACATAACTAAGTCTTTGGGGCATGCATCATACTGGCGTTGCTTTCTCGGCATGCCCCTCCGTTTCATTGTATATATTAGGTCAATAATGATCCGTTTGTGTAAATGATTTGTTGTATATCCTCTTAATTCTCAATACCTTTATCTTTATATTTTTTGTTTGATATAACTACACAAATTCATTACTTTCATTTATGTTTAATCATTGAATCGATATATGTATCATGTATGCTTATAATGAAATGGAAATGGTTTAGAAATTGGAAAGTTGATATTCGGGCAAGATCATCCACCTTCTGGCGAAATTGTACCCTTACGCCTTCATGCTGACCTAGATTCAAGACTTTCATGTTCTCAGCCCATTCTTTGTAAAGTCATTTTTATTTTAAAGAATAAAATTTTACTGTATTCTTGGGTAGAAATTAAGGTATTTCATATGTGATGTATTTAGAATACCGTAGTTTCATGTAAAGTAATCGTGGCAGTAATGCTAGAATATAATAGATGTTTCCTATGTATGCATTGTTTTGATTTTATTTAATGTAAAGAACGTTGAATGTATATATTATGTAATGCGCTAAGATGTATAAATTTCCAATTACTACGGAATTTATACCGTACAGTGGGTTATTATAGAATCTAATTTTATTATGTTTAACTCCGTGATTTAAAAAAAAAAAAAAAAACGCTAAGCGCTGTATGTCTTCTTTTTTTTACTACAAAAGGGGCGTGTAACATCAAGCAAATAAATGTAGGTCTATAGTCCAACAGAAATCGGTCTTCATGCAACATATACATGTAGGTCTCTACGTAAATCGGGCACAGTGCGTTCACAGCGTTATAGATTAGATTCACAAACATGAATGGATTGTAATCTTCTGTCCCAACAAAATGCTTCTGTAGAGAATAAAACATAAATGATGATCAGGGTATCATAAATCAACAAAAGTCAACATGCATTTGCTTGGATTGGGCCCTTTGATATAATTTGAATCTAAAGGTGACTCGGTGCTATTCACTTTGATAACACTATTACAGGCCTGCTTATTTCATGTCGAAAAGTATTTAATGTGTATTGACTCATATCCATTATTCAAGCACAGCCAATAAACATGCACTAGGGTAGTGTACTACAAGAGAATGGATAACGATTTTTGGCAACATATTATTACTAGTATCATTTACTATAGTATCGTATCAGGGATACGATATTGATCTTACAATACATATCGCATACATACTTTATATATATATATATATATATACATACATACATACATACCATATATTATTAATTACTATACATCATCATACTTAATATGATTGAAGCATCTCTGAAATCAATGTTTAACTTACCTTTGACTTTCTCATTCGCCATGCTGCATCTGCACAGTTACTTACATATGTATGTATACACATAACTCTATTCAGTATTAGTGGTAAATAGCCAACAATGCGCACGGTACCACCCTGTCAATAGATATTCACCTAGTCTGCAAGCACAGACCCTAATTTGAAACTTTATCAGAAAATCATTGTGTCTTGAGAGAAGCCTAATTCAGCTACCTTCTGGTCGTGTCAGTCAGGAGCAGCTATAATACAAGGCCTATGGTAGTCTTACCATGCAGACACTCTTTTACGACTGACCAGGGTTTGTGCCTGCAAACTAATATTGACCAGTACCTCGATTTTCCTAGGTCAGTCGGTATAGAATGATTAAGACCCAGGGGCGCGTGGAGTTAGGAGTGGGGTGTTCTATAAGGAGAGCAAATTCTGTACTGCGTGCATGTATCTTTATGTTTTTTGTTTGTTTGTTTGTTGTTTTTTTCATCTTTCCTTTTTCCTTTTTTTTCTCTCCTTTATATATATTTATCAATCTCTCTTTCATTGAAAACAACAACAGAAATAGAACAGTTATATTAAAGGTATATTTTCCTTGTTATATCTGTATGATTCAAGTAAGCTGAGTACATGTACAAGTACATGTATGTGTAACTTCTTTGTTCTTCCTCGAATATATAATTTCTCCTTGGTACTTATCGATTTACTTGTAAATAAAAGTTTCTGTTTATAAGTTATTCGTGATTGTAATGTTTTTGTGCAGCCTATTGATTTCACTGAAAAGTAAACAATAAAAGAATACCATGTATGATCTACTAACCACTGAGCCTGGCTATCGTCGAGCCCCCCCCCCCCCCCCCCCTTCTCTCCACCCCCGAATTACTGATCCATCGGACAGTTAATGTATTCACGAGTCACATGTAGCAGATGTTTTCGATAATACACATGTTATTCTTTTATTATGTTTATAAGACCCCGTGGAAGAACTCGGGGATCCGATGTACTAAATGGGCTATCCACCACATTAATATTTCAAACATGTTGATATCGTTAACAAATAAACAAACAAACGAACATAATATGCCTAACATTGGACTATTGCAAACAGAGAAGAGGGGGGAAGGAGAAAGTCGAGATGCATGTATATGGCGACTGATTTTAGATATATGGCCGGGTCAACTCATTCACTGCAAGTAAGTTTAACAGAGTCTGAAAATTAAAGACCTTCCGCTAAGCAGAACTGATAATCAATTCGATATAATTCAATTCAGTACAATAAATTGTTCGTTTTCCTAATTCAATAGTACCATGAGCCGCGGGGGCGGGGGGCTGCAGCCCCCCCCCCCCTACATACACACTTTTTTTAGTAGACACGTTTCATGAAATCACGGAAAAAAGGTTCAAAATTTTGTGTTTCATTCTGAATGGAAAGGTGTCCAAGAAATATGAAAACCCTTTTTGTGCTCGAAGAAAATTTTTTGAGTTGAAAAGTCGCTCCAAGGTGCCTGAGAAACACTCCTGTAAAAAGAACAATGCATGTATGGTACTATGCTATCTGTCACTCTGTCTTATTCCATCTCGCCCTCTCTCTCTCTCTCTTTCCCTGTTTGCCTCTGTCCACCTCCACCCCCACCCCACCCCTCCCCCCCCCCTCTCTCTCTCTCTCTCTCCCTCATCGTCATCTTCTCCTTTCTCTATGCCAAGTTTCGCTTTTTATATCTTTCCTGGGGAGCGTTTCATCAAGCGTTTTGTCAGTGATTTTTATCCGACGACTGTTATAAGCTACTGAAATCCTTGCATCTGATTGGCTGAGAGCAAATTTGTCGGATAAAATATCTGACAAGTCCTTTCATGAAACGCCCCCCTGGTCTCAGTATTCCTCAGTCGGCCTTTCTTTAATCTTTCTCTCTACCCCTGCCTACGTTGTTGATGATTTCTTCTTTGTATTTCTCTTCCGCTCTCAAATATCTACAAACCAGGAGCCTGGGAACGATTTTGTTACTGGGGGTGCTGTGAGCAACAAAAAAAAGGGGGGTCCTTAGCGTTTTGGGGTCTCTTTTTAACTCCAAAAATCTCCGACAAGCAAGCAACTGAAAAAAAAATGTCTTCAGCGTTTTGGGGTCTCTTTTTAACTACTATTTAGCTACAGCACCCCCAGCATCCTCAGCCTTCAGGGGCCTACTACCAACCCTTTCTTCTACAGTCTTTATTTTTACCAATGCTACCCAGGGCAGCATTTCATCAAGCGTTTTGTCGGTGATTTTTACCGACAACTGTTATAAGCTACTGAAATCCTTGCATCTGATTGGCTGAGAGCAAATATGTCAGTAAAAATCACCGACAAAACGCTTCATGAAACGCTCCCCAGGTGATGACGATTGTCAATGCCCCCTTTCTGTCTTTATTGCTCTTTGTCTCTGTTCTCTTTCTCTCTTTCTCTCTCTCTCTCTTTTTCTCCATCTCTTTCGTATGTATCCGCTCATACAACTCTCCCTCTTAACAAATTATTCATTTTTATACTCTTGTTCCCTTTCTTTTTTTGTTGCATACTCATACACAATTTTTGTATATTACTACATGTACATACCTTCAGTCATCATATGATATTTAAACGGCTAATTAATTAAATTAAGATATTTTAATTAGTTTACTAATAACATCACACATTAACAAAGGCACAATGGCAAAACGGAAATTTTTTACTGATTTTTATTGATTTTTATTGGTATAAAATTGTTGGCAGGAACGAATCGTTTTATATTTAAAGCGGCAATATCTTCGCTTTTCGTTACAATATTTCTCATTAATATATTTTCATTGATTTTTCAGTAATTTCAAGTTGCTTTCCTATCCTGGGTGAATTAAGTTGAGGGTACTCTGTTGAGTGAGTGCTGGGTTATATGTGAGCACATGTGGTGCTGTTAAGTCCGGGTTTATTATCACAACTTCATAATAACTTTCATCTGCCAATTTCTTGATTCAGATTCTTCAATTTTTTTCTTACAATAAATATCCCAATAAGATAATATATTTAATCGCCACCATAATTATAATACTTTCTTTCTTCAGTAAGAGAGACTCATTATATACCTCAGATTATTTCAGAATAGCACATAAAATTCAGTACATAATAAATATAAATTTCTCTCTTTGATAAATATACTCTATCTTTCATAAATATACTTTGCACCATGAGTTGGCGATTGCACAGAGATAAAAATAAGAATAATAAAATAACAAAATATTGCTTGGTGGCGATGCGATGTGGATCCGGAGATGTTGTGAGTTTGATGATGAGACCGGTTGCTGTACTGGCGGTTCACATAATGGGTTACAATACGGATGAGTTTATGTGGCTGGATGTTGATCAAGGATGATACAGTCTTCCGCTCAGGCCAGAGAGATGGAAAACTCTGTGCGTCCTCCGGATGGCTTAAGGTGTTAGACGGCCATCGATCACAAGTTCAGTGCCGATGTTGATGTGGTTGTTGAGAAGTTCACCGACGGTGACGTGGTCGAATCCACGCCTGATGATCTCTCATGGTCAGTGATACAATGATGACGTAAGATCTTAATCAGTCATCTCTAATCACACTGCCTTAAGATGTAGTTCTAGGCAGATGTGTTCTCTTCACAACCAGTGGAACTGATGAGGAGATGTTTAAGGTTGCTGACGACAACACAACACTTGAGCAGGATAACTAATGCCTCCCTGATATTTTGGAAATTATCCCCCCTCCCACTGTATGATTTTTAAAAGGCTCAGTCTTTTAGTTATTTCCCAAAAAGTTGCTATACGATTTACCGGTACCCTGTGTTGCCCCCACCCCCCCCCCCCCCCCCCCCCCCAATTTTGAGAATTATAAACCCAACTCCTATTGACATTATGTAGCTTTGGACTCGATCACAATTATTCTGGTAAGTTTTTGCAGTTGTACCCATCCTAAAGAAATAATGAAAACCCCTATCCTCTTTATTATGAACTGACTTAATCTAATTGAATTTTGTAAATTGTTTTACCAAAATTTTGATTTTACCATCCGGAAACCGGAAAAATAAAATAATTGCATTGGAATCCCCATTTTGATACTAAGATATTACCATCACTTTCAGCAGAAATTACTTTCAATTTACAAGAGTTTTTATGTTTTCTGATTTTTTTTAAAAATTAATTTATTGTGCTGTTCTTTACTTTTGGTCAGACTAGATTTGATGTTATAATAACACTCAAACCATTTAGATCGAAACTGGTGAATATGGCTAGCATTACTTTGATGGCGTAATGCCAAACCCGAGATTGTGAGAAACAGAAATTGGTCTAACATGAACCTGATCCACGTTTTGAGTTGGTGGTGATTTTGACTGGTGGAGTGTCTTGACAAGCCATGACAAGTCAGCCAATTCCAAAGATTTACTAGGCAGTCGGCAATCCTTAACCGGTTGATCTTTACTCGGACAAGGGACATCCGGACATGACTTGGCCTTTACACCATTGAAGTTTTGGTGTATTGGATCAGTGAAAGCATGGTCAATTTCACTGACCATATAGGACTACCACCTCAGAAAGTGACAACGATCAAAGTTGTTGATTGATCATTCAACACTTTGGGATGTGAGCTTTTGATGTTGTGAATAAGAGTCCGATCCAAATATGAATTCTAAATGTTGTATTTAGGGAATAAAATTATGAACAGAGAAACACAAGCACCTTTGGGTAACACTGTCGATCTTCATGATTATTCTTTAAAAACCCAATGCTCATATTAGTCAGATAAGCTAAGGCACACTGTCGATGTTGTTGACTAGTGTTTGGCAAGCTGAGGCAGTCTATGTTGTTGACTAGAATTTGGAAACTTAAAGCACATTGTCGATGTTGTTGACTTGTGATTGTAACCTAAAACACATTGTCAATGTTATTTACAAGTGTTTGGCAAGCTATGATAACACTTTCGATGTTGGTGACTAGTGTTTGGAAAGCTAAGGTACATTGCCGATGTTGTTGATTAGGATTTGGCAACCTAAAGCACAGTGTCGATGTTGGTGTCTAGTGTTGGCAAGCAGGGATAACACTGTCGATGTTGTTGACTGGTGTTTGGCAAGCTGGGGTAACACTGTCGATGTTGGTGACCAGTGTTTAGCAAGCTGGGAAAACAATGTCGGTTTGGGTGACTAGTGTTTTGCAAGTTAGGGAACACTGTCGGTGTTGGTGACTAGTGTTTGGCAAGCAAGGATAACAGTGTCGGTGTTCATTACGAGTGTTTGGCATGTTAAGGCACACAATCGATGCTGATGACTGGTCTTTGGCAAATGGGATATCAATGTCGGTGTTGGTGACTAGTGTTTGCCAAGCTAAGGCACCCTGTCGGTGTTGTTGACAAGAGTTTGGCAAGCTAGGGAACACTGTTGATGTTGTTGACTAGTGTTTGGCAAGCTAGGACACACTTTCAGTGTTGGTGACTAGTGTTTGACAAGCTAAGCCACAATGTCGATGTTAGTGACTAGTGTTTGGCAAGCCAGGGAACACTGTCGATTTTGTTGACTAGTGTTTGGCACGCAGGCAGGGATAACACTGTCGATGTTAGTGACAACTATTTAGCAAGGTGAGGCATAATGTCGGTGTTGGTGACTAGTGTTTGTCTGGCTAAGGTACACTGTCGATGTTGTTGACTAGTGTTTGGCAAGCAGGCAGGGATAACACTGTCGATATTGTTGACTAGTGTTTGTCTGGCTAAGGCACACTGTCGATGTTGTTGACAAGTGTTTGCAAGCTCAGGCACACTGTCGGTGTTGGTGACTAGTGTTTGGCAAGCTGAAGTACGATGTTGGTGTTAGTGACTAGTGTTTGGCAAACTGAGGCACAAGTCGGTGTTGTTGACTAGTGTTTGGTAAGCTAAGCCACAATGTCGATTTTAGTGACTAGTGTTTGGCAAGCTAGGGAACACTGTCGATGTTGATGACTAGTGTTTGGCAAGCAGGCAGGGATAAAACTGTCGATGTTAGTGACAAGTATTTAGCAAGCTGAGGCACAATGTCGGTGTTGGTGACTGGTGTTTGGCAAGCTAAGGCACACTGTCGGTGTTGGTGACTAGTGTTTGGCAAGCTAAGGCACAAGTCGGTGTTGTTGACTAGTGTTTGGCAAGCTAAGCCACAATGTCGATGTTAGTGACTAGTGTTTGGCAAGCTAGGGATAACACTGTCGATGTTGTTGACTAGTGTTTGGCTAAGGCACACTGTCGATGTTGTTGACTAGTGTTTGGCAAGCTAGGACACACTGTCGGTGTTGGTGACTAGTGTTTGGCAAGCTAATGCACACTGTCGATGTTGTTGACTAGTGTTTGGCAAGCTAAGGCACACTGTCGATGTTGTTGACTAGTGTTTGGCAAGCTAGGACACACTGTCGGTGTCGGTGACTAGTGTTTGGCAAGCTAAGGCATACTGTCGGTTTTGGTGACTAGTGTTTGGCAAGCTAGGACACACTGTCAGTGTTGGTGACTGGTATTTGGCAAGCAAGGCAGTTTCAGTTTTGGTGACTAATGTTTGGCAAGCAAGACACAGTGTCAGTGTTGGTGACTAGTGTTAGGCAAGCTAGGGAACACTGTCGGTGTTATGACTAGTGTTTGGCATGCAGGGATAACACTGTCGATGTTAGTGACAAGTGTTTGGCAAGCTAAGGCACACTGTCGATGTTATGACTAGTGTTTGGCAGGCAGGGATAACACTGTCGATGTCAGTGACAAGTGTTTGGCAAGCTAAGGCACACTGTCGGTGTTGGTGACTGGTGTTTGGCAAGCTACAGCACAATGTCGGTGTTAGTGACTAATGTTTGTCTGGCTAATGTACACTGTCGATGTTGTTGACTAGAGCTTGGCAAGCTGGGGATAACACTGTCGATGTTGTTGACTAGTGTTTGGCTAAGGCACACTGTCGATGTTGTTGACTAGTGTTTGGCAAGCTAGGACACACTGTCGGTGTTGGTGACTAGTGTTTGGCAAGCTAATGCACACTGTCGATGTTGTTGACTAGTGTTTGGCAAGCTAAGGCACACTGTCGATGTTGTTGACTAGTGTTTGGCAAGCTAGGACACACTGTCGGTGTTGGTGACTAGTGTTTGGCAAGCTAATGCACACTGTCGATGTTGTTGACTAGTGTTTGGCAAGCTAAGGCACAGCGTCGGTGTTGGTGACTAGTGTTTGGCAAGCTAGGACACACTGTCGGTGTTGTTGACTAGTGGTTGGCAAGCTAAGGCACACTGTCGGTGTCGGTGACTAGTGTTTGGCAAGCTTAGGCACACTGTCGGTGTTGGTGACTGGTATTTGGCAAGCAAGGCACACTGTCGGTGTTGGTGACTAATGTTTGGCAAGCTAATGCACAATGTCGGTGTTGGTGACTAGTGTTTGGCAAGCAAGACACAGTGTCAGTGTTGGTGACTAGTGTTAGGCAAGCTAGGTAACACTGTCGGTGTTATGACTAGTGTTTGGCAGGCAGGGATAACACTGTCGATGTTAGTGGCAAGTGTTTGGCAAGCTAAGGCACACTGTCGGTGTTATGACTAGTGTTTGGCAAGCTAAGGCACAGTGTCGATGTTGTTGACTAGTGTTTGGCAAGCTAGGACACACTGTCGGTGTTGGTGACTAGTGTTTGGCAAGCTAAGGCACACTGTCGGTGTTGGTGACTAGTGTTTGGCAAGCTTAGGCACACTGTCGGTGTTGGTGACTGGTATTTGGCAAGCAAGGCACACTGTCGGTGTTGGTGACTGGTATTTGGCAAGCAAGGCACACCGTCGGTGTTGGTGACTAGTGTTTGGCAAGCTAGGACACACTGTCAGTGTTGGTGACTAGTGTTTGACAAGCTAATGCACACTGTCGGTGTTGTTGACTAGTGTTTGGCAAGCTAAGGCACACTGTCGGTGTTGGTGACTAGTGTTTGGCAAGCTTAGGCACACTGTCAGTGTTGGTGACTGGTATTTGGCAAGCAAGGCACACTGTCTGTGTTGGTGACTAATGTTTGGCAAGCTAATGCACAATGTCGGTGTTATGACTAGTGTTTGGCAAGCAGGGATAACACTGTCGATGTTAGTGGCAAATGTTTGGCAAGCTAAGGCACACTGTCGGTGTTATGACTAGTGTTTGGCAAGCTAGGGATAACACTGTCGATGTTGTTGACTAGTGTTTGGCAAGCTAGGACACGCTGTCGGTGTGGTGACTAGTGTTTGGCAAGCTAATGCACACTGTCGATGTTGTTGACTAGTGTTTGGCAAGCTAGGACAATGTCGGTGTTGTTGACTAGTGTTTTGCAAGCTAAGGCACACTGTTGGTGTTGGTGACTAGTGTTTGGCAAGCTAAGGCAAAGTCGGTGTTGTTAACTAGTGTTTGGCAAGCTAAGCCCCAATGTCAATGTTAGTGACTAGTGTTTGGCAAGCTTATGCACAATGTCGGTGTTGGTGACTAGTGTTAGGCAAGCTAGGGAACACTGTCGGTGTTGTTGACTAGTGTTGGCAAGCTAAGGCACACTGTCGATGTTATGACTAGTGTTTGGCAGGCAGGGATAACACTGTCGATGTTAGTGACAAGTGTTTGGCAAGCTAAGGCACACTGTCGGTGTTGGTGACTGGTGTTTGGCAAGCTACAGCACAATGTCGGTGTTAGTGACTAATGTTTGTCTGGCTAATGTACACTGTCGATGTTGTTGACTAGAGCTTGGCAAGCTAGGGATAACACTGCGATGTTGTTGACTAGTGTTTGGCAAGCTAGGACACACTGTCGGTGTTGGTGACTAGTGCTTGGCAAGCTAATGCACACTGTCGATGTTGTTGACTAGTGTTTGGCAAGCTAAGGCACACCGTCGGTGTTGGTGATTAGTGTTTGGCAAGCTAGGACACACTGTCAGTGTTGGTGACTAGTGTTTGGCAAGCTAATGCACACTGTCGGTGTTGTTGACTAGTGTTTGGCAAGCTAAGGCACACTGTCGGTGTTGGTGACTAGTGTTTGGCAAGCTTAGGCACACTGTCAGTGTTGGTGACTGGTATTTGGCAAGCAAGGCACACTGTGTTGGTGACTAATGTTTGGCAAGCTAATGCACAATGTCGGTGTTGGTGACTAGTGTTTGGCAAGCAAGACACAGTGTCAGTGTTGGTGACAAGTGTTAGGCAAGCTAGGGAACACTGTCGGTGTTATGACTAGTGTTTGGCAGGCAGGGATAACACTGTCGATGTTAGTGGCAAGTGTTTGGCAAGCTAAGGCACACTGTCGGTGTTATGACTAGTGTTTGGCAAGCTAGGGATAACACTGTTGATGTTGTTGACTAGTGTTTGGCAAGCAAGACACAGTGTCAGTGTTGGTGACTAGTGTTAGGCAAGCTAGGGAACACTGTCGGTGTTATGACTAGTGTTTGGCAAGCAGGGATAACACTGTCGATGTTAGTGGCAAGTGTTTGGCAAGCTAAGGCACACTGTCGGTGTTATGACTAGTGTTTGGCAAGCTAGGGATAACACTGTCGATGTTAGTGACAGGTGTTTCGCAAGCTAAGGAACACTGTCGGTGTTGGTGACTAGTGTTTGGCAAGCTAAGGCACACTGCCGATGTTATTGACTAGTGTTTAGCAAGCTAAGGCACAGTGTCGGTGTGGTGACTAGTGTTTGGCAAGCTAATGCACACTGTCGATGTTGTTGACTAGTGTTTGGCAAGCTAGGACACTGTCGGTGTTGTTGACTAGTGTTTGGCAAGCTAGGGATAACACTGTCGATGTTAGTGGCAAGTGTTTGGCAAGCTAAGGCACACTGTCGGTGTTATGACTAGTGTTTGGCAAGCTAGGGATAACACTGTTGATGTTGTTGACTAGTGTTTGGCAAGCTAGGACACGCTGTCGGTGTGGTGACTAGTGTTTGGCAAGCTAATGCACACTGTCGATGTTGTTGACTAGTGTTTGGCAAGCTAGGACACTGTCGGTGTTGTTGACTAGTGTTTGGCAAGCTAAGCCCCAATGTCAATGTTAGTGACTAGTGTTTGGCAAGCTTATGCACAATGTCGGTGTTGGTGACTAGTGTTAGGCAAGCTAGGGAACACTGTCGGTGTTGTTGACTAGTGTTGGCAAGCTCAGGCACACTGTCGATGTTATGACTAGTGTTTGGCAGGCAGGGATAACACTGTCGATGTTAGTGACAGGTGTTTAGCAAGCTAGGAAACATGGTCGATGTTAATGACTAGTGTTTAGCAAGCCAAGGCACACTGCTGGTGTTACTGACTTGTCTTTAGCAAGCTAAGGCACACTGCCGGTGTTGTTGACTAGTCTTTAGCAAGCTAAGGCACACTGCCGATGTTATTGACTAGTGTTTAGCAAGCTAAGGCACAGTGTCGGTGTTGTTGACTAGTGTTTGCAAGCTAAGGCACAATGTCGATGTTATGACAAGTGTTTGGCAAGCTAGGGAACACTGTCGATGTTATTGACTAGTGTTTGGCAGGCAGGGATAACACTGTCGATGTTAGTGACAGGTGTTTGGCAAGCTAAGGAACACTGTCGGTGTTGGTGACTAGTGTTTGGCAAGCTAAGGCACACTGCCGATGTTATTGACTAGTGTTTAGCAAGCTAAGGCACAGTGTCGGTGTTGTTGACTAGTGTTGGCAAGCTAAGGCACAATGTCGATGTTATGACAAGTGTTTGGCAAGCTAGGGAACACTGTCGATGTTATTGACTAGTGTTTGGCAGGCAGGGATAACACTGTCGATGTTAGTGACAGGTGTTTGGCAAGCTAAGGAACACTGTCGGTGTTGGTGACTAGTGTTTGGCAAGCTAAGGCACAATGTCGGTGTTGGTGACTGGTGTTTGGCAAGCTACGGCACACTGCCGGTGTTGTTGACTAGTCTTTAGCAAGCTAAGGCACACTGCCGATGTTATTGACTAGTGTTTAGCAAGCTAAGGCACAGTGTCGGTGTTGTTGACTAGTGTTGGCAAGCTAAGGCACAATGTCGATGCTATGACAAGTGTTTGGCAAGCTAGGGAACACTGTCGATGTTATTGACTAGTGTTTGGCAGGCAGGGATAACACTGTCGATGTTAGTGACAGGTGTTTCGCAAGCTAAGGAACACTGTCGGTGTTGGTGACTAGTGTTTGGCAAGCTAAGGCACACTGCCGATGTTATTGACTAGTGTTTAGCAAGCTAAGGCACAGTGTCGGTGTTGTTGACTAGTGTTGGCAAGCTAAGGCACAATGTCGATGTTATTGACTAGTGTTTAGCAAGCTAAGGCACAGTGTCGGTGTTGTTGACTAGTGTTGGCAAGCTAAGGCACAATGTCGATGCTATGACAAGTGTTTGGCAAGCTAGGGAACACTGTCGATGTTATTGACTAGTGTTTGGCAGGCAGGGATAACACTGTCGATGTTAGTGACAGGTGTTTGGCAAGCTAAGGAACACTGTCGGTGTTGGTGACTAGTGTTTGGCAAGCTAAGGCACACTGCCGATGTTATTGACTAGTGTTTAGCAAGCTAAGGCACAGTGACGGTGTTGTTGACTAGTGTTGGCAAGCTAAGGCACAATGTCGATGTTATGACAAGTGTTTGGCAAGCTAGGGAACACTGTCGATGTTATTGACTAGTGTTTGGCAGGCAGGGATAACACTGTCGATGTTAGTGACAGGTGTTTGGCAAGCTAAGGAACACTGTCGGTGTTGGTGACTAGTGTTTGGCAAGCTAAGGCACAATGTCGGTGTTGGTGACTGGTGTTTGGCAAGCTACGGCACAATGTCGGTGTTAGTGACTAATGTTTAGCAAGCTAGGGAACATGGTCGATGTTAATGACTAGTGTTTAGCAAGCCAAGGCACACTGCCGGTGTTATTGACTTGTCTTTAGCAAGCTAAGGCACACTGCTGGTGTTGTTGACTAGTGTTTAGCAAGATTAGGCACACTGCCGATGTCATTGACTAGTGTTTAGCAAGCTAAGGCACACTGTCGATGTTATTGACTAGTGTTTAGCAAGCTAAGGCACAGTGTCGGTGTTGTTGACTAGTGTTTGCAAGCTAAGGCACAATGTCGATGTTATGACAAGTGTTTGGCAAGCTAGGGAACACTGCCGATGTTATTGACTAGTGTTTAGCAAGCCAAGGCACACTGCCGGTGTCATTGACTAGTGTTTGGCAAGCTAAGTCACACTGCCGATGTTGTTGACTAGTGTTTGAATTTTCTTTTAATACTCATAACTCTATAGTGCTGTATACGCAATACCTGCTATGTTATCTGACTCTGAAAGAGTTAGAAAAAAGAGAAGGTCTATAAGCACTCGTCTTTCCTTCATCCTACAAATCCTTAAAACAAGCGCTATCTAAAGCATGACCAGCATGCACGCTCATTCAAACGACCTATTACTGTAAAACAGAAAAGTACTTCAGGAAAGGCAAAAGTCCATATCTGGCTGATACTAATCAAACTCCTCCTTTTCGGCAGTCAAGAGAAACTTTCCCGAAAATTTACCAATCCCAGGAAATGTAGGCTATATAAAGCGTGATATGCAGCCATAGGTAAAGATCCGTTACCCATGCCTGCCACGCACCTCCATCTCCAAAGAATCGGTTAATTGTCGGGAAAGAATATCTTGACTGCAGAAAAGGAGACACGGGCTACCAAGAAGGAATGTTACCCTCTGCGTTGAGACCAAAGTCGCGTCTGCAAAGTGTCTCGAGATGGTCAACGAGAAAACCCACATTTTGAGATAGAACAGATGTTAGTTCATGCTCAAACTGCAGGGCAGTGAGCTAAATGTGGTTTTAACAAACGGACTTTATGCTGTATCATTAGATGTTATCGGTACAGCTTCGTTTGATAGGCAGCGAAAATCCCAAGCTGGACAAACGGGCACTAAACCGTACGTGTCTGATAGTATCCAGATCTTTTTCTGCAATAACTTTTCAACCATAATTTATCCTAGAAAGCAAGCGCTATCTAAAGCATGACCAGCATGCACGCAAGCTCGGAAAATTGGTTTTCTTGGCTTCTTGCAGAAAGGTGAAGCTACTCACTATAAAAGAAAATGTCCATAACTAAAACCACAAGACAAGATGATGGATAAACGGAGCAACAGAAATCTTGACATTTCTCCAGCCCGAGGTGCTCTTTCAGTTGCCAATAAATAGGAAGCCCACTGGAGTTTATTGCAGACAACGTCAACTAATTGCAACTCCCATACTCAGGAGTAAGTCTATCAACAGCCAATCCGGCTGCACTTCTTAACTGCCACTTGTCAAGAAGTACAACCCGATTGTTTGTTGGAAACCTACTCTTGATTACAGCTAGTCTCTAGTTTCATGCAATGTAACTTCAGAGATGGCTTCAAATTTAACTGCAGAATACCCCACTATGCATTCAGGATTTATTATGGTTAGGGTTTAGGTTAGGGTAATGATCATGGTCAGCATTAAAGGTTAGGCTAAATGTTAGGTTGAGAGTTAAGCTTAGGATAAGTGTACGGATTAGGTTAAGTGTTAGGTTGAGGCTTAGTGTTAGGGTAAGGCCCTAGGGACAGGTCTAAGGTTAGTATTAGGATTACTTGTGTGGTGGGGTATTCTGGGTTAGGGTGAGGGCAATACTGAAGAAAATGTCAACCTCTACATCACCGTCTACAGCAACTAGAGCGATCTTTCTTGGGTGCTCACTAAGCATCTTTGCGCCTCAGACAGCAGATCTTCATTGCCACCTTTGTAGCGCAAGAGCTCCGAGGTGAGTCACACCATAATGCTCAATAGTTGCTGGCGCAGTGTCTCGGGGTTCCACCTGATCAATTCACAGAATTCAAAGCCTTCAAGTCATCAGTTGCACTTAACCCGAACATGATTGCAACTCCCATAATCATATAGCAAGTACATCAATAACCAATCAGAAACAATCTCTGAACTGGAAAGTACCGAGATTAATCCTACTTGATTTCCTGACAACCTGCTACTGATTTGCAATCACCCTCAAGTTAATGCAACCAGACGCTCACTGACTTCTAATTTTGTGGATTGGATAAACGGAGCAACAGAAATCTTGACAATCCTGCGGCCCGAGATGGGTGCCCATAAATTATGAAGCCCACAAGAGCTTATTAAATGAAACTTAAACTAACTGCAACTCCCATACTCAGGAGTACGTCTATCAACAGCCAATCCGACTGCACTTCTTAACTGCCACTTGTCAAGAAGGCAACCAAATAGGTTGTTGGACACCTACTACTGATTGCAATCAGTCTATGGTTTCATGCAACATAACTCTAGAGAGGGCTTCACACTTTATGGGCGATCCGAAAGAAAACTTCCGAATCATCATCTCAGGCAACTAGAGTGATCTTTCATGGGTGCTCACTAAGAATCTTTGTGCATCAGGGAGCAGATCTTAATTGCCACCTTAGTAGCTCTCGGTTGAGTCACACCATATGCTCGATAGTTGCCGGCGCAGTGTCTGGGTGTCTGATCCATTCACAGAATTTGCAGTCCTCAAGTCACCCATGCACATAACCTGAACATGATTGCAACTCCCATAATCAATAGCAAGTGCACCAAGAACCAATCAGGAAGAATATTTGAACTGAAAGTACAAAGATTAACCCTTATTGTGGTCTTTGGATAACATACCATTGACTTGCAATCACTCATAAGTTAGTGCAAGTGATCACTTGATGACTACAAATTTTGTGGATTTGGAAATGCTTGCTTGCCAATAAAGTGCTGTTTACCCGGCGCTGTGTTCATGATCCTATGAAAGAAGCTATCACTTTGTGACATTTTGGTGTCCCTGTTCCACGCAAAGGTAATTTGATCAATCTAGGCCACCCTCACTGTTAGGAAATTGGCACGATTATTCATTCCTTGATTCCAGATATTTGATAATATTGGAAGCAAAGAATGGAACATCAAACTAATTTCCTGGCACTATGGGTGGCCTAAATAGTTCAGTTTCACGAACATCAAGGACACCAAAATGCCACAAGCGATGCCCTAGAATCACGCACACCCTCTTTTTATGGAGAGGATGTCTTTGAACCTGTTTGCTTGCCAAACCTGGTGCTGTTTTCAGACTTCCTCTGAAGTACAGAGGAAGTCTTCCTGAACCTGCTTGCCTGCCAATACAGTGCCTTGTGTTCAGACTTCTCTATCTGCAAGCACTGTCAATTCCTACAGATGTCGTGTAGGACTACCATGACCTCATAAGGGCCAAGTGAGAGACATATGCATGCAGATCACGAGTCCTCTATGATGGATATGAGGTCTTCGGAGCTGCCTGCTTGCCAGAAGAGTGCTATGTACCCAGCGCTTAGTTCAGACTTCCTGTATGGTGAATAGGATGTCTTTATGAAGCTGCTTGCCTGCCAGTAGAGTGCCTTGTGCTCAGACTGCTTTATCTGTGAGCATTGCTCAATTCCCAGTGATGTTGTTTAAGACTATCTTGACATTATAAGGGCCAAGTTAGAGACTCATGCATGCAGATTACCTTCCTCTATGATAGACAAGAGGTCTTCAGAGCTGCCTGCTTGCCAAAAGAGTGCT
Organism: Heliocidaris tuberculata; assembly: GCA_025618425.1. NCBI lineage: Eukaryota > Metazoa > Echinodermata > Echinoidea > Camarodonta > Echinometridae > Heliocidaris > Heliocidaris tuberculata. The sequence continues at coordinate 33,895,785 of CM046837.1, read as the reverse complement.
ATGTACCCAGCGCTTTGTTCAGACTTCCTCTATGGTGAATAGGAAGTCTTTATGAATCTGCTTGCCTGCCAATACATTGCCTCTTGCCCAGGCTGTTTTATCTGTAAGCATTGCTGAACTCACCTGGAAGTTACAGCGGGCAACCTTTGATCTTAAAGGGTCCGGTGAGAGACATATTCATGCAAATCTTACGTTTCCTCTGTGATGGTTAAGAGGTATTTGGAGCTGCCTGCTTGCCGCAAAAGAGTCTTATACCTAGGTCTATTTTAGACTTCCTCGATGTTGGAAAAGAAGTCTTGGGAACGTACCTGATGACTTGCAACAAACATCCCATCTACCAAGATTTTCTGCCAGCTCGCATCTTCAAATTCCCATAGATGTTACTTAGGAATATTCCTTGAAGGGGCCTGATAGAAAGTATGTCTGTGGTTGATTTGCTGCATGTGTGTGGGTGGGTGTGCATAGGAATATGGATAAGGCATATTGATGTTCCTTTTACTGTTGGCTGTGAATGACCTTGGTGTTATAAGGGCATGATGGCAAAATGCCGGTACCGGTAATTGGTTTGGTTTAGGTTATAAACTAGAGTTGCCTGTGTTCCTATTGATGAGACTTCCTCACAGGTTTTTAATCCCAGATACCATAAGGGTGTTTATAGAACTAATAGGCATTCTCAATTTCCCATTAATGTTAACTAGGAAATACCTTTTGATGTTATAAAGGGCTATATTGAGAGATATACCTACAGTTTTGCTTAAGGTGTTAACTTGGAGGTGCTGAAACTATTGATGAGGCATCCTCTAACTCTCACAGATGTTATGTGGGAATACCTTCTGATTTTCAAAGGATTTTTTTCTTTAGAGGAATGTCTGAAGTTGATGTGCTGTAGGTGTTCATCTGCAGGCGCTTGTATTTCATGGAGAATTCATTAGGTATCCTCAATGACCCAATGATGTTGCTTCAGAATACCTTTGATCTTAGAAAGGTCTGGCACGAGGTATACCGGAATTTGATGCACTTGTTTAATCTGAGGTGTGCGTGTGTGTTTGTAGAACTAAGATTGAGCATGCTCTAATTCCCTTTGATTTTAATTGGGAATATCTAACCTTTTGATCTTACAAAGGCCTTGTGAGATACATGCCCTAACATTATTTGCTTTGGAAGTCTGGTTGGCAGTATTTGTTCCTAAATTATTGGTGACGGCTTAAATGAAAGCCTGACAGAGTAGCTAACAGTTTGTTGGGTTGCATCCTGGTGATGCTATGAAATTACCTTTGATATTTAATTGAGACTATTGTGAAGGGTATTTTGAACAGAGAAGTCCCCAGTTGTGAGTGAAGACCTTCTTGACCAGCACAAGCTTAAGAGCCAGAGTTTCAGTTAAGTGCGAATGGAGTGAAGTCACAACACCTACTCAAAACGTGGATCAGATGCATCTTCTGAAAATTACATGATGTTAGTTTCCTTCTTTTTTTCTGCTTTTGTTACGGTATCTTCCTAAATTTTGGTAAGGAAGAAGTCATTTGTATTTAAACTTTTAGAATAAGTTTCTGCTATTCGTGATAGTTATCAAAAATACTGAATTATCTTTTTCTTAGATTTTATGTTTCAGTTTTGGTTAATTTGTGAGTGACCACTTTCTGATAAAGATTGAGTCACATTTCTTTTCTTTCTTTTTTCATTTGTGAGTGAAAATGAATGAAAATATTTTGAATAATTTTCCCCAAAATTTGAGTCCAATATCTGTGTTTTTGCTGTCCCCAAAAGTGAAGTTTGTAATTGAGATCATGCCCAAAGCTACTTCATTATTAAATGCATTGCTGTTTTCTGTTTCAATTTTCTTCTTTTTAACAAGACTGAGCCCTATAATTTGCATTTTTGATCCCCCCCCCAAAAAAAACCCCCCTAACTTTTGAACAAAATATGTGCCAAAAAATTGCTGTCAATTTTAAACCCATATGTGAACCCCAGATTAGAATATATGAATAGATAGATCAGGAAAGACAATTAGCACCTGCTCACTGGACGTGAGTCATCATCTTCATCATCATCATCGGAGGTGACGATTTCTTCCGGAATGTCAGTCTCTGGTGGGATGTCATCATCCAGGTAGTTGTATGGCTCAGATCGGCCTGGGAGCTCCTCAGGGATACTGGCCTCACTGTCAGGAGGACTTCCAGCCTGTGGACGCTCCTCATCCTCATACACTTCGAACTTGTCATCCGAGTAGTTGTACCTTCCATCCTCTTCGATCTCTTCAGGGATGCTGCTGGGTGGTCGACTAACTGCCTTTGAGGATGTCCCTTCGATCTCTTCAGGGATGCTGCTGGGTGGTCGACTAACTGCCTTTGAGGATGTCCCTTCGATCTCTTCAGGGATGCTGCTGGGTGGTCGACTAACCGCCTTTGAGGATGGCGCACGACTGTTGTTTGCTGCCTTCACCTCATTTTCTCCACTCAAAGGCTCGAAGTCGGGTGGGTAGTCATCATCAGCCTGGGAAGTATTCTTCTGGTGATTAGAGGACCTCTTAGACTTTAGTGAGGTTCTGGATGGCCGTCTCTGTGAGGACGGTGGTCGACTTTCGGGTTCTTCTGGAGGTTCTAAGAGTTGAAGGGAAAGGAAAAACTAAACATCCAAGGGACTTACAATTCAATCAGTTCCATCAATATTTTTTATACATGAACATTATCAGTTGAGAAGTCTGCCAAATAATTATTCGACTTCCTTTCTTCAGATAAGTAAAGTACATTTCTTCTTTTCAGTAACATCGTCATCTGAAGATTTATTTCTTATCCCTCAATGCATCTTGACTTTACTTTTGTTATTGTTTTGAACATTGTCAAGTCCCTCCTATTGAAAAATAATAGTAATTTTTTATTAAAAACTGATCAACTGAACCATTATATCACTATCAAAATGAATGCTTACTCGGTTTCAGAAAAGACTCATCAAGAACAATAAGACCCTGGTTGGTTTTCTCATGTTTCGGTACCATCTTGCCGCCGGTGCTGTGGCGGCGGAGGGTGTTGGAATTGCAGACCCTTCCCGGAGGCGGGGCTGGCTTGATACCAGTGATGATCAGTGCACCATCACTATTGGAGCCTTGGTGCTTGTAGGGTGCTGTAGGTGGCACTGGTTGTCCTGACGAAGTCCTCAAGCTGCTTGAACTTGGTGCATGGTCTCTGCTCCTGGCAGACGAAATCCCCAGTAGGCCACTCTGCCGGCTGACGTTGCCTCCGTTGTTGCGACTGGCCGAGTTGGCATTGCGGCTGGCTGAGTTGGAGTCGCGACTGGCCGAGTTGGCATTGCGGCTGGCTGAATTGGCATCGCGACTGGCCCTGGCAGAATTGCGGCTGGATGCTCTAGAATTGTGACCTTTGAATATGGATATATTTATGGTTATGGATGTAAATATGAGTATGAAAACAAGTATATGAATATGAATATGCACATATGAGTATGATTACAAGCAAGAATTCAGGCAGGCACAAGTGAGTATGAGTATGAAAATAAGTGTGAGTACAAGTAAGAGTAAGAGTATGGGTATGAGTACAAATAAGACATGACTGAGAGGATGTGTGCAACTATGTGTAGGGGTAGGAGGAAGAATATGAGTATGAGTATGAGTATAAGTATGAGTAAGGATAAGAGTAAGAGTATGAGTACAAACAAGAGTAAAACTAAGAGGAAAAGAAAGTATAAGTATGGGCACGAGCAGGAGCAAGAATGTGAGAAAGAGTGTAGGGGGAGAGCATGAGTATGAGGAAGAGAGAGAGTAAGATTAAATAAGTAGGAGTACAATATGAGTGTATGAATATTCATGTTCATATGAATATGTATAAGAATATGAATATGAAATAAATACATGCATGTTTTATGAATGTGACAATGAATATTAATTTAAGTACATATGAATATAAATATTTTCCATATGTGAATATGAACATGAATATAAATATGAATTTATGGATATTAATCAACCCGTATTTTATGTCTAGGCCTAATTCAAATATAGGTACTCAATTTCTACTTCATTAGAAATAATTTTAACTTCTAACGTAAGATTTCATTATCATCTAGTCAAGGTCAAAACGCAATTTCAATAGCATGTGGTCATCTATTGAAATGTGCGAACACTAAAATGACATGATGTAACATAATTCGAATTGGAGTAGCAATACAACAGAGTATTGAAATTTTCTTTGAGATGATTTCTTGAAAGTCTTTGGCCATTGTGTTGGTGGATGAGATCAATCAAACTAGAATTGTAATCATTTTTCTTTTTTAAAATCAAACCAGACCTGATGAGGGTAACGGGAACTCGAGCATCAAGATATTACAATGTTGAGGTGTAGGCGTAGGCGACGGTGCCGTTGCTTGCCCATCGCTGACGTTGTACCGGGCTCGCAAGTTCGCCTGACGGTTGCTGTTGTTGGGTGTCTGGGGCGGTCGAGGCGTCGGTACGCGATTTGTTTCGATGGGTGGCAGGGTCAGACTGTTAGGTGAGCTGTTGGTCTGTCTGACTGGGCTAGGGTTGTCCCGGGCTCTAATGGCGGTCACGGTCAGAGCGGGAAGGTGCAAACTCTGACTTGCTGAAGGAGTAGCGCCGGTGCCTTGGGGTCGCTCATCCTGCTGTGTGGATGGGCGGTCTATAAAAGAAATAAAATGAATTTATAACCAATATTACCCCTAAAACTCTGAGTGGGGCATCGCAGAACATTTTGAATGGGGGGGGGGGGCACCGAACTAAATTTGCCGACAAGTTAGCAAAAAATTACACAAGAAACAAAAATTAGGTACTCAGCTGACTTTCCAAATTTGTCAACAGAGGTAACATCAACAAAAAGCGAATTAAAAAAATAGCATCAATTGTTTGATTTGTCGACAAGGCATACCTTAACCCTTTCAAGACAACTGACATTTTGTGGTTTAGCTCAATAACTTTTGACTCACAGCTCTAAAAAAATATACCAGATGCATGAGTAGAAAGAGCAAAAACTTCAGCACACACTGTGTCCATTTTTGTTGCATGGGCATATTGCATTTGATGCCATGGATTTAAAAAAAGGAGGATAAGCTTTAAAAATCCTGAAATTGGCAATACATTGAGAGGTTCAAATACTTCAAAATCATCATTTTTTTATCAAAATTGGCAATTTTTAAAACTTCGACAAATTCCTAGCCACGTATATTGTTTCAAAGACATTACACTTAATTTGAAGCATGTAGCACTAAAAGAAAGATATCATTGTAGCCAATTTGAAGGACACAGTGTGATCAATTTAGCCCTCAAATAATTCCTGTCCTGAAAGGGTTAATAGACATGTGCCCAAATTTTTAAGAGTGATTTTTTTTTTCTTACTAGAAGAATTAAAAAGTAATAAGGCCAACAAAAAAAATTTGATGTTAGAAAATATTTTTTTCCTGAATTTTCAAAATCCTGCATCCGCCATTGTTTACCTCTGAAGTTCCATAACACTGGATATTATTTCTTCTCTTCTCAAAATGTATACAAGAAAATTGTGCCTTCATATTTACCAAGCATTTATTTTGTAGCATTTAATATCCCGGGTACATCATTCATATAGCCACGCAATCCTTTCTACAATGAATACATTTAATTCAACAGAAATAACATTTCCACGAGCAACTGTCTGGATATAACTCAAAATATTACTGTTAGTATAGACTATTGTCTATTGATAATGGTGTAAAGACGATACATAATTCTATAATTATACCTATGAAAGTTTTGATATATCACATTCAAATGAACAATTCATAGTTTGTCTCACAATTTCTCGCGTTGTCATCCATCTCCATCCCCCCCCCCCACACACACACACTTTTTCCTCTCTCTCCCTCCATCTCCCTCTCTCCTCTCTCTCTCTCTCTCTCTCTCTCTCTCTCTCTCTATTGTGTTACTATCTTATCATTATTCCTCTCACTCCGATCCGTCAGTGTCATAAAACTATAATGCGCACCACAAATATTATGCACACAACAGGAATATCATTATCCAATAAATCGTCATCTTGTTCAGATATGAAGTAACTTTGATTTTTTTTTTCTATTTATTTATTTTTTTAGACAGGAATATTTTTAAAACTAAAAAAATAGAAATAATTAAAACATATCAACTCACTGCTTTCAATCTCTCTCTCTGTTTCCACAAAGCGCCTGGGCCTTGAACGCCTGAATTTGGAGCGCTTCGTGATCAGTGGTAGACTAAGTCTCTCTCCTTGGTTTTGTCCCGACCCAGTAGGGTCCCGTCGTCCATCGTGATTTTGCCTCGAATCCATGACGGTCTGTATACTGTAGTTCTTACTTTCCTTTACAATTTCGGCTGGGCAAATGTCAGTCTATTTCACTTATTTCTGACTAGTTTCTTAGAACTTTGCCTCTGACGGCCGACAGGTTATAATTTCTTCAGCGTGTGTAAAGGGTTTGTGTACAGCGGGTGTAATGTTTGTGCGGTGGGCAGGGTAATTACGTCATATGCGCGCATCCACAGGAGTGCACTATCCGTGACGTAATAATGACTTGGACATTGCGCGCTGCCTCAGCTCCCCCCTATGAGCACTACTGTACTGTGACGTCACTAAACTGCACTGCTACGTGTTCGCTTTTTTTTCTTTCTTTCTTTCTTTATGGCTTTTCCTACGGGTATTTCTCAGCCAATCAGATGCAAGGATTTTCAGTAGCTTATAACAGTTATTGAACTTGTCATAGATATCAAGTTTTATGAAACAGGGCCCTGAGGACCTGACTTGACTGCACTGATGCATTATTGATGTCATCAAATTCGTCAAAGGGAAAGTCCACCCTGATATTTAGTTGATTCAGAAAAATTAGGGAAAGATATTAAGTTCTAGCAAAATCTGGTAAGAAATAAGAAAGTTAGGAATTTTTGAAGTTGCAATCAATCAAGCACAAATTGGCAACTCCGTGACGTATCTTGTGAGCTCCTTTTCCATAGGCCATTTGCTCGGTACAGAAAATTTCATAAATTTTCACTTTCTTAGTTTCTGATAAAGGAATAGATTTGTTTCTTTCAGGTTTTATGTAAAAACATATGAGCAATGATTACATCTAAGGTGCATGTTTTAATATTTTCTTTAAAAATGGAAATTAATGATGTTTTGGCTACAGGGCAAATGGGAGAGGAGCTCACAAGATACGTTACGGAGTTGCCAGTTTGTGTTTGATTGATAACAGCTTCAAAAATTCATAACTTCTTATTTCTGATCGTATTTTGCTCAAAACCTTCACTGATCCGTTTCTTTAATTTCTCTGATTTTTTTAAAACCAACTTGCAATCAGGGTTGACTTTCCCTTTACCTCTGATTTGTTATTTGCGGAGGGTCTCCTTGATAACATCTACATTGAAAAGGGGGAGGACGGTAAATACATAAGGTGGGTAAAAATGTCATCTAATTGTCTAAAAGTAAGCGAAACGATTCTCACCGAATGGAAACAACAGTTATTCTTTTTCTATCGGCTCATATAAACACCTCGAACTATTTCACAGGCTCTCTCTCTCTCTCTCTCTCTCTCTCCCTCTCTCCTCCCGCTCTCTCTCTCTCTCTTTCTCTCTCCTGCTCTCCCTCTCTCCTGCTCTCCCTCTCTCTCTCTTGCTTTCTCTCCCGCTCTCTCTCTCCTGCTGCTCTCTCTCTCTCTCCTGCTCTTTCTCTTTCAGTTTATCTATCTCTATTATTTACCCCCTACATTATGATATATTATAATGTAAAAGGAAAAGGAAATGGAGAAATCAAAACTAACCTTTTTCTTTCACATTTCAAATCATTCTTTTAATGATATTAATAATATGAAATACAAGTAACAAAATACAACAGAACTGGCCTGTATTCAGCACCAGTCATGTATGGAATGTCTGTAAGCACTGTTCTTAACCTTGTAAGGTTCAACCTTTGCAGGAGGGGGTCGATTAATACCGAATTAAAATGCATATATGTGCCAATGAATAATTTGATTTAAAAGTCATCAATGGAAATAAAAATTGTCTATATGGAATTCTTTTTTTTATTCATAAAAATAAATATATTGGCATATATTTCACTTTTCTTCACTTTTTTTTCAAATCAAATCTTGTAATTTTCAACCAGCACTGCATCACTCAATTAATCAATTTGTCAAAATGATTTTATAAAATGTCCAGTGGCATTACATGTTGAATGTACATAAAAACAGTTTCACACCAACTTTCCAACCCTAACAAAATGAATTTCCCAACAATTTCTTCAGCAAATATGTGCATGCATTGTAAAATTTTAAAAATGTGTGACACCAATTGTATTATTTATATGCCCTGCAGACCGAACCGAATAAATAATCTTTAAAAATTTCATTGCTGAAACCCAAAAAGAGAAATATCACCTTGAAGAAAAGAAATACATTTAATTAATTCAATACTTTTTGCTGACTTGTTTTTCATGTCAAATTAAAGAAACAAATGTATAAATGCTACAAATGTACTCAAATGTAGCATGTGATCTCTGTTGTATTATAGGGTTTAGGTTTCATTGTCGATGGCAGAATATAAATGAAAACAATTTAACATGTTAGCAAAATGAAAATTTGGCACAAAATATTCAAATAAAACCTTATTCATGAAAGGGAATTACAGGCCTAAATAGCAGAAAGACATAGTCATTCTAATTCTATTTACGGCTTATAGGCATGGTATTATTGTAATCGAGAATACACACTGTATGAGCTAATGATTTGTTCCTTAGAGCTATCCGTGTACTAATAATATTGCCTTTTAAAAAAAAAGATTTTACTGCTAGCACAAGATATTCTTGGTAGCCTTCCACAGCAACCGATTCGGTCAATTTTCTGAATTTGGTTGCACGACTTGTGGGGGATACTCGCTTTTCCAAAGGCTTGTTTTTCCGAAGGTTCGTAATTCCAAAGCACAAATTTACCATAGCAAGGGATTCATAATTCGAAATGAAATAGGGTTCATAATTCCAAACATTTGATGCATTTCTCTGAAGTTCGTTATTCCAAAGGTTTGTAATTCCAAAAATGAAATAGGGTTCACAATTGCGAAAGTTCATAATTCTGAAAATGATATTTATGGTTCTAACCCAAAAAATGAAAAAGGGTTCATAATTCTGAAGGTTCGTAATTCCGAAAATGCAATACAGGTTATACAGCCCTACATAAATTTTCGGAATCACGAACCTTCGGAAAACATTGGAAAATATGAACCCTTTTTCATTTTCGGAATTGCAAACCCTATTTCATTTTTGTAATTATGAACCCTGTTTCACTTTCGGAATCAAGAACCTTCACAAAAACAATGTGTAACCGACTTGTGTTACTGTCTGTGTCAGAATTCAGGTAAGTATTGAAAATGGTTTCATAATAAAAGACAAGCTGACAAATAATGACAAGAGAGTAATACACTGTGGCTACACAACCATGGCACATGTATGGACCATGTGGCAAAAGGAGAATCCTGAAAAGTCAGAAAGGATGGAGGATGCTTAAAGGGAAATCCCTTAATGGCAAGTTGCTCTGAAAGAAAGAGGAAAAATCAGAGAAGCAGATTGGTGAAAAGTTTGAACGAAATCGGACAGGTAATAAGAAAGTTATGAATTTTTGAAAGTTGTAATCGCTATACATGTGGGAATTTCAAATTGGCCGAATAGGTAATGTCATTGTGATGTAGTTGCTGACTTGTAACTCCCCCATTCGCTCCAACACATAAAATGACTAACAGTAACAATTTCATTTTTGTCAAAATTCATTACTTAGTAGGATCTCTTTCTTTCATAAGAACCTATAACAATATGCAATCTCCAATATATTTCGAGTACTGCCCCGAGGGTAAAGGTGCTTCGGAGAAAACTGCAAATTAATGATAACAGGAGAGTTGTCCACAAGTACCGTATGTCACAATCAACTCACAAAATTGCCAATTTGAAATTCGCATAGATGTAGTGATCTTATTTTTCAAACAGCCATCTTTCTTATTCCTTGTCCGATTTCTTTCAAACTTTCACCATCCTGTTTTTCTTATTTTTCCGCTTTCACACAAATCATCTTATTACCAAGGTTCGATTGCCCTTTAACCCTTTCGAGACAACTGATCATTTTGTGGTTTGGCTCAATAACTTTTGATTCAGAGCCCTGAAAAATATACCAGATACATGAGTAGAAAGAGCAAAAATTTCTGCACACTATGTCCATTTTTGTTACATGACCATATTGCGTTTGATCCCAGGAATTTTTAAAAGGAGAATAAGCATTAAAATCCTTAAATTGGCAACACATTGAGAGGTTCAAAATCGTTGTTTTTTATCAAAATTGGCAACTTTTTCAACTTTTCGACAATTCTTTTAACCATGTATATTGTTTTCAAAGACATTACCCCTTATTACAATCTTGTAGCACTAAAAGAAAAATAATATTGTTGCCAATTTGAAGAACAAAATGTGATCAATTTACTGAATTTAGCCCTTAAATAATTCATGTCCTGAAAGGGTTAAAAGCTACAAAAGTCCACTGATCCCTGGGTAGTGTAACACACAATAATTGTAAATGTACACTTTTTGCTTCAAAAAAAAAAAAAATTGTATGTGTTATCCATATATGCAAGAGAGCAGACCCAAATAGTCATCATGGAAGTACATGAGTGGCAAGAGACTTAATAGTACAAATTATGATCAATGCTTCATTATTTTTTTTAAAGCAACAGGATGAAGAGTTGATAATCAGTTAGACAATGCATACTCGTTTAATACCCAGAAGTGCATGGATATTACTGTCAAAAAGTTCAGATTGTCGAGCGACACTTTGATCAGTTCCTTAGCAATTTCTTTTTTATTATTATGTTGAAAAATAGCTAATTTAGAATTCTGTACACATATTACAAACAGATCAATGTGGTATCCATATCAATTATCAAGTGAAGCCAACCTTTAGATAACGAGTCCTACTCATAGACAACAGACATAGCCCATACAGACAAGTAGATTTGTATGCCATCTGACTAATTCATATTCGTATTGATATTACGCAAGCTGCATTAATTATGGTTTAATTCAGTGTTGAATATGATTCTAGTCGACTTAAATGATGTCATGGAAGCAACAAAATAAATGTGACTATTAAGTTTTTAATCTTAGGGCAATTCCAGCGTGACAGACGGGACATCCAACCCTCACTTTTTTATGTTTTTACTTGATATTTTATATTTCATTCAAAAGTGATGCTTATTTTTATGTATAGATGTGATCTATAGGGTTTGGTCAACAAAATGGGGGGAAATTTTTTTTTTAAGCCCCGCCCACAAATTGTGGGCCAGGCTTCAAGTTCAGCGTGACAGACGGGACATGAATTTACCAAGCCATTTCTGCTTTGATACTTTTCGACTAAGCTCTCCTCACTGGAAAATTTTGAAACAAAAAATGTGTATTCATGTTATTACTTATTGGTACCTTTATGAAACCTGCTAGTATACATTTGAAATTTCATCTTGCTTTTGGGGGAAAATGCCAAAAAGTGAGCGTGACAGACGGGACAATAAAAACGTGACAGACGGGACACATTGAGATTGTACACAAAATATAATTTTTAAAGACAACCAAATTTCCAGCACTAAATACCTTATTCTCATGTTCTAAAGGGGTTAAAGGGTCATCTTTAATATCATGAAACATAATAGTAAAAGGATTTTAATTTTCATCCACCGGAAAATTTTCATGTAGTCCCATCCATATATATTTTTGCTGTAGATGCAAAACGTGACAGACGGGACATTACTTTATGATTGATAATTATCTTCATAATTTTGAATTCCGCCAAGTTAGCAGCAGAAATGAATTTCCCCCCTACCAAAGAACAAGACTACAAAATTTTATTCCAAAACAATGATCCAATTTATAGTAAATGCAAAAAGTACCTTAAAAAACGTGACAGACGGGACAAAAATCCATTTGACCTTTGACCTCCTTTAAATCAGAAGAATATTAATTTTTTTTTTTACTTTTTGTATATAGACATAAAATTTCCCTTATTCATAACCAGATTTGATTAAATTTGTAATGACAGCAGATGAAATCTCTAAAAATTACTCAAAATGTAATTGACCATATTTTACCATAAAAATGTGTAATTTCATTTATGGGTTAAAAAATGGCTATTTTGGGTGAAAATATTTTTAAAAATCAAAAAATAGAATATGGTTCCATACAGTTCGAATGATGCTTATTCAACTGACATAGAAGGAAAAGGTTCAAATTACACTTTGTTTTTTCACCAAAAGTTGACATTTTCATGGAATTACCCCTTAGCAAAGAAGCTTCTGGCAATAACACATGGGGAAAAAATGGTAGGTAAATCAATTTACTCAACATCAGGACATACATGTTACAAACGGAGGATTACAAGATTCAAATTTTATTGTAAAATCACTTAACAGTAAAAGAACATAACAAAATCCACAAGCAATTGTGGCAACACCATTCAAAACACCAAGTAAATCCAAATTCTCATAGTTAGTTTTAACTTACATAGTATTCCAAAAATATATATATATTAGTGTATTTCAATAACGTTTCTTTGAAGGAAGGAAAGGAGATGCCTGTTTCTACTTGCCGAATCTCTGTTGTGTTTTGGAATAGGACTGTAGTATGGTGACAAAGCTTTGGTAGTTGATGCTATGATGCGTTGGAACAGACCTGTGAGTGGGAGGAAATGGGAAATTATGGTTTAGTTATCAAACAGGTTCCAGAATGTAAGCTTCTATGCTGCATACATACTCTCTCTCTCTTTCTCTCAATCACTCAATTACTGTGCAAAAAGGTTTCCATCAAAAAGCGATGATGCATGGCTGAAATGCGTGTATGCGTAAATCTGGCAAGTACAAACTTAAGACGCGATGAAATGTGTGTGGTTTCATATGGCAAGGTCTATAGCAAAGCAATGATGCATGCACTGAAACATGCATTATGCTTTTTGGCTGCTGCCCTTATGTGATGTCATCAAGGAAACCAAATGGCGGCCTCCATGACTCGATTCTTAGGGTTTCGAAGGGGTTTTGTAACCAATTTTTTTTACTTCTACTTATATTCATATTGTCAACCCTTTTTATAAAACAAATAATTGATGTTTTGTGGCTCTTGAATAAGTTATACGCACTGCACTTAGTTAAGTCACAATGAAACAGATAATGAACTCGACATGTCTCGTTCAAAAATGGTAATGATTAGAGTATGATACTTACAATATTTCTGTTACTCTGATCTTCCATGGTGAGTATCCAAGTAGACTATTCACCTGTCCAAACTGAATGATCAGATCTGGGTCTGGATAATCCAGCAATGCTGAAAGAAAAACAAATGATAAAGATTGATAAAGGTTTGTTGGGGGGAAAAATGAAATTCTATTACATAACATTCGTACAAGTCTTCAGAGGGTTAGCATATTCCCAGGTGCTAGGCAGTGAGAACACACAAAAGAAATTCAAAGCAATTTGAAATTCAAATGAGGTATGTGCCCTTATAAATAGGGCCCGTGTGCTGTAGTAGTCATCTTTTCCTGTGTGTCACGGCAGTGAGCAGTAGTCCAGCATTAACTTCAGGACAGCAGAGTACCCGTCTACCTATACCGGCTTACAGTTGCAGCAACCACCAGCAGCCCGGAGAGCTGAGGTTCTTGAAGTCTGGTGTAGCAGCCTTGCTGAACCAGCTTTGGTTCAGTATTCCAATTTGTAGGACGTGTTCCACAAATTGTGTATAGCCGACATACGTAGTATGCGGACTGCTTCCCTGAGAAGTCTTCGAGCAGAGTAGTCGTCAAGCAAGTTTTCCATTTTGTGGACGTGTTTTTTCCACAAATTGTGTATAGCCGACATACGTAGTATGCGGCCTGCTTCCCTGAGAAGTCTTCGAGCAGAGTAGTCGTCAAGCAAGTTTTCCATTTTGTGGACGTGTTTTTTCCACAAATTGTGTATAGCCGACATACGAAGTATGCGTCCTATTTCCCTGAGTGGTAGTTTCGTGGACTTGTTTTCTACATATTGCGTTTATATAGCCGACATGCGAAGCATGCGGCGCCTTCAGCTTTGCTGAGTTGTATATTTAACCAGGAGGAAGGTGAATTTCTTCCTGAAAATTTTACTGATGCTTAGGATATGGCCTGGTTGCTGCAATAATCTCAAGCTCGAACATCTATACATTTATGATCCCTGAGTGGACATAATCTTTAGTTAGTGTTTTTTCCTTTTGGAAGAAAATTATATGACTCATGTGAGAGCACAGTATAGAAGCTAGGCTGTTGTTGACCTAGACTTATGTATAACTTTCCCTCCACTTCTAAGTTCAGGAGGATTGAGAGCATCAACAAAGTTACACTGGCAAACGTAGTAGCGGTGCTTTTTCCAGATTCCCTGCGATCTGGGAGGAGCTTTTACCAAGAAAGGCAGCTTCCCCATATACCTCATAGTTATATACTATGAGAGCCTTAGTCTTTTTGGCAACAGGAGAAAATTACTCTTTCTATCTTTGTTCAAGGAGGATGTAATTGTTGCAAAACATAGGAGTCTCAAGAATGTAATTCTGAGTCAAACCCTTTGGCATAACTATAGAAAATTAATGCAATTATCCTTTTTACACGTACAAGTGTTTTTACGGTATTTTTACGTACACTTCAGTGTCGTCTGAATTCAGTTGGTAATGGTCCTGTATAGCTTAGATTCAAGCCTTTTTATGTTCGGAAATCACGTTGTCAAGTAGGCCGAAATGGCCACGATACTTGTTGCCAATATTACTGTTTTTATGGCAGCTATTATAGCATCACCCGCTTTAGTGGGATCAGCCTAGTACATTACCATCCTCCGGCAGCTGAATTTTCATTCGCCTCCCATTTTCACTCTTATTTTAGCACAACAATAACATCAAAGTAACACTCGAACCTGTAGAGAGGAATTATTTCGTCTTCTGATGTCTGATTAGACACCATGAATGTCATTTTGTACATTCTTATCAACCTAGCTCTTTGAGCAGTTTTTTCTTCATTATTTTTCTCCTGGAAAAAGGGAAAGGCGATCGATATAGGGAAGTCAGTTCCCCCTCCATTATTATAATTATAATAATAATGAGTCAGTTACTGAACTTAGAAATTGTTTCTTGCATTTATTTTTCTCCACCTTTCTATGTTTATAAATCATAAATATTTCAGAAGATCAGGATCTCTGAGTAGGAAAATCTTGCTGCTTTCCTACATATACATGTATGTACAGAGTCAAAAGCTCAGGAGGAACATGATAAATCTTCCGCTAGCCATGATTGCCCCTATATACAACAACAATGTCCATAAGTTGAGTTTGACTGCAGTACCAAGCAGAAGCAGGACCTGAAATCAGAGAAGCAAGATGCTTCAAAGAATTACCGCCAGTTTCGAAGAAACCTTGTCTTCAATTTATTTGCCCTTTGGCAATTTGCCTTAATGCAGCCGAGAGCTTTAGTTATGGAACTACATGTTTCAATTATACCTCTATTCGTAATAAAGGTGATTAAACTTTCTTTAAGCTTTCTTTATTGCAAGATAAGTGACAATCCTAAATAATTTCGTCTTCAAATGGGTGCGCTTGCAAGTCCCTCGGACTTAGCATCACATCGTTCAACATTTTTGCAAGATATCTCATTATCTTTTCGAAATAACCGACAGTAAAGCACTTCAGTGTTAAACATACCAGTGATTTATATCAATGAAATGTCGGCTAGCAATGCTTATTAATCACTGTTTTTATTCAAGCCGCTGTTGAGAAACATTCAATTAACCTGCATGTAATGCAAAGAACAAAATAAAGGATGCACTCTGCAGGAATTCTTTTACAATTCATTTCTTGAGATGTGTTGGTGTTAATTTGAATATCAAAGCATTGGAATTCAGTGCTTGTTGATAATTCATATTATTCATAAGAATTCTGACAAGTCATGAAGTTGAGCAGATGCCCACATTATTTTCCACTGATGATGGAATTTCCCTTTTTCATCTTTGGAACTTTGTTTTCTCTACAGTCACACTGCTTTTAGACTTTAGTGCGGTATTGGGCTATCTGTCCAATCAAGATAGGTGTGATTCCAGACACTACATTATATGTCGGGAAATGTGCTTGTGATTTAAGCATGATATAACCTGCCATTCATGAATGAATCATCTACTAGTCTGCTATTACACAAAGTGTTTGAAATGGCGTTTTCCCGCATTAAAATGAATTTTCGTGTTTTGAATGAAGTTAATTGAAAGTGTATGTTTTCCTTCAGTTTTGTCCTCATACTAGTTAGAGTCCTGCGCAGTACAGTCTGAAGACAGTCTCACTTAATAAGGCTTGCGTTGTGGCAAGCACAGCATTGGCTATACGAAGTGTTTAATTAATGACCTATCATTTTATTTGTAATTGACATTCCTAAATTAGTTTTCAGGATCACAATGTAATCTCACAATCCTTTTACAGTTTGTTTCGAGTCAAGCCTAAAGCAGCTTCTCAATCTTGGTACAATGTGCAGTTCAATATAAATACAGACTGGACAGATCCATAAGCACATGTCAAAGCTTTTTTATTGGCACTATCAATGAACGATAGCTGGTGTTGTTAAAAAAAAAAAAAAAAAAAGAAGTCTTCATTGTTATCTTTCCTTAATTGTTATCTCGTGACGAGACAGCACGTAATAACCATGCTAGGTGTATATATACACACACCTTAGTCCTTCCGTTTAAGGAAAATTCTCAAACATTTCAATCAGAATTTGGGTAAAGTCAGTCCTTTAATCATGACTGTATATAGCCGACCACTCTCATTTATCTGTTGGGAAAAAACTCTTTTTTGAAATTAGATAAATGAAAGGGATATTAACCATCACATAAGATAAGGTATCAGTGTAGATATTACGTGAACGGTTTCACATCAACTTGCCACGCCAGTTGTCTGTTTTGAACATCAGATTAAGCTCATTTTAGTCAAAACGTGCATTTGGTGTGCATGTAATATTTGTGTCACATGACTCAGTAATAGTTTACATTATAAGCCAATTCATTCAATCAGTCAAGCAGTATTTCTAGGTTATGAGATATTTATTATGAAAATAACAACTTAAACTTCAGGTGTATTGTATCACGTTTCGACTTCTGTTTTTACACTCAATGTTTGTAATATCAATGGTCGAGTTTAATGTTACCCTCATCTTTATCAAATGCTCCAAGCCCTTCCTATTGAGAACGAGGTGTGAGGTATTTTTCTACCTAGCCAACAGTGAACCTTATTCAGTATTAATCATGAAGAATATCGACCACGCAAATTTATGTCTCATGAGGACCATGTCGATAACAATCTAAAGAATGACAATTTTTGTTTTCCACCATTCAAAGAAGTCCATCTTCATGAATTTCATGCTAGATGGAAAGCTCCTCAGTTATCTACATGTAGCATGCTCATAGCTTCAACATCATTGTGCCACAAAAATTAAGTGGCACTTTCGTGATCGATATGATATCTAAGAAATCCATGTGGGCCTTGTAGCAAAATAATTTATTTTATATATGCTTTTATATTAAGCTCCATTATGTTTCCTTTATGGTACAATATATTGTTCATAAAGGTATGTTATTGCATTTCAGTGAGAAAATCTTTATCTCCTTGCTTGTTGGGGAAGCTTTATGGCTTTGAGTATATGTGTTTGTTAAAACAGTCATAATTATGATTGAAAGTTACATTTCTTGGTCTTTCATAAAACTTTTACGCGACAGTTTCCGTGATTTGGCTTTGAACGATATGCTAACCCTCTGAAGACTTGTACGAATGTTATGTAATAGAATTCCTAAATTATACAAATACCATGAAGTATAATTAGAATGCTATTAATAATAATGAAGTACAAGTCGAGGAGGGTTCCCTCCCTTCAAGAATCTTCTCTGAAGATCCCCTCCCTATACTACTGTTCGTGTAAAAATGACTTGTAATCACGAAACCCGTCTCGTGGCTTGTTATGTCAAGGTTGCACATCTTAATTAGTATAATTCAGGCTTAAAGAAAGCCATGCTTGGTAAATGGAATATGCTTTCCATTTCTCTTTCAAATACTAAAACATTATAGAGTGAAAAGTAATACTGAAGTGAAGCAATATTGCCTGAAGTAATATGCGCAGTAGATGATGTTTACCAGTGTAACTGAATGTTCATGAAAATATCCTTGGAAGAATTTCAGTCTGTGCATAGTGTCCATGAAGGTACGCTTCACAACCAAGAACTTAATCATTTATGGAATTTGATGACAATTTCCTAAGAAGAAAGGGGATTCATTGTTTATTTCAACACCTGTTCTTCACCCTTTGAAAAGATGACTACTACAGCACACGGGCCCTATTTATAAGGGCACATACCTCATTTGAATTTCAAATTGCTTTGAATTTCTTTTGTGTGTTCTCACTGCCTAGCACCTGGGAATATGCTAACCCTCCTCGACTTGTACTTCATTATTATTAATAGAATTCTAATTATACTTCATGGTATTTGTATAATTTAGGAATTTTATTATATGATACCCTGTGCAAACTGTTCAATTCTTATGATTATAAAAAAAAAAAATAATATGTCTTGTTTACCCAGGGTAGTCTCATCAGTATTAATTGTTCTCTCTAAGGGGCATGCAATCATATCAAATCATATCTTAGCAATTTTTTGTGATGAGGGGCCCTGAATCAAGAAGTATCCAACAGATTAACTTACTATTAATAGCTTGGTCTAGATGAGTAACATCTATCTCAGCTGCTCTGCACCTCTTGTCAGCGACATCTTGACAGAGCTGTCTTGCCGAATCCAGCACATCCTCTCTTCCATCTTCACAAGAAATCAAGGCTATTCGCGTTTTATTTGTGGCTGAAAAGGAAAAGGTAACCAAGTTGTTAAAGGTGCTGCTGACAGCAAAAACACAAGAAGGAGATGCAACGACACAAATACATGCATTCACAAGTCATCTAAATAATAACATGGAACTAGATTGTTTGGGTGGGGGTATGATAACCTGAATATACAATGAACACTTTGATTACACCATGTCACTCAATACCTTTTTTTTTTTTAATATAATTGTCATATTGCATGTCTAGTATCAAAATCTCTGTATTCAGAGTTTCAGATTACCCAGGTCTTGACACTAACAGGTGCCCAGGACACTTGGCCGTCATAGTTCTGAGTCCGAGACTATTAATCTAAGACCTTTAACTGTCAATCTGGACCCCTTACAAAAAAAAAAGTAAATGTGGAACCCTGACCTTTCATATTTTATGAACGTATTGAAAAGTTGAGTAAATACTTTGGTCTATCTTAGAGCTTCATGAGTATTACACACTGTACCACTCTATTTCATTAAAGGGTTGAAATCTTTGACGAAATATAATTTTCATTCAATTCAAACTCTAATACGGGCAAACTTTTATAGCTACATCACTGAAAAATAAACACTATCATCTGCAACTTTAAAAGAAGGTGAAATGTGACAGATTACATTTGATGCAATAATTGTTAAAACGAAGCAAAACTATTTCACTTTTTAAGGTCTGATGGTGGAACATAAACTTATTAGTAACCTTTTATATCTAAAAATGAAGAATTCTCATAATCGAGCCAATGGCATTATCATTGAACTCCATAATTCCCTTTTCCCATTGATACCTACCTTGTGAACAATCTTTGCTGACGATTTCATAACACCTTCCTCCATTTCTCACTGGAGCTTCAAACTGGAAGACAAGTTGATTACTCTCAGAGATTTCTGTCATCTTTTCTTGCATCACTCTTCTCAGTCTTGATGAATTTTTCTTGAAGTAACCTAAAAAATGCACAAGATTACAAATTTTATGAATTTTTCAACGGCAAAAAAACACCTCATCGGTGTAAATCAAATAATACATTTTGCTCACAAGATCTGTTGTTGGAGTTTAGAACAAGTGAGATAGCCTCAAAGCACTTCTTTTTTTCATGGGTTTTTTTCTTTTTTTTCTCTCTCTCTTTTTGGTTGGTTTGCTAGTTACATACATTTTCCTTTTTTTTTTTTCTTTGAAAGCTCCTTTTTCAATTTACAAGATCTTTCAGAGCATTCCAGATCTAAATGAGTAAATCACTCTCCACTCCCAGGACTCCTTTGTATTCATTTCACCAGGTCTCTCTCTCTCTCTCTCTCTCTCTCTCTCTCTCTCTCTCGTTTCTATGGAGTTCTTCCTGAATGAATAGAGAACTTTTTATAAAAAAAAAAAAAATAAGTTTTCATGTTCAGTAAACCATGATAGACAGAGTTTTCTAATGGTCTAACTTAATATTTAATGGTAGATCTAGTGTGAATGGGAGAAATCATGTAACAAAGTAGATCTCTGAAATCATTAGGCATGTTACTTTGTTAGGGCTTCATGTTCATCTGATTCTTGTCAGACATTTCATCATTGCAATTAAGAATAAAGAAGCTACACAGTTAATGTCTACATAATTCAAACAACATGAAAGATATCATTCTTAAGTAACATCCCCCCCCCCCCCTTTAATTGTCCTGAAGGTCCTTGACCTTGATCTTTAATTTAATGTTGATCATGTTCATGATGTTGATTGATAAATGATGAGCTCAGTAACATCAGTCTTTTACCTTCATTATCGAATAAAGATATGAATGGAAATCTCATAGCTATGCACCACACCAGTAAACTAGCAACATCTTCATCTGAAATGTGATTTTCCAGGATCTGAAGACCGATGTGTACAGGAAGTTTTGGAAGGTTTTTTGAGTCTATCCGGCACCTTTCTGCAGACAGTTTACGTTGATCTCTGAGGCACAAACCAAAGGGTTTTGAAAGAAATCTCCACACGAGTGTCCACAAATAGAGGCGGACCCATAGCACAATATGCACAAAATGCAAAAGAACGGTGTGAACAACATCTAAAGCCATATTTTCCGTGAAAAGTGGCTTTCAAGTCTCGGAATGTCTTTTGCAACGAAGACCCAAGTGTACACTGCACTATGAACGTGGCTCATCTCAACTGAAATTACCGATCAAAATTAAGGGGGACGTTAGATTTATATGTACGGTATCTCTTAGAAACGATTAATTCGGAGTTGCTTAAAATTGTTTTTTGTAAAAGTATTGATAACGTATCGAGGCTGAGGCGTACGGCCCGTGCCCTGATATCAACTTTCTAGTTTTTAAAAGCAAGTTAACCAATGAATGACACTTATTATGGTAAAAATGTTATTTTGTCATCAAAATACAATAATTTATTTAGATAGGAAATATTTGGGCACCTCGCTCTATTTGTTCATTTTACGCCCTAACGGTTGCCAGAATTGATTAATTAAAACTTTAAAATCCTATAGTCGCTGTAAGGGGTAAACGTTACGTCTCAAAAATTCATTTTAAGCCAGGTTTGAGCAATTCTCCCAACAACTTTCCCCCGATTCCCCGCCCCCCCCCCCCCCCCCATGCACCTGTTAGGCTCGTATTCATTGGTGTTTGGAGAATTCCTGACAAAATAAGAAATATTTTTTAGAAATAAAAAATTCCTTTCCAAGTTTCCAGCCAGTCCCCTGAGCCCTCTCTTTTTGTTCTCAAGGGGGTTGACAGCACTGCCCTTTGAATCCAACTGTCCTGCTATTACTCTTTAATTTTTAAACTCCTCATAGGAGCTCTAGCGTGCCCCGTGTATCTTTTCACATGTGGACTGCATGTTCGATCGAAAGCTAGTGTCTGAGTGGCTCAATGGACTAATGGCAGCAAATATATAATATAATATATACAAGAATCAGACTCGTTTGGTGAGATGGGGGCAAAGTGAGTAACAGTTAAGTCCGATAGGTTTTAATTACCTTTTTTAAAAGTTATTTAGCCATAGTGCCATACTGATTTTTTTTTTTTTTTTTTTTTTTTTTTTTAAAGAGCAAGTACTAGTAAGCGACCAGTCTCCTTTTGTGTTGTGTTGCTGAAGATGCCATAGAAAAGGGACATTATATTATAGTGTATATTTTCAGTCTTATTGCGTCACTGAGCTCCAACTCCGGCAGCGCCGCCGTGCGATTGTATTGCGCATATTGCATGCGATGCATGCAGCGCGCATTCATTCATTCACGTATCAACGGTTCAACAGTAGATAACTCGCTATCGCGGTGCATGCAACGAGGGGACACCGTACGTACACAGTCGACTCCTTACTCCTTAGCCCCTCAACTCCGGGCGATTGACCGAGGAGGAACCCGCTGGAGCTGCTGCTGCAGTCACGATGGCGCTCTCCCTCTCCAGATTTGGAGTAAGATGTGTTTATCGAAGCCTTCAATCGCTAAGACTTCATCCGAGTTCGAAACTACATGTATCGGTACACAATAAAGCTCCTGTGGCTGAGGTATTTACCCAGAAAACATCTTATCTTATTGATAGAGTTTAGACATTGATTTAGGACATTAGTAACGAAGATAAGAAGAAGAAGAAGAAGAAGAAGAAGAAGAAGAAGAAGAAGAAGAAGAAGAAGAAGAAGAAGAAGAAGAAGAAGAAGAAGAAGAAGAAGAAGAAGAAGAAGAAGAAGAAGAAGAAGAAGAAGAAGAAGAAGAAGAAGAAGAAGAAGAAGAAGAAGAAGAAGAAGAAGAAGAAGAAGAAGAAGAAGAAGAAGAAGAATGAAAGAAAAGGAAGAAGGAGGAGAAGGAAGAAAGCAAAATTAAATATTGTAGTCTATTTAACCATTTAACTTCATTAATTGAAATATAGACTAGAGTTCTATGTGAATTGTGAAGTTCAAAATATGAAAATTGGCATTAAATTAAAAGAGAAAAGAAAATGGGTTTATCAGACAATAGACCTAATGATTTTCGGTACATTTTGATAAGTTCCCAGTAAGCCTACTTCATTATCCTTTTGCTTAATGGCTGTGCCAATTATTTTATTCATGTCAGGGAGTTTGTTTTTCAAATGGGCAAGAAAATTGTATCGAGTCAAGAGCATTCATGTACTTAACCACGTTAACCCTTTCAGGACAGGAATTATTTAAGGGCTAAATTTATCACTTTTTCTTCTTCAAATTGGCAACAATGATATTTTTCTTTTAGTGCTAAATGGTTCTAATAATGTGTAATGTCATTGAAACAATTTACAAGGTTAGGAATTTAGTGGAAAAGTTGATAAAATTGCCAATTTTGATAAAATACAATGATTTTGAACCTCTCATTGCATTGCCAATTTAAGGATTATAAATCTTACTCTTGTTTTTAAAATTCCTGGCATCAAATGCGATATGGTCATGCAACATTAATGGACATAGCGCATGCAGAAATTTTTGCTCTTTCTACTCGTGTATCTGGTATATTTTTTAGAGCTCTGAATCAAAAGTTATTGAGCCAAACCACAAAATGTGGTCAAGTGTCGCGAAAGGGTTAAAACCAAAATTATATATATCACATAAACAGATGAGCTAGATAGACTACAGTTATTTTTGCTCAGATCCTCACAACTTGATTTTAATATTTCAATTTAATACTTTGTTCTTATAGGTGAAACGCATCTTCTCCGGTATACAGCCTACAGGGGTCCCACACATTGGGAACTACCTGGGAGCCATCCAGAACTGGATCCGGCTCCAGGAGGAGGAGAACACGGAGATGATTCTTAGCATAGTGGATCTCCACTCCATCACGCTCCCCCAGGATCCCAAGGAGCTGAGGGAGAGTATCCTGACGTCCGTTGCTGTTCTCCTGGCCTGCGGTATCGACCCAGATAAAAGTATTCTCTTCCAGCAATCCCACGTGAGTTGGGAACATAGGTTGTATGACACATGCTCTTGGGTCAATGTCTTACACTTACAATAACCAAATTACATTGAAACCTGCATATACATGTAGAGACCACTCAAGCCAGGGAGACAAGAAAAGTAGTCTTTATGAGCAGGTGGTCCATATGTGCAGGTTTCAATGAGAAACACTTTTCATGGGAAACAATAACTGTGGTCTTTGTAGACAGGTGGTCTTTCTATGCAGGTGGTTGCTAAAGCAGGTTTGACTACGTGTATATTAAATTCAACCCTACACAAAGTATGGTTAGAGTGCCCCAGTCTGCACAGCGCCCTTGCCTGCGCCCACAAGTAACTGCAGAATTCTGATGATTTACAAAACATGCAACAAATACAAACTGTTCATCTTTATTATACGTGTAGCAATAGATATTCATGGAGAAAACAAGTCAAAATATTGTAAAAAGGTCTTATTTTATTTTGTTCACGACTTCACAAGCCTTTTAATGTCGTCTTTCATGTCCAAAATAATGGAAGGCATGGAAAATGAAATGAGTACGCTGACAGTGACACCATTGTTTTTGCAATGTCGAAATGACACAGCTGTCTTTCCTTGTTAAAAAATGACATTGTTCTTGGCTTCTTGCTCAAATTTTGAAGAGATGTTTTGCACATTTGCTCTTTAGAATATCAGGAATAATACCAAATCAAGCATTACGGTAATATCACAGAAAGTTTTGTTCAATTTCAAGTCAAATCTTAGATGTGCAGACATTGTGCTCCCCATCATTCTGTACATGTACCTAACCCTAACCCTTGCCCTAATCATAAACTTAAACCCAATTGGAAGTCCAACCCTATATCTTTGACGAAATAGCACCCTGATCAATTGTTGCTTGAGCAACTTTATCTGATCCTTTGCACTCCATATCCACATTTTGATATTTCATTTAATACTTTTGGACAAGAAATTCCACTTTGGGTGATGAATTGTAAGGTGAGACTCATTAGTACAATATAATATCAAGGTAAACAATAAAAAGGTGCACTGATTAAAAAATTGACTTGTGACATGTTTTTATAAAGGCCTGTAGATGCATTTCAAAACATGGTGGCACCAAGGATTATCATACAGGTTCTTTGCAACTTTAGCGGAAAAATTGCATAATAACTGTTTTTATTAATATTCTCTCCAATCTTACATGAGTGTGTACTGGTCTTGTATAAGATTAGAACCAGCTAATTTCATGTCGAGTGTAAATGCAAGTTTTTATTGCACAGTAGGCAATTATGAGTTGCAACATACATTGAAATATTTTCTCAAAAAGTGCATGTACATAAACGTGCTTCATGCAGTCTGAAGACAAGCCTGATCATGGGGACGACACAAGCAGTTTGTGATTAAATCCTTTAGTTTTCAGTTACCTACTAAGGTTGAAAGTTCATGTTTATCGTTTTACATTTCAGGAAGGCTGACATGGCAAATATTTGTTCAGTTGTGAGGTGATATGATGGAAATTCTAAAGTGTTATATGTATTGGCCTACAGTGTATACAGAAACAAACATCACAAACAGATTATAAAGACATTTTGCTCTCCCACCACGTGGGCTTAACGCACTTGAGCATAGTCCTACAAGCCTGTCCTCGTCTATAGCCCACCGCACACTGTACGATCAGTCTGCGACCCGATTTCGGAAGGAAATGTAATAACACTTGTTATTTAAACATAGAAACATGTGAAACATTTTTTATTAAAATTCTAAATAGTCATACATACATACATGTGTTGATAGTAAAATTGAAAATAAGGCCTATTGCGAGCTCTCTTTTCTAGTAGGAGGAAAGGCCAAATCTGCTCCTAGTAGTAGGGACGTCCGAGCAGTCCTACGATTGTCTACGATTTTAAACTGATTTGGCCCTTATTCCGGGTATAAGGCTGACAGCGCAGTAGCGCTCCCAAATCCTATGTTTAGTATTCATACTGTTGTTCAGAACTTGAATCAGGTACATAGATTTTATTTCTTAAAATGCCCATATTTAAATTAATGCTATTGCAATTTATTTCCAGAATCGGATCGCAGTCGATCATACATGTATAGTGTGCGGTGGGCTTATGTGCTGAAATGGGTTACAAATTTGTTTGTTTCAGTCTGTGCTATGGGCTCTACTTTTTGGTGCTGTTTTATAAATATGATGAGTTGCAAGATCAATCCAAGATGCAATCAGTTGGATACTAAACCAAGAATGAAAAAACAACATATGGTGGATTGGTTGTCCTGCAAAGAAACATGATTACAGCAACTTTTAGTTCAAATTTTCTGCCAGTAATTAAACATAAAAAAAGATAAAACAAAAATCCTCTTTAAACCCATCTTTGCTACCAAGTTTATGACCAGTGATCATAAATCAACCTTTCAAGGGATATTTTGAGATTGAATTGTTTGTGTCATCAAATATTAAGAGAAATATTACTCATGGGAATGTACTTCACAATGCACTGACCAGTTTCTGTTTAAAGAAGGAAAAAAAAGATATACAATACAGTGCATCCCAGAAAACAATTTAACACTTGGAAAAAGTCTCCCTAAATAGATATTTCGGAGTATTTTTTATCAAATGTTTGTATCTGTGGATAGCTTAGGGTCTCTCCTATCAAACAACACCAACAAACTTGGCGATATTTTATGCTCGAGTGATCAAAAGCCAATTTTATGAAAGGGTGCAAAATTCAGACTTTACAAGACTTTTTATTGGCTCTGGCTGGTATCAGCACAGTTTAGAGTCGTAAAAAGGCTAAGAAATTTCCATATTCTGATAAAAGATAATTCATGAAAGGAAAGTCTTTGTTTTC
Organism: Heliocidaris tuberculata; assembly: GCA_025618425.1. Lineage (NCBI taxonomy): Eukaryota > Metazoa > Echinodermata > Echinoidea > Camarodonta > Echinometridae > Heliocidaris > Heliocidaris tuberculata. The sequence goes on along the minus strand of CM046837.1, from coordinate 33,869,148 downwards.
TGTATATATTCTTATCCCATTAACATAATATGCTTGATTGAGGAATTCACTCTTCATTGAGTGTTTTGAAATATTACTTTTTGATGAGTTTGCTTTTTTAATTTAACCTGGGTTCATTAAACCATTAAGTTTTGATGGAATTTGTCAGGACATACAGAGAAAGCCTTTCTTTCATAAATTGGCTACTATTGGTCAGAATATGAACATTTCTAAACCCTTTCATGTCTCAAAACTTTGCTGACACAGCAAACGGATTATTTGTCAACAGTGGATTTTACACCCTTTTATAAAAGTAACTTTTGCTCACCTGAACATAAAATATTGTTAAGATGTTTTGATGTCATTTGGTAGAAGAGACCATAACCTTTCTACAGATATGAAAATCTGAAGATAATATTTTGAAATGTATAATTTATTTGGGGAGACTTTCCAACCTTCAACTTTTAGTGGTTCTCAACTTTGTTGATACCAGCTAAAACAAATACCGATTCTTGTCAAGTCTGAATTTTGCACCATTTCACGTAAGTGGCTTTTGCTCACTCAAGAGTATATATTTTCAGATTTTGGGTGTCATGATTTCACAGAAGAGACCCTTCAGAGCTTTCCACAAGTATGAAAATTTTCTGAAAAAGTGAAAATATCCTGAGATATTTATTTGGGGAGACTTTTTCCACCTGTTAACTTTTGCTGGGATGTACATGTATACTGTATAATAAAGTAAAAACATGTTCTTCAGCAGAACAGCACTTGGGCAAAATTTGCTGTTCACGGCATGCAAGGGTTTAGGAATACAGGCACTGTATTCTTGTCACATCATTCTCGCATGATGCTAACAGTATTATCTTTGGTAGGGTCAAAATATTGCAAAACAAATAGGAAGGTGAAGGTTACATTCTTGCTTTATAAACAAAGCATTCTTATTTCCTTTCAGTTTCCTGTGCACTTCTACTTGACACATATCTCTTGTGACAGCCATTGTGCATGATTCCAGAAGTTTTCTCTTGCAAATTAGAATACAATGTGGATTCTTTAAGTAGGCCTCCCATAGCAGTGTAGAGTTTTTCTGAAGGTCTCAATGAATCAACTTTCCTCCTCAAATTCAATGGCACCAATTATTTCTTATCTTGTGCTCTTTCACATATAGTTTAAGGCAAAATAAAAATATGTATTAGATGAATCAATTTGATTGAAAATCATGAAATACTTCAAAAATGTCAAGTTTAACAAGAAAATAGTGATGAATAAATTCCACTCCCAGATTGCCAATTTATAGAATTTAATACTTTTTTGTTCAATTGAATTGTTCTTATTCATGAATGGTGCTATGTACTGCAACAGAAATGGACTTCCATTTTTTCATTGATATGTGCTCTCTTTTTTTTATCAATTTGTGCTCTTTCTGCTCATTTACCTTCTTTTTCTGAGATAGTGGATGAAAGTTCATTGTATCTGAGATATTCATGGGTCTGTCCAGAAATGTGGGGTCACAAAAGTTTTTTTCATCATAATCTGTCTCAGTTTTTCATACACCATGTACACGTACTATATAGCCAGGCTCATTCCTTTTAATGCAGGGGCCCATTCCATAAAACTCTGTATCAATAACAAGTTACAGTTTAACTGTTATAAGCTAATGAAATCATTGAATTTGATTGGCTAAGAGTAAATTTGTCATAGATTCATGTTAGATGTTATCAATAGCAAGTTTTATGAAACACAGCTGTGTTAGGTTGGCAATAATATAATGAATACTTGATAATTTGACTTACCGTAAATTTATCTTTGTAAATAAAATATTTCCATTGTTACATTGAACTCAAAACTGTACATAATTCAGGATTTTCTGCTGTGTCACAGTTATATTGTATGATAATAATCAAAGTATAGTATGTGTCATGGTCTAGTGGATAATTCAGTGGACCATGAAGCACAAGGTATGGGGTTCGAATCCCTGTCACGGCACTAATGTCCTTTGGTAAGACATTAATCTACATTTGCCAAAGCTAAGCAGGGGTAATAATATGATTGCAGGGCCCTCAGGGAGAACAAACATAATTACTGATGGGGCTATCCTGGGGTAAACAAGACATGTGTTATCATCATCATCATCATCATCATCATCATCATCATCATCGTCGTCACTATTATCCTCTTGTTTTTGTAGGTTCACCAACATGCAGAGTTGAGCTGGGTCTTGGGTTGTAAGACCACTCTTGCCAGACTAGGACAGTTCCCACAGTGGAAGGTATGCCATTTCTCCTTATTAACAAGTTGACTACTTCATTCTCTCATTCCCATAGGCTTAACACATCAGCCACCAGGTTTCTGTAGACAATAGGTTAACCTACTGGTAACCAAGATATGGCACAACAATACTCTTTTTTACAAATACATGTATGACAAATCTGGTGAAAAACATTTTGCGAAGTCCATTCTAATAGAAGGAATGGACTGCCTTAATACCAGGGTGAAGTTTGTTTACTTGAATGACTTTGTCTCTCAAGGCCAGGTCGAGTTTATGCACACATATCAAGGGTTACTTAGGGGGAGTATTGTTTTGCTATCAATGAAGTCCTGAAGGCTTCCTCAAGGCTACCATTTTTATCTTGTTTATGTGTCACGACTTTAGATGCTGTTATTGAAAAGTTCATGTTTTGTCTGAAGGCAATATGAAACTAAACAGGCTTTGTGTTAATGAGAATGGAATATTCATGGTCAAAAAGCTGAGATTTCTTCTTTCTTTGTCACTTGTCTTCCAAGGCATTTTAGAACTACACACTTAACTTACAGTGATATGCCCAATTAAACTTGTTGTTGTTTTTTCTTTCTTATTCTCTCTCTTTCTCTCTCTCTCTCTCTCTCTTATTCTCTTTCTCCCTCTCTCTTATTCTCTTTCTCTCTCTTTCTTATTCTCCCTTTCTTTCTTTTTTAATTCTCTCTTCCTCTCTTATTCTCTCTTTCTTATTCTCTCTTTCTCTCTTTCTTTCTCTCTTTCTCTCCTCAGGCTAAAGCAGGGAATGACAAGACCAAGTCCTGTGTTGGCCTTTATACATACCCAGTTCTACAAAGTGCAGACATCCTCTTGTACAAGTAAGCACTTTCATCCTTCTTTTTCTCTTGGATTCTATTTGATTTTGATATCACAACGTATCCATTTTCCATGGACTTCAATCCAAGTTGTCTGTGGTCTTTGTGTTCAGTTGGTTAAATTTCATTCCCCAGTGTGAAACGTAAGGTTTCCAGATTTCATGATTGCTATGAAAAAATTAAGAGAAAAACAATCAAATTTGCTTTTAAGGGATTGGGACAGCATGTAAGACTAATTTAAACCTAAGCCTGGCACTAAAATCTCAATGGCATGTACTGTTGATGCTTGCTATCCAGGTGAAGGCTGGTAGGGACAAATTCCTTGGAATGCTTGAGGATATTGATGATGATAATGATGATGATGTTGGTGATGATGATGATGATGATGATGATAATTATATTGATGATAATGATGCTGATGGTGATGTTGGTGATGATGATGATAATGATGATGATAATTATATTGATGATGATGATGGTGATGTTGGTGATGATGATCATCATCATCATCATGTTGGTGATAATGGTGATGATAATGATAATAGTGATGATGATGATGATGATGATGATGATGATGATGATGATGATTATATAGATGATGATGATGATGATGATGATATTATTATTATTATTACCAAAGTTATCCCTTTTTGTTCCTAGAGCCACCCATGTCCCAGTGGGAGAAGACCAGCTCCCACATTTAGAGCTGGCCCAAGATGTGGCCAGAATCTTCAACAATGCCTTTGGGGAATTCTTTCCAACGCCCAAGCCAATCGTAGGTAAGTCCAGCAAAGAATGCTGGCTGACAGCAGTTTAGATTTAGAAAATTTTTATGAAGAGCTCTGGAAATGGAAAATCCTTGAGGAAATCTCTTCTTTTTTCAATAGACTCCAAAAAGAGATCACTTGAACAAGAAAAGAAAGTACTGGTTAGCCTGGTCAATCCAGAACTTTGGCAAACAAAGTAATTCAGTTTTTTAGTTTATTAGCATGAATTCAAGGAATTGCAATTACACTATGAAAAGCATTTATAGTCTTTGGTATTAAAGGATATTAGGAGTTGTGAGTATCCACAGTGATCATTCTGTGATAGTTTCAGTTTTGTTTGTTTGTTTGTTTTTTTTTTTTGTAACCTTCAAGGCAAGCTCGTAGATTCTTTTGAGATGTTAGTCTGACATGTGAGCTGTTATTGCACAGTATAGAAAAAAAATTGTGAGAACATACTCTTGTTAAACACCCAATACAGCAAACTTATACACCCATGGAAAAAGCATGAAAGACTCAATCGATTGAGACACTGCTTAGTATCACTGTTCTCTTTTATATTTTGATAATAAAGTAAGCAACAATTCAGAAGGGGTTCAGCCTGATGTAATTTCCATTTGATCTGTTGTTTGAAGCAGCATGTTCTTTTTGATTATTCCAAGGTGACTTCAAGAAGATCAAAAGTCTCCGCAACCCTGAACAGAAAATGAGCAAGTCAGAGGCAGACCCTAAGGGCAAGATAGAACTCACCGATTCCTGTCAGGACATCCGTGAAAAGTTCAAAAAGGCCAAGACGGACTTCATCTCGGAGGTGACCTTTGACCCGGAGTCCCGACCCGGGGTTTCCAACCTGGTGTCTATACTGTCCGCGTTTACGGGGAAGGACCCAAACAGAATCTGCCAGAAGGCGGAAATCATGAACACAGCGCAATTCAAGATGGTGGTTGCGGACGTGATCAATGAGAAGTTGGAACCGATCAGGACTAAGTTCCAGGAACTTGCAAGGAACAGGGCCTACTTAGAGGAAGTGCTGAAAACAGGACAGGGAAAGGCGCAGGAGATCGCAGAGACAAACTTTGAAACTGTCAAAAAGATGGTGGGGCTATCGTAGCAGTGTAGAAACTGCTGAAGTAAGCTGATCCCGGACCCAGGTCTAAGTCCAGGACCACATTGGGACCGGTCCAACGTAGAGGAAGTGCTCAGGACCGGAGAGAGGAAGGCACAGGAGATCACGGAGATGAACTGTGAAAAAAAAAGAGGGGGTTGGTGGCCCGTTAGGAGGGGACAGAAAATTGATAGACATGCATTTGAGGTGAAATTGATGGAGGATATCATTTAATGTGCTGCAGTATTATGATGATATGATTGTTCCATTCCTTCCTGAACGTTGCACTTTTATGAGGTGTTGCACTTTATGAGAGTCAACTTAAGTTTACATGTATTCTATTTTATTGATAATATGAAATGTTCTGTTAACCCTTTGCCTGCAGGAACCAGATGATTTCTGTATTAAGCCTATGGGAATGAGAGAATTCAGTAGTCATCGGGTTAAACAATCTTTGAAGGAATGATGTTATGCCTCGTAAATACTAGAGCTCTAAAGTTTCTATTGAAGTCGGGATTGATTTAGTTCAATCAGAGATCAGTGAGTTTTATTGGTGCTGGAAGCATACTTATCATGTTTGTTGTATTCTAGAAACTCTTGTAAAGGTTATCTAGATAGCTGAAGAATGTCAGATTCAGCTGACAGTTGGGGAAAAGAGTGTTTGTTACCTCACATGTTTTGTACATGTACATGCTTTGTAAAAACCATCCTGTTATCAAACCTGCCAACCTTCCAAGGTTAAATTAAGAATTTCTGAAGGCAAAATTAGGGATATAGTGTACTTTGCTTTGCATGCTTTTTACACACATATATATATATATTTTTTTTTTTTTTTTGATAGAGGAATCTAACGTTCGGAACATTAGTTTGAAGGCCGAAAAATAGGAATCATTCCTCCAAAATAGGAAATGGTTGGCAGCTATGTGTAAGTTGTGACAAAACAATGCCAAAGTTTTGCTCAGGGACTAGAATTGTCTAATGATTGTAATGCCTTCCCACGAGGCCTACTTCCCACTAACTTCTTGGCAGGAGCATGACCAAACCTGTTCTGAAAGAGAGGGACCAAAAATGAGTTTTGAGTGGTACAGACAAGACAGGATATTCACACTTTTCTAGCAAAATGCAGTAAATTCCACAACAGGAATTCATTGGGACTACAGTACAGGTATCGTAAAACTACAGAGGTACGTGTTTGTCTATTCTTAATCTGAAATCTGTACTTGGCAAAATGCCACTTGTAATTACTGTAATGACAGTCTAAGTATCTTCTGTTTATGATACTATTGCTTTTCAGTCTAGCTGTAGTGGTACAGCTGTACATCAAAGTTTTACATCTACGGTGGATATGTATGAGAAGAACTACTGCTGGTTTTAGTTGTGTTTTGGGGGGACATGCATTTTATCATGGCAAATTACTTTGTTGTGTCAGCTACTGTCAGGCATCATGATCATGTCAGCAAAACTCTTTCAGAAAATAGCCAATGATTGTTTTTCATATGCACGGAAAACTGAGGTACTATATATTCTTTAATCTTCCAAGATTGCTCTGTCAGGTATTACGCACCTATTTGATTATCTGTTGTTTGAGAACAAATGGGCTTTAAATGGTTCCAAAGTCTTGTCTTGTAAGAAAGTCCACAACAATTTTGTTTTGAGTCAGCGATATTGGTCTTGTTTACAGGCTGTGACCAACACTATAGCTAAACCAATATCCAAATTCCAAATTTATCTCTGCAAATTTGACCAAGATAAGCAAATTTGTTATAAAATGCCTACAATGCACATATTCACATCTTGTTTTGTGAGCTTACACACACATAGGAAATACTTATAAAATTTATATTCTGCTTAAACTCTTTCTGTTATTTCTTTTTTTCCCCTCTAATTTTTGCACTTGGGTCTCTCATTATAAAGTAAAAATTGAATGATTTATTACACCTCTGTGGGATTTTTACAATGCATATGAAAGAGGATAGTAATGTTTATTTAGTTTTTATCAAATTGGTATTTGCCTATTGATTTTTTTTTTACATGTGAAGTGAATTATTTTGTCCTCTGTTGTACCTTTTATTAATAGAATTTACACATAGTGCATACAGTTATACATGTAGGAGGCCTTTATAATGTGCCAGGCTGACTGCTCGAGTTGAAAGAGTTTCATGAAAGTAATTCTTTGTAAGACGGGGGGAGGACTAATAGATAAAATTAACATGTGACAGATAGGGCCAGTTCACTGCTTATTCTTGTTGGTTTAAAAGCCAAAAATCGTACTTATAACAGTTCTGTTGATATGAGCTCGATACCCAATAGTACACGTGTTGAGACTTTGCCAGATTTGGGGCACTTTTCTTTAATCAGATGAGAAGTCATTTTACGAGTATAAAATGATCATGTGTATGTGTTATTACTTTATCAAGTTTTCATTCATATTGTGCATTTACTGGTGGCCTTGAATAGTAATGCTTGAATTAGAAAGTAATAAAACGAAATAGACTGAATAAATAAAAGAGGGAAAGGAGTACAAGTTAATACATGTACTGCAGTAGTAAAACATGAATGCAAAATCAATGGGCAAAATTAATGCCATGCAGAGAATTTCTTTGTTTTATTGTATTTACATGTTTGTTATGTCGTATTGTACTGTACTATTTTTCATGTTTCTTTGTGTAATGCTGGTGGAAATCAAATTTTCACGATTTTATGTGGATCAGACTGAATAAAATTATCAATTATCAATTATTCAGGCAGATTGATTCTTACAGTCTCCATGACACTTGCCTACAATTCTAGTGCTCTTTTTGAACCTCCCTTCGCTACAAGGGATCAATTATTTATGTTATTGTGTTAAATTGCACCTCATCATGTCATTAATATCATTGTACACCTGCAAGTATCCTCTCTTTTGAAAAGCTATATCCAAATATTTTATGAAGCAATAACAGACTTTCATTATGATTCCACCTGAAGATGCATGATTATTCGGTGGCTGGTGAATGTTGACTGTGGGAGCGGCAGCTTCGTTATACATGTGTCTATTGGAATATGATTATGTACATTTTTGAGAAGAGAAATTTTATGGCTTTCATTTTATTTAAATGAAAATTGCTATTCACAATTAAATTGTTGAAATATTGAATACCTTTTGAATGTTTTTGTCTTTGTATGGTTATGTACTTTTTCTCTTATTTTTCAAGTCATTTCTTTCATAATCTTATCTCATTCGCATGCTTCCTTCTTGTTTTTGTCATTTGATATCTCTCTTCCTCTCGTTTCTAACTTTCTCTCTCTCTTCCCCTCTTGTTTTCCTTTTTTTTCTCTTTCATTCTCCCTTCCTCTCTTTTTTAACTCTCTCTCTTCCCCTCTTGTTTTCCTTTTCTTTTTCTCTTTCATTCTCCCTTCCTCATTTTTAACTCTCTCTCTCTCTCTTCCCCTCTTGTTTTCCTTTTGTTTCATTCTCTCATTCTCCCTTCCTCTTTTTTAACTCTCTTTCTTTTCCCCTCTTGTTTTCCTTTTCTTTTTCTCATTCTCTCTTCCTTTTTTAACTCTCTCTCTTCCCCTCGTTTTCCTTTTCTTGTTTCACTCTCTTTCTCCCTTCCTCTTTTTTAACTCTCTCTTTTCCCCTCTTGTTTTCCTTTTCTTGTTTCATTCTCTCATTCTCCCTTCCTCTTTTTTAACTCTCTCTCTCTCTTCCCCTCTTGTTTTCCTTTTCTTTTTCTCATTCTCTCATTCTCCCTTCCTCTTTTTTAACTCTCTCTTTTTTCCCCTCTTGTTTTCCTTTTCTTTTTCTCATTCTCTCATTCTCCCTTCCTCTTTTTTAACTCTCTCTCTTCCCCTCTTGTTTTCCTTTTCTTTTTCTCTTTCTCTCATTCTCTCTTCCTCTTTTTTAACCCTCTCTCTCTCTCTCTTACAATATATATACATGTATTTCATGTGATCTACACATGCAACAGAAGAACAGACTATAAAAACCAGCCACGTTAGATGACTTTGAATTGCGAGAGGAGTGTATTTTAGCCAGCAAAATACAAAATAATCAATGCTATCTTTGAACACATCTTGAATTCAAAATAAACCAAATAATATATCTACAACATAATGACAGAACAAAAATAATACACAAAATGAGAAGCGAAATGAAACGCAACTGCATGTGAGTAAATCGTCAATAATCATCAGAATATGGTGAACAATGATGCAAAGCAAGAAAAATAATCATTCTCCATAACCTTTCATAGATTACATGTGGCTAGACTGTCCTGTTCTAAAACTATTTAAAGTTACCATGCATTGTTTCAAACAAAAATCAATTAACCCGTAGAATTTCTGTGTGAGAAACAACATTACAGGTCAACGCATGACATTGTACAGCAAATTCCACGAACTCGAATGCTACTCCTACATTTTATTTAGGGTAACTGAACAAAATATACATATAAAGAGGCAAATACAAAATCAAAAGACAAGCTTCTAAATGCTACTGTTTGGACACCTCCAGCCCAAACTTTAGTGATTTTTATAAGCATGCAGAGTATGGCAGTTCTCCCTATAGTAATGGCACATGGAACTTGGTGTTGTTCGTGAATTGATATAGAGCAAGAGAGATTAGTTTGATACACATTTAAAGATAAAGTTGAGTTCTTGTCATGAAATTACATTGTGAAAGAAACTGTCTAGAATCGATTGGGAAAGGTTGATTATTCAGTACCTAAGAAATGATGTATACTGTAAGGTTTTGGAATCAGCAAAATGAGATGAAAGTCAGTAACTTAGTCCTGCCAAGAGTCACATGCACTGCACACAGAAATGTGTATATGGGACTAAACACACACACGTGGTATTTATGTTTGGCCCAAACATTTCAATTGTTTCTTGACATTTTTAATATTAGAGCATAATGAAGAGCAATCCTTTTTCAGGGAACATTTCTTCTATCATAATCTTCCAAAGTGACATAAAGAGATTACAGTTCAAATTACAGCCCCAAAATGACAATTTATGCATAAACAAGTGGTATTTTCAATGCTACTGTATAACAGGTTTCAACAATGTATTGACTCTGTTGACAATTGCCTTTGATCATCGATTATATTTGGCAGTTAATTTTAAGTATTTCTGCTTTTAAAAATACCACAAGAATTATGTATCAACTTTAATAATTAATTATGTTTTCACAGATGATGGCACAAAGGTCACATTAAATTCAACCTTTCATTCTGTGCTGTTCCACGATTCTGATTTTTTTCCCTTCACATTGTTCCCCTCCAATGATCTGCCAAAATAAAAGAAATTTCAAATATATAAAGCATTGAAATACTGGGAGTGATCTTACACCTGCATGTAAATTACAAAGAAGTTCATCCTAACATTTCATACATCTCTTATTAAGGAAGCAAAACAATCATAGTATATGAGAAATTGTATTGGTTCCGCACAGCTGTTGCACTATAAAACATGAGCACATGTACATGAAATGTAAACATTGAAAGTCTGTCTTGTGCTACACGTACCATACACTGAATATGTGATCCCATTAATAACGAATTTCCCATCTGTGATTACCACATCACAAACATATAACGCAAACACAGATGTATTACAAGTGATACATGTGCACGTACATTGTATGTACACAACCCTATAACATTATAAGCTATACCTTAAAAATCATACTAAATTAATCTATTATGATAACAAAGAAAATAATAAGTTTTATCATGCGGCTAGTGGCAAATTTGAGACAAGATAAATGTATATTGTTTAAAATATAACTTAATATTGATAGTAGTAAAAACAATTCATTCTGTGGCATTCACAAAGACAATAAATTCTTCAAAATAGATACAGATATATACATACATGTACATCAAGTCATTGAAACATTCACAAACAGTCAAACTCTGAATTGCCGTGAAGGCCAAGTTTTGCGACCCACGTTTGAGGTATCCATATGAAGCTGGGGAATTCTTGATGAAATATGGTATAATCTTTCCAGGTCTATATGTATAAATGTATGTCTGAATTCTCACAGTATTTAGTTTTGACACCTGGAATTATCAGACTACATAATACATTAGAGGTAACCTTTACATAAATCATTCTAGCTTCTTTTAAATGATAATTCAAACGGGAGAGAATTTTTGCACAGATGACCATGTAACCAAATGCTTATAAAAATGACTTCTGCCAAATAAAATTTTAAAATGCTATAGAATAATTAAAAGAAACTATCATATATTAATTACGGCCATATTGGCTTTCATGCTTCATAACAATCCTATGCAAAACAAAAAAGTCGATTACCCCACTACTCAGTACCCAATTCATAATAAAACAGATGTATATAATGCTTGAAGTGTAAACATCCATTCTGATAACGAGCTGCCATCAATCACTGATATCACTCCTTTTTGTATCAGCCTGGAAGTGGTTCGGATCAAATTTGATTGTACTGGTACACTGCATAAAGAGCTTGTCTCCTTGACTTGGTTACACTTTTAGGTTATCGTAGGCCAATACGGTGGGGTAGAAGATGGGAGATGTATACGTACGTTAGATGTAAAAAGGAGATCAAAGCACTCACAGAGCTACTAAGAAAGTTATTTTCACAAAAATGAGTTAGAAATAGGGATGTACTGGTCATTTTACATTAGATAATAATATTTAGAATGGATTTGTAATGCCTGTAGTTAATTAACAGAGGACCTATGATTCTATTAAGTCATATCTTAAGGATAACTGTTGATACATGTACACTGTACATAGAATGGATTATTACTATAATGTACAGTACATGTAGTTGATTTAATTAATCCAAGTTTTCAATTCACCTGGAGTTTGTCCCCCCCCCCCCCCCCCCCCCCTTCTGTTCCTACGACACTCTCTACCCCATATTTGTACAGATTTTGTATTTCTGTTGATACTGATACTCTGCTTATCGGCAACAACAAGTGGATCAGAATACAATGATGATTGTGTCAACAACTAACGACATATGATCATAAATATCGAACCACTACCATAAGGCATACCCTAATAAGGAATTACACTAATCATAACCAAAATGAGTTTCATACTCTATGATGTATTCTGGGTCCTGTTTCATTAAACTTGTTATCAATAACAAGCTGCAATAACTGTTATAAGCTACTGAAATCCTTGCAATCTGATTGGCTGAGAGCAAATTTGTCACAGAAATGCGGCAGTTGTTACTGATAACAAGTTTTATGAAACAGGCCGTAGGTCAATTTATGCAAATGGAGCAACCTGTGTCAGACCAGCATTTGCTCATACAACAATGTTTTTAAACAATACCACCTCATGAACTCGCAACGATACACTTTAATAGTTGTTGCTATATCAGCCATGCCCTAACTTTTCACAGAAGGAGAAAAAGGTTGTGAGATAGTATTCTCTCAAAACCTGTGAGATATTGAGAGCCCTGTCACTCAAAAATCAACAACCAGTATTTTTATAGTATTTTCAATATTACTTTCTCTAATACATGTAAATATATATGTACATGTAGGTAGAGTGTACATTGTAAACTATATTGTTACCTTTCTTCAAGTATTAAAGACATTAAATTATTGTAAACTAATTTCAGTAAACCACAACATTAAATGTAAACTTCTAATTATGACAATTTATGAGAAATATGACGATGACTAGACAATGAGGCAAGAGCATTGTACATCTAGTCTTTATGCTTACAACAACAAAAATTGTTTTAAATGATTATGAGGATGAAGATTTCAAAGAAAGTTGGAAGCATTATTAACAACAATGGGAAATTCAATTACTATTGATAAGCAGCATTTCATTTTCAATAAGAAGCAACGTCTGGAAAACTCAAAATATGCACAGTAATTAATATCTTCACTAAAAGCATTACTTGGGTATCTTCAAAATACAGTCTGCAAGATTCAAGATATTTTTTCAAAAATTAGATTTAAGATTTGATTTCTCAAAAAGTAGCTTTTCGCTAAAATGTCAACAAACACAGAAAAATGTGAAACTGAATTTTCTATAATCTAGAAAAAGCTCTCTACTGATATTCCATCCTCTATGTACAAGCAAAAAGAGGTACATCTTAATTATTCTATGATGGAAAAAGAAACATCATTTTCAGCTGATTCTGAGCAAGGAAGCATGAAGAAAAAGAAATGCAAACAAGAAAGATGACGGAAAGGGGTAACCTCACTAGTCATAAGGACCGCTAGTCATAATGACCACTAGTCATAAGGACCGCTAGTCATAATGACCACTATTCATAAGGACCGCTATCCATAACGCGTGACTAAATGAATGAGCGGTCCTTTATAAATAGCGGTCCTTATGAATAGCGAGCAAACCATATACAAATTACCTCGCTATTCATAAGGACCATTAGTCGTAATGACAGCTGTTCATAAGGACCGTTATCCATAACGCGTAATTCAATGAATAGCGGTCCTTTATAAATAACTGTCCTTATGAATAGCGAGCAGACCCAGACGGAAAGGATTGATCCATTTTCAAAAATATCTTTCAGAAAAAGAAAAAGATAAATCATACTGCATATATATGTCCATGGAATAAGTTCCATTCTACTGTACCTGTCTAATATCCTTTGCATATATATATATATATCACACATTAATGAGGGTGATAATACTGTTTTATTTTTTCATAACCTTAACCCATTGTCTACCGGAACCGGGTGCTCCCTGTATTACCCCTATGGTATTGAGAGCATCCAGTAGTCGACGGGTTAAAAGAAAACAGGACAGGTCAAATGAATGAGGTCAGAAATATATGACCAGAAATGATCACACAAGTGCATATATATATCATCATTATCATCATCATTGTTTTTTCCTATATGTATACTGTATGCATTTTGACATCTACAATATATGGCTATCAACGATAGGAGATAACTCAATATTTGTTTCACATACATCTTATCATTCATACATGTCAACAACTGAACACATCACACTCCAATTGGTACATATAATAATTAAAAGCTGTGATATATATCCATTGCATTTGCACTAATGATACCATATATTCATAAATATGCATGTGTGCTCTACACCGAGCTGTCATTCTAAATATGTATTTTAAAGGGCTAGTCAGACCTTACCAATAATGTACCGATAACGATAATAGTGCTCCGACCTCACTGATTTCTGCAACGATAAAATTGTTGGTTATGTCAATCAAACATGATGGATACTGCCTCCATCCCTTTTTTATGCCAATGTCTTCACATCGAAGGAGTGCAATAAATTGACTCAAAGATTTATTTGTTGAGGTCTGTCATAAAAATATCGGGGGAGGGATGGATCCCAACAAGACAATAAAATTATTGGGGGAGGCTCATCAATAGCATAAAGCGTTGAGGTCTGACCTAGACCACAACGATTTCCTATTCATCTTCCATATAAACAACAGTTGAGTGATTTGGGAACGATTATAGTTATCGTTATCAGTGAGGACTGACCAACTCTTTGAGGTAGCTTAGTGAAACGTCGTGGCGCATAATAATGCAAGAGAGACGCGTATGACAAAACTATTCAAAATCAAAATTTTATTTTATGGGGGCAGAACCAAAATATTAGGATGTACATGTAGATTGAGTATTTATCTCTCTGAACACTTTTAAGTAAAATAATATGAGAACTTTTATTCAGATCTATGTCTCATTCTAATTTTTTTCCCCTCTTGGCTTAGATCTTTCCCGCGTCTATATGCACCACTGCGTTTCGTTAAGCTACCTACATGTATAGCTTTATTGATATTGCAACAACAAAAAAACATTGATCAATGATATGTAAATGGTCAAGCTTTGCGCATGTATCATTTTCACATGTCATGTAAGATGCAAGATATGTATTGTTTCTTTTCATACAGGTTTTGAATTTACTTTGTTTTCATACAGGCATCCAGTGTCATCAATGTGTGTTGCTATAACTACCAGAAATGTGTAAATATGCGATGCTTAGATTGAAATAATTCATCAAGTGTTATATGATACACATACATGTACATGTAGTCTACAAATTGTGTATAATCGCTCACATTGCTTTCAAAATATATATCTTTGCAAAGCATACTCTCCAGCTATGCAAATAAAGGTGAAGTGGCCCCTATTCTTCTGATGATATTTAGTACATTGTTTGCAAAAATATCAGGTACAGTCAAACAAGCTTTAGCGACCACCTGTATAGAAAAACCACCTGTCTATAAGGATCACCATTTTTGCTTCCCTTGAAAAGTGCTTCTCCTTGAAACGTGTATTAAAGGTAAAGGATTCAAAGGAACCTGTATATAAAGACCACCTGTTCATAAAGACCGCTTTTCTTGTCTCCCATGAGTGGCCTTTATATACAGGTTTCACCGTAACAGAGTACTCTGTTTTTGCATGCTCAGTATTTTACATTTCTTTAAGGCAGCATGTGTGTTTATGATTAATCAAACATGGAGAATTTAAAGAAAACTCAGGATTACTAGTACTAGTAATCTAAAAGTTTATCCAAATGTAGATTGGGAGCACAAAGTATACACAATTTTTAAAGTAAAGTTGACCTACATGTAACAGGATCTCAAAATGTTTTCCTAATCTAGAACAAAAATAAAAGAAAACAATATATCTCATTTAAACATAATATCTCATCTTCAACTTTTAAGAAACAGCTTATTTTACAAGCATATCTTGGCTTAAACTTCATCAAAAAAATAAAGTTCTTTATCCAAGGCAGATGGCTTCAGTGGCAAAAGGTTAAAATACACAAATTCATTTCAAATTTTCTCATCTAGCTGCTATAGGGCAGTTATGAGGCACATTGTGACACATGCTTTACAAGTTTAATAACTATCAACTCATTACATAATCAAGCAGCAAAAAATGATGATATTTGAAATAATAATTGACAAAAGATGATTTGTTCAGGCAGTTTAATAGATTTACATTTTACAATTTTACATTTTTACAATTTTCAACAAGTTGAAGTGACAAATTGAGATTAATTTTGGGGGTAACCTTTTTCATTATTTCCTTAATAGCCAAATTGTGCTTTGATAGATTATTGTACATACAGATTGTGAATGTACATGTAATAACAACTCATGATTCCAATGACTCATCAAGTGCACAAACCTATGTCATATTTGTTATTGTCCATGTTCTGGGGCCATCCGATACTTACATGTACAGAGTTCCACGCACTTCATGAAAACAACATGCCCTGATTTTGCCCTGGTTTTTCCCCAATGGAGTTTCAAAATTCCAGGATCTTTTTTTCAACCTATTTCCAGTTGAAACGCAGATGCTTTGTTCGGACACAGGACAAAATACAAGAGACCGACTTCTTTATTTTGAGGCCAATGATATTCCCTGATTTCCTGAGTGACATTTCTCATATTCCCTGACTTTTCACTGGAAAAAAAGGGGAACTCATTGTCCAGGTTTTTCCCTGATTTCCAAGATAGCTTGGAACTGCGACGTATGTACTGAAACTGTTATTAGTATCATCATCATTATCATAATTATCATTGATGGTTCATTACAATGATACATGTACATTCTCACGTTGATTTCATGTGCAATTATACAAAAGAATATCCCAAATCATCATGCAATTTACACGTAGCAACTTTTGACGTGCCACTATATAGACAAACATATGACCAGACTGATAAAGCCGGGTCAATGGAATTTGCTCTTGAAGCTTATTCTAATGTGTGTAGACAGATAAGGTCAGTTGATAAGCTTGTTGTTAAGGCAGTGATCAAAAAGGGATATTTGATATGTTTATTTAGAAAGCAGCTTGTTACAATGTACTCCTGCATGATAAAGGGAGATAGTTGACCAATAAAGTGATCGATTTTAAAGATAAAGTTGAGTTCTGGTCAAGCGATTACATTTGAAAGAAACTGTCTGGAGGCAACTGGGAAAGGTTTATTATGTAGTACATAAGAATCAGTGTATAACTGTGAGTTTTGGGAATCATCAAAATGATTTTAAAAATTGACTCAATATTGCAGAAAGTCACATGCACTACACACAGAAATGTGTACCTGGGACTACACACACAAATGGTATGAAATTTTGGTCCAAACTATTCAGTCATTTCTCATCTTATTTTGAATATGAGGTTATTTGCAGAGCAATCCTTTTCAGGTGATTTTTTTTTTCTGTGAAGTTCATCCAAACTATCATAAAAGAATGAGAAAGCTCTCAATTTTTTTTTTTCTACCTGTATCAGAACTTAATCCTTTCTTTAAATCTTTACGGTGGATTAGTGTGCAACACGTACAGTCAATACTTTCCATGGTCCAGCACAAAAACAGTCAGAATCATACATTATCAAGCATCATCATTTCCAGGGTTTTTTTTCTTCTTCAACCCATCGATTCATATTACTGTGAAAGTGATTGTGGACGTGATTTCATTCCTTATTAAAGCCTTCATGTTCCACTCCAAGTATTTGTTTGGTATATCTTGTGTAAGTGTCAATCAAGCTATTGTTCTGTGCTACAATTACACTAATAATACTGATCATGTGCCACTGTATTCATAACGATGTATTTACAGGGTCATCATACTCCAACTTCAAAGCCAATTCTTTAATTTTCTCATTCTCTGGTAATTAATGTCCCTTTCAAAAGGGATCGATCCACAAGCATTCAAATTTCGGCGGATGCATTACACCTACTTCAGACAATATCCTTAACTATATTGAATAAGTATTATAAAGTTTAACAGCTGTTGCAAGGATTTACTTTTTGCATTTTCAGGCTTTCAAAAGTAGTTTTATAGAAAAATAAACCTTTCAGATTTTAAAAATACATTACTCTTTTCACTATAGTTATACAAAAAGTATTCAGGAAACCAGATAAAGATTTTAGGAGGGGATAATTCTAGGTTTCAATCCTATTTGCTGGACTACTTCTTTAAAAAGGGGATGCTATTATCCTTGTATTGTAGGTCTAGAAAATATCTAATGGTCTCCTTCATGCCCAAGTAAAGAGAATTCTACTTGTGACGTACAAAGCAATCTTGTCAGCCATTTGTAGAAAAACGATTATAATGTAACAAGTTTTACAAACCTACACTGTAGTTATATCTTGTTGGTCATCATAAACATTGATACAGCGTAAATGTATTATCATACATTGTATGAGTATGTTTAAAGTACATGCAGATTGAACTTGCTTCGTTATACGAAGCACGCTTATAAATGTGATGTGAAAATCATTTGAGTTCACCTTTGATTGTATTTCATTTCAATGAACAAATTTGGCACTACTATTCCGAATTCACATACGTTCAGCAATCTATAATATGTACACATGCCAAAATCCTACAATAGTAGTTCACATATTTCATAATTTTGTAACAATCCAGTCATTAAATTCCAAGCAACAATACCACATCTAAGAAGCTATCTTAATTCTAACAAGGGGTGGGGGGTATGAGGGAAATGATGGACATTTTTATTGCACATAGAATGTTTTAACTGAAGTCAGAGATTGGTGACAAGTCTTCCTGGATTCTTTTCTTGTGTAGGTGAACACACTACCTCTGAGATCTGTTCACCAGTCTCACTTTCTTCTCCTCTCTTCATGCCATGCTTGTTGTTGAAGTAATGTGACAGCATATTGCAAAATGACAATTTCAAAACAACATGCACAGTGATTGGAAACAATGCTTCCCAGATCATTCTCTCGCGAAGGTCGACACAGTACATCTAAAACCTGATCACCAGTCTCACATTTTCTCCTCTTCATCAAATCCCTGCTGAAATCATGTGGCAGACAACAGATGAAGATGATCCCTTTTGAGTAATTAACAACGACTTGCATCAGGAGAGAGAAAGAGAAGAGAATTCAAACCTTGTTGGGTTGCTGGTATTTGTGCCTCTGGGAGGTCCTCAGAAGGTTAACTCTGGTTTGAGGGTAGTGTCGGGTGGTGTGTGTGTGTGTTGTGTTAATTCTCAGTCTCTTCTTCTATGATGTCACCAGCCACCTGGAAAAGAGAAGTTGAGAGAAAAATAAAATACAGTGAGACCTGTATATACAAAGACCACTCAAGGGAGACGAGAAATGCAGTCTTTATATGCAGGTGGTTTATTTTTGTACAGGTTCCAATGAGAAAGACTGTTCGAGGAAAACAACAAAAAATATAGCTGCACACCAATATGTGAACTATGCAGATCTGTGATGCACACCATGCTTGTGAAATTTTAATTTGCCATGGGTTTTTTGGTTTTGAAGGTTTTTTTTAGACAGTTTACTGCGTCATGTCCATACATGGCATATACCGGAACCCAGTGGTCCCTATGTTAAGCCTATGGGAATTCAGTAGTCAACTGGTTAAAGGAAACCAAAACCCTAGGAGAGAATCAATGTTATTGGAAAGTGAGAATTCAGAGAAGCACTTTACAAAAAGTTTCATTAAAATTGGTTAAAAAATGAGAGAGTTATGGAAGTTTCAAGGTGCAGTTAATCTCCTTCTGAGCTCAACATATATAATGGGAAAATGTATTTTACACCACATATGTCGAGTTCAGGAGGAGACAAGGAGCACCCTGAGAGATAATGGGGAAAATCTGAAAATCTGTGTACAAAACAAATGGAGAGTTGTTCACAAAATCAGCCATTTTGAAGCAATTTTGCCAATTTGAGGATCCCCACAGAAAGTAAAACGAGACTTTTCAAACTTCCATAACTCTCTCATTTTTTTTAACCAATTTTAATGAAACTTTTTGTAAAGTGCTTCTCTGAATTTTCACTTTCCAATAACATTGATTCTCTCCTTGGGTTTTGGTTTCCTTTAAGTGTTATTGTACCTTGAGGAATGGGTGATCCAGCAGTTTATTGGCCGTCCAACGTTTGGTACAGTCGTGCTTCAGACACCTGGAGAGGAAGTCCTTCCCCTCGGGATTCATCGCCTCGGGTATGTGTGGGACAGCGCCCTCGCCCACCTTGTACATGATGGTGAACTCATGGTCATAGTCGTGCCATGGCCTCTGAAATATGTGAAATTTTGAAAATGGATAATATTACAACATTCTGCCTGGTACATGACAGGGGAAGAGATATTTAACAAACAAATGTGATAAGATTATTATCTGCTTTGTAAATGACCACGAAAGCTATCTCAAAATTTGTCTTCCTACATGTACATGTAGGTGTATACATGTATGTATGAGGAGAATCACCAAATTTAGAAATAAAACATAAAGGTTGCTTTTGAAATGCTCTAAAAATTGAAATATATTGAAGTAAACAGTAACTTTGGCCAAATCATTATAGTCGTGTGTGTAGTCCCATGTGCCTATATCATTGTACAGTTTGTTTTTTTTATCAAAGTCACCATCACTATAATGTGTTTACCTTGCCTGTCACCATCTCAATCACCACACACCCCAGACTCCAGATATCAGCTTGCCTGCCATAGCCCCGCTTTCCTTTCCCTGTCTGGTTGATCACCTCAGGAGCCATGTATGCTAAAACAAATATAACAGAAAACATGATCTTTGGTGAAACATGGTCTTGGCAAACATATATTTGGTTCATTAAAGAATATTCAGATAAACCTTAGTGAGATTTGCACAGAGAATGTAGGTTAAAAACATAGTGACTTATATATGCCCTGAAAGGCAAAACCCTGAATTCAACCCAGCATTACCACAAGTGCATCCTGCACCTCAACTCCATATCATCACTTCATTCTGAATCCATTCAATGACTACTCAAAACACATGTAGCTTTAGCATTCACTCTGAAACTTGTTCAGAGGGGTTTTTTTTTTTTTCATATCTTAACACAAGAAGGCACATATGGAAGAACAAAGTAGTTCCAGAAAGTACTTAATGGATTGGAAAAGGATTTACATGTTGCTTTGGAAAGCATAAAAAATGCTCAAGAAAATTGGGAAAAAAGGCACTAGAAAGAAATTAAAATTATTTATTTGGAGTGGTTCATGGTGTTACATGTAAGAGACAACCATGGGCCCCCCACAGGTCCTAAATTACTAAAGTAGAACATTAAAGAAACAAAAGTTACTTACCAGCAGTTCCCATGGTAGTATTGACTTCACCGTGCATGGTATTGTGTGTCTTGAGTTTGATAGCTGCTCCAAAGTCTCCCAGTTTCACATGTCCATCGGAGAGCAGGAAGATGTTCGCCCCTAGATGATGGGGAAATGGAAATGGCTTCGATTTAATATCTTTTATGAACTTTCTTGATCTCTGTACAAGAAATGTTGGTGCTTTTCTTTTTTTTTTATTAAATTAGTTTATGATATTGGGTATACCTACAACAAACTCCATCAATGCAACAATATATGTCCTCTGTTACAGTCATCCACTCTCTCTGTCTTTCTGTTCTATTCTATCACCTTGCTTTCTTTGATCATCTTCATTCCATCCTCCAACTTCGGTATTCCACCATCCATCGTCCATCTCCCGTCTAATTCATACCTTTCTACATGTATCTCTCTGTTCTGAATTCTACATTATATCTTCTATCCTCTATCTTTCTATCTTTATCTGCCTTTGATTTCTCTACGGATGATGTTATTTATATCATGAAACACACTGATTGCTATGGTAACCTCCCTGGTATACGTCTTATCATCTCCTCCAGTAGACCAGTATTCCTTTCTTTCTCTCTCTCTCTCTCTCTCTCTCTCTCTCCACCTCTCCATCTCTCCATCAATGTGTATCTGCCTTCTTTCATTCTATCTGCCTCACCTTTCTATCTCTCCGTGTTCTGAATTCTAAATTCTATCTTTCAACCCTCTTTCTCTCTCTCTCTTTTTCCTACCTTTGATATCTCTATGGATGATGTTATTATCATTTATCACTGATTGCTATGGTAACCTCCCTGGTGTACTGTTTGATCATCTCCTCCAGTAGACTGGTCTTTCCTTCCTCTCTCTTTCTCTCTCTCCCTCCATCTTCCCATCTCTCCCCCTCCATCTTCCCATCTCTCCAACTGCCTCTCTGTCTATTATATTATATCCCCTTATTTTCTTTCATCTTCTCTGTCCCATCTTCCAACTTTCTGTATTCCAACATCCATCATCAACCTTCTATTTACCTCAAATCTTTCTGTCTTTCTAATATCTTCTATCGTTCTACATTTTGCCTACCTTTTATATCTCTATGGATGATGTTGTGATCATGGAGGACACTGATCGCTATGGTAACCTCCCTGGTGTACTGTCTGATCATCTCCTCCGGTAGACCGGTCTTAGCCACTTCAGCTATGGTCCCGCCGTCGCAGTACTCCATGAAGATCAGAAGCTCCTCCTGTATGGGTACACAACAACAAAAAAATATAGACAGATGGGTCAGAGATGAGGTACGAAGATAAAACAAAAAAAATTCAAAATGAATAAATAGAGAGACAAGGGAGAACATAGAAATTGAAAAACATAAGTGATGAATAAAAATACATTGACAGAGAAAGAGAAAAATAAAATACAATGACAAATACAGAGACAAGAAGAAAGAAAAAGTAAGTAAGAAGAGTGAGAAATAAGATTACATACAAGGACAGAAGCAAAGGGAGTGTACGAATAGCGGTAGAAGTAAACAAAAACAAAAACAAAAAAACACTCATCTGAAGCCAAGGCCGAGCAAAAGAGAGAGAGATGGAGAAATAGAAAGGACCAAGGAGAGAGAGAAGTGAGAGATAATAAGCACATTAACCCTTTCAGGACAGGAATTATTTAAGGGTTAAATTGATCACATTTTGTTCTTCAAATTGGCAACAATAATATTTTTCTTTTAGTGCTACATGCTTCTAATTAGGTGTAATATCTTTGAAAAAAATATACATGGTTAGGAAATTTGTCAAAAAGTTTTAGTAATTGCCAATTTTGAGAAAAAACAATGATTTTGAATCTCTCAATGTGTTGCCAATTTAAGAATTTTGAAGCTTATTCTTGTTTTTAAAATTCCTGGCATCAAACGCAATATGGTCATGTAACAGAAATGGACATAGCGTGCGCAGAAATTTTTGCTCTTTCTACTCATGCATCTGGTATATTTTTTAGAGTTCTGAATCACAAGTTATTGAGCCAAACCACAAAATGTGGTCAATTGTCTTGAAAGGGTTAATACAAGAATAATGTATGGCAATGGGATAGACACAGGTAAGATGGACAAACAGAGAGACATAAATGTGCATGTAGCAAAAGAGAGAGAGAGAGAGAGGGGGGATAGACAATGAATATACATGTAGATTTACATACTCAGAGAAAAAAAAAGATACATGGCCAAAAGAAATGGAAAGAAAAGGAAGAAATGTCAGTTACATACATTATATGTATTGTAATATTGACATGATTAATCGAAAGTCTTACATTAGGTTTCTTCTTTTCTTTTGTTCAATCAAGATGCCTTGCATGCAGATTACTGGTAGCAGCCTATTTTGTTACTCATTTGACCTTTATGGCCACTGCTTATGTTTACTGCATACATCCAAGTAGATATTCACATGTCGAATGAATAAAGTTCAATTTTGTATGACTGGGTCCTTTGGGTTGATTGATCAACAAAGTTTGCATGCACTAATTTAATCTATTGATGTCTACATTTGTTTTATTTAATGATGCATAAGCTGGATATTTCTTAAAGTGTACCAATCACCTAACAATAAAATTTGTGTGCAGCTAGAAGGTATAAAATCAACCTCAAAACACCTTACCTGGCCTTCTATGGGTTAACGATTAAGAAATATGAAGAAAACGAAGGAAAACATAAAACCCATTCGCGCGGAACCCAATTCAGAGTTCGGTTCGGCCATTATTCCATGTGAGCACGTACAGGTGCGTCACTAGTCTCCTCACAAGTCACCGTTTTGTTTATTGGGAGTGTATTTCAACTTGCAATATCTCTTTATAGAATCATCTATTAAAGGTAATATTTCGAATACAGCATAGTAACATGGAACCCCTAATATACAGATCAAAATATTTTTGGGTGATTGGTACCCTTTAAGTGTTAAACATTTCAACCACTTTCTAAATTAATATTATTTATCAGGCACATGTAGAACATCACATGCTTATTGTGGAACTAGCAAGATATTCTACATGAATGCATTTCTATGCGTTCATGCATGCTTTATGTGTTAACTTAGTTCCTAATTCATTGCACTGACCCATTTTCTAACATGGTTACTAGTAAAATGTACATTTGAAGAAAAAAAAATCAATTTTCAATTTTATGGTAACAACTAATTACTTTCTTTACTCTCTATATCATGCCATTCTCATTCGAAAGCAGCATGCAGAATCTACAGTAGCATACACTTTCTAAATACAATATATGCAACAAGATCCTATAATACGGTTTCCATGGTTACGTCTTACATATTGACTCCAATCCAGGCGGTTTGGTGGACACTGCAAAAGATGTGGTGTTATCAAAACTTTTATCACTTACACACTCAGGATTGTCACTAACATATACTTTATACATGTAGGTCCCAAGAAAAAGTAGACTCTAAAATTAGGGATGAAGGCCCCCCCCCCCCAGCACCAAGTATAAGCAAACATAAGGGGGGGGCACCTTTTATTAAGACCCACTGATTTTTTAATGTCTACAGAATGACCCCTTAAAAAGTACATGGGAAGACCAACCCCAAAGATTTGATACTAGTATATTTTGAACCGTTGGAATACTCTATATGCATGATGCTTGACAGAGAAACTGTCTCCCATTCGTTTTACCCAAGACTTACATGTATATGGACATTTTTTTTTTTTCACAATAAAACTATTTGGAGTTATAATATACACTGATTAACACTAAGCCTGAACTACATCAGAATCCTAAATTAGATACTAAAGAAAAATAGATGTGGAAAATACACTTTTCCCAGTAAAGAACCTCTAATTTGAATGACTGTGTAGAATACACCAAGCCAACCCATCAAGCACATTCCTGAAATATACAGTACTTATCACTTTATCAAATGAATGAATGAAACAGTACTGGTTAGGTTTTATTAGGTTAATGCAGTGCTGGTGAAAGTGAGGAAATTAAAACAACAGATTTAATTCAAATGTCACATAGGATGCACACTATTACCATCATAAAAATTTAATCTAAAATGCCTAGATTTTCAAGAATCCAAAGAGGGTACTCATGGGTAAAGTAGGTCAAGCAATCAAATTTAAAATGGCGAGAAAAGCTTGATAACAAATACAGCTTTGAGAGCTATAAGCCAGTTTGTAATTAATACATGGTACAAATGACCCTGATATGACCCTGATATGACCCTGATATGACCCCTGGTATGTACGCGTACGCGCATCTGTTTTGGTGGATACGCTACTTGTTTAACAAATAAAATCATACTGGTGCATGCATCAAAGTGCGCACACTATGAGAGCTTATAAAAGTCAATTCTACTTGGTACAAATGACCTTTATCTGCACATACGCAAATCGTTATTATGAACTGGCTCATTGTAGCAATTTTCTTTTTAATAAACAACATGAATATTGCTTTTATGATGTTCAGCCCTCACCACCAACCAAATAGACAAAGCTTTCTAAAATATCCATTTTTTAATACACTGTTCATGTAGGGAAAAGGCTCAATTCATTTTGGTGCATATTGTATATCTACATGCAATGCTAAATGTCATTCGGAAGTGCTCTAATAAATATTACTTTTCGGAAACGAATTACACAGGGTAGAATAATCTGTGGGAGGATGGAGTGGAGGGGGGGGGGGGGGGTTGAGAAATGATACACCACTACAGGTATTACATTTGTCACATGTGTATTTATTTAATCACACAATGGTAGAACAATGCAAGCACTGCACTGGACTGAGGATATCTCACCCTGTGTATCTCCACACCGTAGTAGCGGACCAGGTTAGAATGGCGGATGCCTTCAAGGTTCTTGATCTCATCTGCAATGTCACGGATCACCTGGTGGTCATTCCGCTGGAAACGCATCTGTAAAGTCAAGGCAATGTCGCATTAGGCAGATGAAGCATTCAGTTTGGGATTGTCTCAAAGTAAAACAATCAATTAACTTGGATTAAAATCAAAGCAATGATGTTGGAGGGAACATTTAATTAATCTCTTTTGAAAGGTTGCAAAAACACAATGGACAATTTAGATGATAAAAGAAAATATTGTACGGGGAAGAGGGGGCATACACTTGTCTTACAAAGTCCATTGGAGATATATGTTTGTCAAATTGGTGGCTTATTAAGGGCTTTCAAAAATACTTTGGCGGACAGAACATACATATATTTTAGATACATGTACAGACTATAAATAAATCAGGTCTACCATAGAGTGCTAGACATTTACCTCTTTGACTGCCAGGGTTTCACCAGTGTTCATATTGATGCAGGAGTACACCGTTGTTCCAAACTGACCCTCGCCTTGAAAACAAACAATAATCAGAAACAATATTATGATGATTGTCAAAGAAAACGAATGGTAAATTTTAATGTTGGACCAAAGTCATAGATTTTGTAAAAATTTGAATTTCCTTGGTGCTCCTTTAATGGTAACTTTTTTTTTTCAGGCTCACGTTGGCTCCAAAACATCCTTCAAATTCTTATGATCAAGTCATAATACTGATGCCGAAGCTATGTAGAAACTAATGGTTTCACTGACCACTCCTTCTAAGTTACAATGCTGCTTCTAAATCACCAATCCAAGACACACAATTTGATTATGCTGCCTACGATTTAAAAAAAACCACTAAACATGTACTTTTTTTTTTTTACCGTTATTCACCTACAAATTTTGTTGAGTTTATGATTGTTATACTCCTTTGTGTAAATTTCTGAGATTGTGCTATGCCATTTCATAGACATATGAATGCGATTTTGTATGAAGATAATATTTTCATGAAGTGCACATACAATAATTTTCAGCTCTTTGATCCACTTTCCATATGCATCTAGATTTCATTAGATAACAGATAGATTTTTTTTTAATGCATATCATTGAATCAAAACAATCATATCATTTACATATGATTACAAGGTGATTATGGATGGAGAAAAAAAAAATAGATAATTTATACCACAAACAAGAGTGACATGAGACTCACCAATCTTGAAACCCCTCTGCCATCTGAAGGTGACCTTCTTACAGTTGATATTGACCACCTCGTGGCTATTGTGCTGATCGCTAATCCTCCCAATCATGGACTCGCTCTGCAGCTTGTCGTTGCGCGACTGCTCCAACCGCTCCAACGCCTGGACCTTGCGGGAGTGCCGGTCCCGCTTCTGGAAAGGGCCGGTGGGAGTGCCGTTGTTGGCCCCGCGCTGCGCGTAGTCGGGGTCGCGGGAGAGAGCGCGAAAGACGTGGTTGGAGGGCATGGGGGAGGAGCAGCCAGGGTTGGGGCTGGCCCGCTTGTCATAGCGAGGAAAGCCAGGATCTGTGGAGGGAGAAAATGGAGGGTAAATATCTCAAGAGAGCTGAATCCCTCATCTTTGTCACTACCACAAATTTTCCAACTTTTCTACAAGCAGCCATACTGAAGGACAAACAATAGCAAACCCGTGCACTAGACCATAACAGCAATGGCTTTTCATAGTCTGATGCACAGGTTGCTACTGTTTGTCCTCCAGCATGGCTGCTTGTGAGAACCCTCTATTACAGTGTTTCAATTTGATTATGGTTTTTTTTTCAAATGGGTCTAATCTTGAGTGATCTTTCCCTTAGTTTTCAAAAGGTTAACCCTTTGACTACAGAATTCTCTTATTCCCATGGACTTAATACAGGTACCACCTGGTTCAAATAGCCATTGGGTTAATAATAACAGATTTTGTTAGTGAACTTGATGCATAATTCATTCTTTATTGTTGATTGTTCACATAAAGGCACCATGCAGAAGTGCAAAAAGCCTTGATAATAATTGCCTAGCTTGTCTTCAAGGAGGCTTGCACTGGTAGTGATGTGCAAGGAGTGCTCCAAGCTGAGGGTTCCTTTTCAAATCTACTAGGCTACCATTCCGTCTCAGCAGAGGTTCTTATTCTAGGGTCGTGATCACCATGGGGAACATTCGGGAGTTCCATGAGGATAAGAAAATGGTCATAAACAAAGAAATTTTATTTCAGTGTACAATTAGTTACAGATGGAGATGATACAGGCCAAAAAGAGCATTTAGGAGAGACATGGCATTGGCAAAAACATGCCAGATCGGGTCATGGGGTAAAAAAAGAGGAAGAACCACTCACCTAGCCTGTCCTCAGTGGGGCTAGTGTTGGATGTGATGGATAAGAATCGCTCCACACTAGGAATCCGTCTCAGGTCTCCCATGGTAGGTGACGTGATGGACTGATCCGAGGAGGAGCTGCTACGGATGGACTTGTTGCTCCGGGACCGCATGATCTTCCCACCAGGGAAGTCAGGTGAGCTCATCCGATCTGAGATGGTTTGAAAGGAGATAGGGGTGAAAGAATAAGTGTTTTCATTATCAACCCATATCTAACGAGTTTGAGCTTCTTTTTATTCATTTGTTATTTACCATTTGGAAATTGCCTACTCTGCATCAGCTTTAAGACAAGAAGTGAGAAAGGCGACTCTAATATGAAGAGTAACAAGTATCCTACAGTTCCATGACATTTGCTCCTGCGACAATTGCTCCGGTCCAACTTTGCCATGTTAATCCTAAACCTAAACCTAACCCTAAACCTAATCCTAATCTTCACATTGTCCTTAACAAAAAACCAAATCATGACCTTGACCTTAACCTTTGACCTTTTGCGATATAGACGGAGGAGCAAATGTCACAGGAGCAAATGTTGTGTCGCCGTATCCTACGTCATGGATGTGAAACCCTGAGAAAATGAAACAAACTCTCACAACAAACATTACCCTATACCATTTTTGAGAACTCACCAGGGCTTTGTGGAGTAGTCTTGCCTATCACATGTTCAATACACTGCTTCATTAGACGCTGAAGATCCTGCAAGTAAAAGACAAACAACGATTGATATAATTAGACAAAAAGTCAAATTTTCAGTTCCTATATCCCGTTATGGGGTTTTCCACTGTACACAATTTCATTTTATACTTTTTTTAATATTTCAGACCCGCACATTTTTGAAGGTGGTAACATTGACTGGACATGATTTTTAGTCTACAATTCAGCAATAAATGTATCACAAGAAATATATCGTAGATTGAGATATGTAAATTACTGATACAAGATGATTTCAAGGTTATCCACCAAAAAAAATATGACAGTGAACATTGCATCTAGAAACTACTACTCAAGGGGGACAAGAAAATGTGTCTTTATGGTCAGGGTTTTCTTAAATACATTTAACTTTAGAACATGTTTCAATAAGAAAAATATGTTCAAGGAAAAGAATGGTCTTTCTGGACAAGTGATCTTTCTCCACAAGTCAGTGAAGCTGGTTTGGCTGTAATAATTTCTTTTTGAAGTGCATTACTGACATGAGGAAAATTACATGCATCATTTTATGTCAGCACATGGCTTATTACCTGAAACTGTTCCTCTGTAAGATGTGTGACATTACGAGGCTCACAGGCAAGAATGAGAAACTCCAGTCCTTGGTTGGCCCATCTAAATCATTATCAAGACACAAAACAATATATATAACAGAAAATACCCTTCAAAGTTCTTGCACATACATGTACTTGTATAAACGCCCTCATAATTATGTTAGTATTAAATACTCTGGCCCAAATTCACAAAGGTGGTAACAGATTTGTACCATGGTTTATGCACATTTTGTGGTATAGGTATTGATTTCGCGTGTACACTTAGAAAGATCCAATAATGAACGCGCGTGATTAGCAAAGTGTGCAAATTTCACGCTAGTTGCCATGGTTTAGACCATGGTTTATGTAAATTAATTTAAATAAACTGTGCGTAAATTTACATAAACCATGGTCTAAACCATGGCAACTAGCGTAAAATTTGTGCACTTTGCTAATCTTGCGCGTTCATTATTGGATCTTTCTAAGTGTACGTGCGAAATCAAGCGCACTTATACCACAAAATCTGCATAAACCATGGTACAAATCTGTTACCACCTTTGTGAATTCGGGCCTCTATGTTTCTGTTGTTTAACACTTAGCAGTAATGTCTCCTTTTAGTGACATTTTTACATATCTTTTGATCCAGAATTCTAGAAATTACACATTATACATGAGCAAAAAGTGCACAAATCATTGAAAATTTTGAGTCAATTTCCAATCCAGAATGTTGTGCCATTCACGATTTAGAGCAATTTAATTGTAACTAATCATTAAATTCCCTACATTGGCAGCGCGGTGTAAAATATACAATTTCTATTTTCATGTACAAAGTGGCAATTTTTCTGTTAAATTCCCTAAATTGGCAATGCGGTGTTAAATAAATAATTTCTATTTTCATGTACAAAGTGGTAATTTTTCTGTTAAATTTTGTAATTTTCATTCACATTGGTTCATATAATAAGCATTTTTATTTTTTCAAACTGGCCATACCTTGGTCTTCGTCCCTTTCCTCGTTCCCACTTGTTGAGGGCAAAGTTCATCCACTGTTGGGCCAACTTGAGAATGGACTCTCCTAGACCCTGTTTGGCAGACAGCAGACGGCTCACCTCCTTGTGGTACTGCAAGCACCAAAGGGTTAAAGATAAAGTGAAGTTCTGGTCATGAGATTGAATTGTGAAAGAAACTGTCTCAAAGCTATTGGGAAAGGTGTATGCCGTAAGGTTTTGGAATCACCAAAATGATAAGAAACTGACTAAATTCTGCGGAGAGTCACAAGCACGGCACACAGAAATATGTACATGGGACTACAGATAAATGTTCGGCCCGAACATTTCAGCTGTTTCTTGTCATATTTTGAAAGCGAGGGCATTTGAAGAGCAATCCTTTACTGGGGACATATCTACTATGATAATCTTCCAAACTAACATAATAAGAATGAGAAAGCTCACAAATTATTTTTTAACTTTCCCAGAACTCAGCCTTCAGTTTAAACAGATGTAAACACATGAAATTGTTGGCAGGGTGTGAATGACAGAGGAAAGGGGCCAGTACAAATTGAAAATGCCAATTTCTGACCATGATGAATTATACACATGTCATCAAAATCCATATTCAATGTCTGAGAAAAAAATTCTTCCCATGCAACAAAATGACAGAAATGGAGAGGGCATGACAGATGAAAAGAAAGACAAAATAAAACGGGGAAAAAAGGGGGAAGATAGAAAGTGGAACAGGGAAAAGAGAAGAAAATTGAGTCATGAAAAATGATGAACATAACAATGCACACAAAAAGAAAGAGAGAGAAAGAGGTTTGAAGGAGGAGAGATTGAAGAATACCCCCCCAAAAAAAAACAAAACAAAACAAAACAAAACAAAACAAAAAACAAAAACAGAAACAAAAACATGATACAAGTTGAAAAGCAGACAAAATGAGGGAGGAAAAGGTATAAAAAAAAGAAAAAAAGAAGAAAAGAAGAAGAAAAAGATAATGATAAACATATTCAGAGATACAAGATTTTTTTAAAGAGGGATACAGAGCATAAAGGAGAGAAGAAGGGAGAAAGAGAGAGAGAGGGGTGGAGAATAAGGGAGCAAGGGCATTCCTTCTTCTTTTTTTTTTTTTCTTTTTTTTTTACCTCAAAGCCAACTGAGAAGCACTGACACATGGCATCCCTAGAGTACTTGAGGATGTTGATTCGCTCGGTCTCTTCAACATCAGCCATGGAATCTAAGATGAGATTCTCTTCAACCTGACAGATGGCTTCCACGAGATTCTGACACAATGTGAGGGCATTGTCCTGGGAAATCAAACAGAATATGAAACAGGGTGTGAATAAAGTCATGTTATTCAGGTACAGGATGAGTGCATTATCCTGGGGAATAAAATAGCCTTTTAAAAAATGGTGTGAACAAAGCTACTGCGTTAACACACAGTGAGTGCATTATCCTGGATAATCAAATAGAATTTTAAAAATATGGTGTGAAAATGGCAATGTTGCTCAAGGCGAAATGCAGCGTGATATCAAGTGAATGAACTGCTATACCACTATGCTCCCACGATTACGTGCTGAGGATGGTAGTAGCAGCAGCAGCAGCAAAGCACACAATAACAGTATATGTGTCAGGTACCTTGAGTTCCTCTAGAGCCTCTGCAATAGTGTTATGACTGGACGTCTGTTCATTGATCAGCGTGACTGTACTGCCCATGGCTCTCTGGAATGCTTTACGTTGCGTGGTCAGCTGGGACGAGTGGTTGACCACTAGCAGGATACTGTCCACCTATCAAAGTCAACAAAACACAAACAACAGCCCTTTACCATTAGCACCTACAGAAATAGTCCATTCAGACCAGCCATCCTTCCACAGCTACGATAAGGGAATCAAAATTAGGAATACAGTGATTTTGTATGATTTGTATCATTCTACCCAAATTTTTTTTAGTAAAAGAGGAATCTATGTTTCATACCATCAGCAGAAAGCTAAAAAAAAAAACAAAAAAACAATTACTCAAACATAGAAGTGACTGGCACCTGTATAAACTGGATATGATGTTGCATGGTTTCAAAGAGATTGGGATCATCCATTGCTTTCAATACTGAAACAAATACAGGGTTTCTCATTTAAATCATCTCCTGAGAAGCTAGAAGGGCATTAACTTTATTTATAAAATGGGTTCAAGAATGTAGCCATCCTGATTGGTCAAATAACACCACGTGACCGTGCAAAAAAAAAAGTACTAATGCACGGCGAGGGAACTAACGCACAGCCAATCCGGATCAAACACTAAGATTGTAAGAAAACACTAAGATTGTAGACCCGTTTTATAAAACTATTAATACATGGTTGTGAGTTCGTGCGTTAGTGCAATCCAGCAACACACAGGTTTTTATTGTGGTGTCTAACACACTCGGCTACGCCTCGTGCGTTAGTACACCACGATAAAAACCTTTGTGTTGCCAGATCGCACTAACACACTCCCAACCATATATTAATAGGATAATATCGCATTGCATACAATAAAAGCCCACCCACCTCTCAGCAAACAATATGAGTTATCACAAATCAAAAAGCAATAACTCATACTAATAGCAAGTGAAGATACAGACGGTTCCTGAAGCGAAAATGTTAGACAAGTGATTCTTCATTCTAACAGCGCCTCTGATTAAGCAAATAGATACATGTACTACATGTACATGTATGTAGTTCTCTACAACGTTCAAGGACTGGATTCTTGTTCTCTACAAAATTCTAGGACGGGATAATCAAGAACAATCTCCAACCTGTATATCTGAGGTAGCAATGGTTGTTTCAATGTTGGGGTTGACAGACGTCACGTCTCCGCCCCACCTTGACTCCGCCTCCCTCTCCTCGTCCTTCACCAGCAGCAGATAGCCATCACTGGCGTCCGGAGAGCTGGGGTCAGAGGTCGAGAGGAAGTCCTCCCGTCCGCAGAGGTCGTTGAGGAGTTGGAGGATCTGAGGGGTGTTCTGGTGCAGGTGCTGGGGTACAAAGACCTGGTAGCCAGGGAAACTGGTGAGGAGAACCTGGAAAGAGATATAATGGTCTACATTAAAGGGTACCAATCACTAGATGATATTTTGCTCTCTATGTTAGAGGTTCCATGCCGTTATACTACATTCATAATATGGGCTCCAAATATAACTTCTATAAAGAGATATTGCAAGTTTAATTACACTCTCTATAAGTGCAAAAGCGACTCTTAAGTAGACTACTCGACGCACCCATATGCGCTTGCCAAGATAAGGACTCAAGCAGGAACCCAACTCGTTTCCACGCTCACACCTTCATGTTATCCTTATATTTCTTTCATACTTCTAACCTGTTGACCTATAGAATGCCAGATATAGTTCTTCGGGGTTGATTTAAAGGCACTGATTAACTTTGCCCAGGATTGAAAAAAAAAATCACTGTTCCAGCTAATGCTGTAATCATATTTGCAAACCTTTAGCTCAGACAGGAATCGCCTGAGTTTTATAATCTGATCGGTCGTTTATATATCAAGATATTTACGATTGAACATTGATGTCGGGATAGAGTACCACCGAACCCTAAAGAACTCTTACGGTTGGCATACCTCGCTCTATCACAGAATACCGTACGGGCTGGAAACCCGCTCTGAAATCGCCAAGCGCTGGTCCTTGGTTTTTGTGACTGCAGCGCAGCGAAGAAGCCGAGCGA
Organism: Heliocidaris tuberculata; assembly: GCA_025618425.1. Classification (NCBI taxonomy): domain Eukaryota; kingdom Metazoa; phylum Echinodermata; class Echinoidea; order Camarodonta; family Echinometridae; genus Heliocidaris; species Heliocidaris tuberculata. The sequence goes on along the minus strand of CM046837.1, from coordinate 33,834,996 downwards.
CTTGCGCTAGCGATTGATCGCAATTTTCTCCTTTTTAGGATAGTAAACGGGTTCCATTTTCTCTCATACTTTCACATATCCTTAATTATATATGTAGTTAGAGGACTGCACACAATTGACTGGCATTTGAGCTGATTTTACAATTTTTCACAAAGTTAATCAATCACTTTAACACATTCTAGCGGTACACAAATTATATTTTCAGGTGATTGGTACACTTTAAATGATGATGCACAACTGAATGTATACAGGTATAATGTTTTAATAATAATGCTACAGTTACATACATGTATATATACTGTGAGCCATTCATCCCACTAGCCTCTGCCCTCAGGTGCTGAAAGCATTCAAGGAATTTCTCCCAACCACATAGCACTTCACTACATCTGGGTTGAGAGTGGCAAATGTCTTGTCAAAGGGCATTAGTGCTTCAGGATTGACTCGGACTGTGGGCAATAAATCTATTGAACTATTAACTTCTTTAGATGATTGTGGCCAGTCTGAACACACTTAAAGGTGTTGTGGTTTAGTGGATAAGTCACCGGACTGCAGAGGAAAGGTATGGGGTTCAAATCCCACCACGGCATTAACGTCCTTTGGCAAGACACTAATCTACATTTGCCACTCTCCAGCTAGATGTAAATGGGTACCTGATATGCTTGAGCGCTATTTACTTTGACGGCTCGGCTATAACCGGGGTAATAATATCTAAGCACCATGAGCATCACTGCGTGATGGATATGAGCGCTATATAAGTGGCCATCATTATCATTATAACACTCTTACCTTTATATGACCAGAAAGCTTGAGGTTGTTCATCAAGTCTCCCATAGATGTATTCAGAGTGAACTCTGATGCTATCTCCAAATCCTGCAGTGTCATATACAGAATAGAAGAGAAAGAATGACGCTAGATTATGAGGAGGAATATCAATGATTTTGTTATCGAGTCTAAACAAAGTACAGATGGTTTCATGTCAATAGACCTGTTCACAAATATATTCAAATTTCATGCATACTTTTAAAACAAAAGTTGTCCTTGACAACCTGAAAGCTTGTCAGAGGCTTGTCAGAAATAGCAACAAGTAATGTATGCAAATTGGATTCCAAGTATTGTAGTTCATTCATTAATAACAGGTTAATGGAATACCTTGTCACTAGGTCCCCAGGAGAGAAACATCCATAAATCTGAATAACTTTGTGAACAGGTCTATTGAAAACTATTTTCAAGGGGAATTTTTCTTTTCTATTTTTTCTTCTAATCTAAGGCTGAGTCTTCACTGGGAGACAGGAACATGCATCTGTACAACACCCATGCCTTTTTTTTTACGCACACATGCAAAATAGTCATCTATTCTATTTCATTATTCCATCATCATCTCCGAGCAAAATAGATACACATGTTCATGATATTCTTGCGTATTTAACACATCTACCCAAGCAAGATATGAATCATTCTTCTTGTACATGTAGGTTTAAAGGACTTTTCATGCAAACAATTGTCCATAACTTCTCACCTTGGTCAGCATCTTAGCAAAGCCCAGAGCCTTGGCTGCCCTGTCACGCACCTCATGGAAGAGCTCTCGGAACTTACGACAGGACCCAGTGATGATACGTCTGTAGATGTTAACATAAAAGCCGATATTGATCCAAGTCATGAATTTAAATTTTTGAGAAAAAAAATAGAGCTTATATGGTGCATCCTGTAAACCAATGCAGTTTTTTTTTTTTACATATGAATGAAATGCGAGTGAGGAGGAAAAAGTAGCTGAGAGCAATACAGGTCCTACACTTACTCACTTATATGTGTGTTATAAGATACACAAATGTGAAAGAAGCCTTGTTGTTTACTGAAGCGGTTTACCCTGGCATTTGTGAAGAAGACTTCACAGTCAAATAATACAACCGTTATAATTTCCTTTAAAAGCCTGCATTTTCAAATACAAGGTAGGATTAAAACAAGCAAAAGGGCCTGTTTTATCAATTCAGTCTGAGTTTAAGTTTTTTTGTTTTTTTTAATTTTAGACAACATTCTATTATGCTATTATAATAATCCTAATTGTCTAATCAATCCAATTCATCATCAATTATTGATGGCAAATAAAAGTTCTACATTGCACCAATACAATTACATGTACATGTACATGCAACATTACATATCATTAGTCCCATCCCAACTATAAGAAACACATCCGTTCCCTTAGTCCCAGCCCATTCATATGAAAGTTGGTGTGAGACTTGTTCTCTTGGTCCCACCCCATGCATATTAAAGTTTGGCTCACTTGATCGCTCCACCAGCTGAATGACTATCCTGTAGATGCACACATTCATCATCTACCCTCTGCTCGAGGTACTCCGCGGTAGAATGCAGCAGGTTACTCGCCATAATACTAAAAAAAGTTTGGAAAGAAAGGAAAGAATGTACAAAATGGAATTTTTTTTAATAACACAGTGCTTTTAATGTGTATATCATTTTCTAAACTCGAATCAAGACAAAAATATCTCAATCCACAAAAGATGGACTGTGGGGGCAATAGACAGTTTTTACACAATACCATAAAAGAGGTTCATCAACTACAGTTTAAATGACAAGATACGGACAACCACAGATTTTTTTTTTTCTGCAAATGGAATCTGAATGAGGAAACACCTTTGAGTGTGAAGTCGCAGTAAATGATCTCAATTTTGGACAACAATCAGCCTATCATTCACACATCTGACAAACACGGAAAGGTAGGGTCACACTCACCAGAATCTCTTGCCGGCCTGTGCCTCCCCTCCCCGTACATAGGGACACATCTCCTTAGCAAATGCCCACTCCTCTTCAAGGACATTCTTGAGGCTCACAGACGCCTGGGGGAGTTTCTGCAGCATCAGCATACGGCTGTGAACATACTCAAAGTAAACCTGCAATAGGGGAGAGCAGCATACTGATATGAAACTCCCATAAATATATAAAAATTCAAAGAGAACATCAAGTACTGTAAACGTGGAATATTTTGCGGTGTGGAAATTTTTGCGCATTTCCAACGGGATGATTTATGTATGTTTATGTATTCTTTTGCCCATGAGTCTAGGGCATGGGCGAAATTAAAAACAAGTGATATTCACCTTTCTTAGCCGAGCGCGAAAAATTAATCGCGTGAAAATTTACACTATTACAGTACATTATAAACTTTGAGAGCAATCAAGAGACACAAATCATTGGAATGTTATAGAAAAATCAGACAAATGACAAATTCATTTTCAACAATTGAAAAATAACATTAAAGGGAAGGTTGAGTTCTGGGAAAGGTAAAAAATAAATTTGTGAGCTTTCTCATTCTTTTTATGTTAGTTTGGAAGATTATCACAGTAGAAATGTCCCCTTAGAAGGATTGCTCTTCAAATGACCTCACATTCAAAATATGACAAGAAATAGCTGAAATATTCGGGCCGAACATTTTTGTGTAGTCCCATGTGCACATTTCTGTGTTCAGTGCATGTGACTCTCAGGATTGAGTCAATTTCTTATCATTTCGGTGATTCAAAAACCTTACAGCATACACCAATTCTTAGGTGCTACATAATCAACCTTTCCAAATTGCTTTGAGACAGTCTCTTTGATAATTCAATCTCATGACTAGAACTCAACTTTATCTTTAAACATATACATTATAGCATCACATTTCAATCAAGCTCTTGCAGGGTCCTAATGATAAATACAATCAAACCTGCTTTAGCGACCACCCGTATAGAAAGACCACCTGTCTATAAAGACTGTATTTTTCTTTCCTTGAAATATGTTTCTCATTGAAACCTGTACAAGAGTTACCTGTACAAAAAGAACACCTGTATAATGGGGCCACATTTCTTGTCTCCCTTGAGTGGTCTTTATACGCTGGTTCCAATGCACCCAATTTTTCTCAACGTCCACTTATTGGTTTCTCTGACTTACCTTGTTCCATCAAATTAGCTTCAAGTCACCCCCTCCCACATAACAGGAAGAGGTTTGTCTTTTTGTCTTTTTTTTTTTTTTGGGGGGGGGGGCGTGGTTTCTACTGTACTTTTCTACTTTCATTCACTCTCTTCCATCTTTCTTTACTGGATTCTAAATGACACACAGACACGGTCTTTTTATCTCCGACACTAACCTGCAGCATTTCTTGGAGATCATTTTCGTAGTCGTCGATGTCGTTGTCGACGTGCTCCTGTGCCCTGACGTCGCCCACGGTGACGGCGCTCACCATGTCATGGTAATACTGCTTGACATGCGTACATGCCCCTATCACTTCCTTGTACTCTCGGATCAGCTGGAAAGTGCAAAGGTGAAACACTGCGTAAGCCGTTATTTTCGCAAGGGTTATATTTTTTTGCCAATTTTGCAAATTTGCTGTAGGGTCACCAATTTTACAAAATGCCAAAATGAGGTAGCAATACATGAGTGAACAAGTACTGTAACAAGCATGTGTTAATTATCGCAAAAACAGCGACAAAAATGCCTGTGTCCCTGTCGGACATTTTCTATCAAATTCCTTTAGTATATTACCCCATGGCGTCATCATCCCCAAGTCAAGAACCTGTTGGAGAGCCTGATCAGTTAGTCACAGACGGACATTTGGCAAATTTTGGAAGTTTGAAAGGCCTGTAGTAAAGAAGTATATAACTGAAGAGAGTTATTTTATGTTTCATTGTGAAGGGCATCACTGAAGGAGTTGAAATTTGATAAAATTTGATTGCCACAGTTGCCTACTAAAATTGTCCATGAAATATTCAATGTCACGGACAGACAAAATGCCTACTCTTAACCGATCAGGTTCTGGATACAATCTGATATTTATGTAGAACATGCAGTTTCCACAGGCTCCAATCTGAAATATCTTGGGCATACCAGTATTCTAAGAAACCATTTTGCATTCAAACTGCAAATATTATATCAATACATGTATCAATCATTATCTACATGTAGAGTTATCTGGTCTGCATTATAAAACCATCCATTTTGTGGTACAAGACCTCAAGCAGGACAGCCTCAGGAAATCCTTGAAAAAATTTGTTTTCTCTTGCTCGCAACCCCGGAAGTCCATCAAGAAGCTGGCATTGTTGTTTGAAATGCATGATGGCTATGATACACAAAGTCAATGTGACTGTTTTTGCCATTGCCCTACATGCATGGGTGTGAACAGTGCAAAATGGAGTGGAGATGGTGCACACTTGTGTGCAGGCTTGTAGTCCAATGACCAGGGGTAATGATAAATAGCATTGTAAAACGATTTGAAGAATTCACATAATGCGCTATATAAATGTAATATATGTGACCCTCCACCACATAACGACCAATAAGTCGCAATGGAAGCTTTAGAGTAAACAGCCGAAAAGGGTGGTTTGGGGTAGAAATTTTGATTTTAAGTTTTTTGTATTTTCTGAAAGTTCATTTATCAATCTACCATCTGACAAAATTTCAGGTTAAAATATCTTGTTGAAATATGTTTTTACTCTAATTCAAAATAACCATGTTTTCCTGGACATTCAAACTTTCTGTGTCAACTTGCTTGGATTGTACTTCACATCGCTTTTCTGGTATATCTTAAAAACTATGCACTGTCTGATATTCAAATTCTAAAGAAACAAAGAAATACATCTATTCTAAAGATATGGAAAGTTTCAACCCAATCCAATTAGTACTTCACAGTGTATGCTAGGGAGTTTTTACTCAACCTTTTGTGCGACAAACAATAGGACACAGATTAGGTGCTCTTAAATAGTCACTCTTCTTTAGAGCCCGTTTTCTCTATTGTTTTGGTCATTAGCCCATCTGACACGTTGGCATTCTTATTGCAATTTACAAGGGTTTGCTTAGTCCACACAAGTTTTAAAGTTTAGAATCTAAGCTTTCAAACTGTGTTGAAATTTTAAAAACCCAAATTTCCAACTTATTGGTCGTTTTGTATTATTATCATTATTTAATGACATGAGCTATGTGTCTGTACAGAATAGATAATGTACCTGCTGTATGCTGTGTCTGGAGGGGTCTGCCTCTGGTTTGTGCTCTAGTCTGAATCTCAGACACTCATGCATCACATCAAGAGGAATACGTACCAGGAACAGGTAAGCTGGCCTGTTCATATCAAAAAGATAGAGAGGGTTAAACATTTGCTCTCATTTACATATGGGGTTAATACAAGGTCAACTCAGTTCCATACTTAGGCAATGGGTTTTAAAGCATGAATCTTAACCTTTTCATGATAGGAATCATTCAAGGGCTAAATTGGTCACATTTTGTTCTTCAAATTGGCAACAAAATATTTTTCTTTTAATGCTACATGGATCTAACAAAATGTTATGTCTTTGAAAACAACATACATGGTTAAGAACTTTGTCAAAAAGTTGAAGAAATTTCCAATTTTCACCCCAAAAAAACAATAATTTTGAACCTCTCAATGTGTTGCCAATTTAAGGATTTTAAGGCTCATTCTCCTTTAAAATTCCTGGCATCAAATGCAATATGGTCTTGCAAAAAAAAATGGACACAGTGTGAGCAGAAATTTTTGCTCTTTCTACTCATGCATCTGGTATTATACTTTTTAGGGTTCAGAATCAAAAGTTATTGAGCCAAAACACAAAACGTAGTCAATTGTCTTGAAAGGGTTAACCCAATTTCTATATATTGTTTGCAATAACGACAAGTAATTAACCAATACCTACACATAATTAATCAATGTACATGTACCAATGCTTCAAGTATGAATTATGTATTTTGGGAGAAAAGTCCAACAGATTGAGAGGGCAATTATGAAGTTAAATTTCACCAATATTACGCCATTCAATAATGTAAAAATTTAATACATTTTGTAAATCTTTATAAGTATCAAATACACATGACCTGTAATAGGTCTCTGTACTTAAAATACAGAAAATACTGGTAATCATCAAATTGATGTCGGCCTTGCCAATTCCAAAATATACACCGGGGGTCCCGACTGAAATCTTAGGGGTTCGAATGTGCCCCTGTCAATATTTTAACACTTGGGGGACTGGACATACATGTAATATTTTAGGGGCCCATGTGTACTGGATCCCAACGTCATGGTCACAAGAAAATTTTGTTCAACAAGCCATACACTTTACATACTGCAAGATTACGTAGGACTTGGCATCTGTTTGTTCTGCTGCATGAATGCACGCATACTTATAAAACGAAGAATACGCAGTTATGCTGGGTCACATCATATTGCACTCACATGAAAGAGGGGAGATTCATGTCTTGAAACTCCTTGCTCCATGCCCCATGGCTCTGCAGCAGAGTGCTGTGGATTTGCTCTGTACATGTAGATGGGCTGGGAGTCTCAAAGAACTGCGGAGGCTTCAACGTCAGGTCAACATCGCTCTGCCGAGAGTGAGAATAATAATAATAATAGTGGGTTCTTGTATAGCGCACGTCTGTCAGACTTGACACTCCTGGCGCTCCACAATTATTACCCCGGCTTTAGCATTTTTAGGAATTTTCTCAGAATACTATGTACGGCATAATAACGGTTTTGAATCGACTTTCTTAACCCAGAACATGCCACCTTGTCTGTGCCAAGAATGCAACCACTGGCAGTGGCGTATCTAGGGGGGCAGAGAAGGCACGCGCCCCGGGCAACACTTGAAGGGGGCGCAAAAAACGCAAAAGAGAGAAAGAAAAGGGGGAGAAATACATGTACAATAAATTTTTATGGTCTTTTTAGGGTTATTTGCGTCCCAGTTAAGGAAAAAATGCGTAAGAAATGATGTTTTATAGGGTTTGAAATGCGAAAATTTTCTAAAGCTCAGTAGCTTTGCTCCCTCGCATAATGTATGTTTAAGATCTAGCTATTTCGCGCCCCAAATGGCATTTTTAAAGCGTTAACCATTAACTGAATCTAGTTTCTTTGCCCTCCCCCCCCCCCTTGCATAAGGCAGGAGCTTGTAAATTTTGCGCCCCCAGATGGGACATAAGTGTACAAAAAGCACTTTCAAAGTATAGAACATTCGAAAGAAATCATAAATTTGCCTTGCAATTGCCTTACTAAATTCAGGGTTTTCATTTATTTAGCGCCCCCAAAATAGGAATGTTAAAAAAAACAATTCAAATCTACTGCTAGGTTGCTGTATTCCCTTGGATTTTTTTTTTTTTTTAAGGTAAAATACAGAAGAAATTTCAATTTGAGGGGTGAAAAGGAAAAAAAATGTCTGCCGCTCGGTCGCGTTGCTCCCTCGCTTATATGATCTCATCAAATTTGGGCTAACAATCTGAGTTCATGCATGGTGGTGGGGGGAGCAGAATTGATAGTTGCTGTAGGCGCCAGAATACCTAGATACACCACTGACCACTGGACACTGTTCTAGATACATATGCTGACCATGTTCTAGCTTTGACTAAATTCGAGCACTTGTGTTTACAGTTTAATATCTACATGTACATGAAAGAAGAAGGTTCTGAATCATTGTATTAAAATTCAAATATGTCTGAATATAAGTGATAGCCTTACAGTAAAAGAAATGGCTCAATCAGCAAGAAATTGGCAAAATGTATGACATATGACATACATGCACAGCTACATGTAAATCATAAAGTTGGGCATTTCATTTCAGATCCTATATAATGTGGTAACATGTAGTCATGACAATCAAATTCAAGTGCTTCCCTCAAATTCACTTTTGCAAGAAAACAGCATTCATTTACACTAAATTGCTCATTTCCAGACTTCCACAGAAAGTACATGCACACCGCAAAGACTATGACTACAGAGATTACATGTAGCTGGCATGTCAAATAACGGAAATTCTGAGACTTACCCCTGTTGAGATTCTCCTACAATCCTGAGAGTTAATATCCGAGGACTTTTCCTGAGCAAGACGTATCTTCTTCACTGTATGACCCAGCATTTTGTCCAGCCTCTTAGTCATCTTCCTCAGCCCCTGGTGCTTGAGGCTGCGATCAACAAACGGCCTGTAGATGGACGTAGAAGAGTCATAGTCGAAGCTGAAGTGGCACTCACTCAAGATTCTGTTTGTGCGAGGGGACTCTTCAGAACGAGGGCTTTTGTGCTGGGGCGTACTTGCCAATTGTGGTTGTTCTGGTCCTTCAAGGTACAGAGGCGATTCATCGTATTCATTATGCGAAATATCAAAGGTAACAGAGCGATTTCTACCATACAACGGATGTGAGGATTGGGTGGAGGAAAGACTAGTCGATCTTGATCCAAATGACACCTCGGAGCAGTAATCGTCATCGTCATGGCGATTGGTGTAATTGTCATCATCTTGACTGCCTTTGGGAGGAACCGGTTTCTCATTACCTTCATCTTCTACATGGTCTTCTGGGATGGAGTTTGGCAGTGGAGGGCAGGTGGAGTCTTTGCGATCGTGAGACATCTCCCTAGAGTCCATACGCTCATGTGACATATCCCTTGAATCTAAAGCATCATGGGACATATCACGTGACAAGGAGGTCGACTGGGTGTCACAAGATGTCCCCTGAACAATGTCCTGAGAGTTTGATTGTACACAATCCCAGTGACCTAGGGATCCAAGCATAGGTCTCCTGGCAGTAGGCCTGACCATAGGTTTGACTTCATCATTCATTGCACTTCCAATACAAGACTCAGTCTCGAAAGGGTTTTCCACACAGTACCCAGGGAGATCCAGATACGGCCACCACAAACCGTCTAGGTCTACAACACCTAGAATCTGAGAAGTCAGTTCAAATTTATGACTAATGTCATTTGTAATATTCATCCACAGGCACAATGTCTCCAGCCTCTTGGTAAACTGTGGTGTACTGAGCTCTTGGCAGTCGTTCTGCAGTGCTTTGCTGTTAGGGTAAAGCAGCTGCACCTGTTCCAAATCCTCAAGCAGGGCATGTATCTTGTACCACGCCTCGCGTGTGTCTGTAATGTATGCATTAAGGGCAGCACTGAGGGGCATACAGATTCCATTGTCCGACAAACTAGGATGTCTCCTATGAACAGGGTTGGGATTGCAACAGGTATCACATGCATTCCCATTCACTTGGGCAGTTTCCACAGAATCCCCTTGAGAGCTTGAGCCTGAGGAGCTGCTCGATCTTCCACCTGCAAACTTGGCAAGAGTTCTTTGCACGTTTTTGAAAGACGATCGTTTCCTATCGAGCGAACAAGCAGACTTGAGGTTCTTGCCATCCATCATACTTTGGTACTTGAATTTCATGATTTCACCAAAGACTTCAGCAACTTTCTTGCGAGCATCAATGAGGTATAGATCCTGGTCATTGATACTGAGTTCGTTATGGTAGGCAGTGAGCTCCAGCCACAGGATTTCGTTCCACTGCATCTGGAAGATGTCCTGAGCCATTCCGTCCTGTCTACGGATCCTCTGAGGAATCTCCTGGCTGCTCTCCTTCTTGGCACTCCCCATGCGTATGAGAGCCGAAAAGGTACGGTGGAAGTCGACCCTCTCCGGTGCATACTGCAGCTTTGATGAGGTGGAGGTCTTCTTGTGCCTGCTCCTAGGTGATGGCGGGGGACTCACCTGCTGAGACTTGACGCTACGGAAACACGTTGAGGAGTCAATCTTGAGGTTGGGAGATGGCAGCGAGTCGAACGGACGAAAGACATAAGTAGGGGTAAGTGGTGGGTGTAGCTCAGATCCATCATAGGTGATGGCTTTCTGTTTAAACTCCCGTTCACTAGTCCTGTCAAGGTGTATGCTTCTCATCTTCCGCTGATGAAGCTTTTGCTTGGTATTCTGCGCAGACTGTCCAAAGTCCGCAGAGTCCATCTTTTTGGCAAGAGATCTTTTGGCTTGATTATGAATTTTGTCCTTCTTTGGCTCTTTCTTAGGAGTGCCTTGCAGCACGAGTCGAGGTGGCTTCCCACCTTTACCGCTGTTTCCTTTACTGGTCTGTTTTCTCTCACTTCGCATCTGACGAGGTGGGGTGGTGCCGTAGAGATAGTCGTAGGAACCTGTATTATCATCTGCTTCAAAGCTTCCGTCTCCATCTTGAGAAAGGAAGTTTGTGTTAGCACTCGGTTCAAGAAATTCTCCTGGCCAAGAGTTTCCAACTGCAGTTGCTGTGCTGGAGTCGTGTGAAGAATCCCTCCCCTCCACTTCGTCCCGCTCCACTTGGCCACCTCCTTGACCTTGCTCTGACCTGTACAAGGATAGCACATTTGGAAGGTTTAACATGTAAGTCTCGATTCAACTGGATCTACTATCGCATCTGACACAGACTAATGGAATTTTCCCTCTTATCTTGAAAGTATTTAGCAGAATATTATTATTCTATTATTACTTGTTTCTGAAAGTGGCCTGATGCATCTCTGAGCAGGAATCAGCAAGTACTCTTATCTGCACATCAGCGTAACTACTGGCAAGGTATCTCCAAAATGAATGACACAATCATACAAAAAATATCACTTTTCATGCTACATGTATTTCTTCAGGCAAAAAGAAAATATTTTCAAAAACTTACAAAAGTGCTAGTGTTCACTTCAGAATCTTCTATTAGTAGATCTATTACTGTGGTTACATTTATGTTGACTCATTTTCTCGAAGACTGAAACTTTCCCAAATGAAAACTGCCAATATTAATTTTTTTTTTAAAAACATGACAAACTATGTTAGATATACATGTAAACACTGCAAATAACATTATCATCTAACTTTTAGTTTCTCTCAAAAAAATCTTACATTTCTCATTCAACCTTTCCTTTGTTGTTTGACATGTTTGAAGAATAAACAAACTAAAATCATATTTTTGAACAAATTTAAATAGTTTACAAAACTTTTAGAAAATTACATTATGGCTAGTGTCCCCAAGTCTGCGCAGTGCCCATGTCTGCGCACACGCTTAACTGTGCGATTCTGATAAAACAAAACACGCAACAAACACTAATTTTTCATCCTTACTATAACAATCGGTATTCATGCAAAAAACGAGTCAAAATGATGTAAAAAGGTCTTATTTCAGATATTATATTCTCAAGCCTCAAAATGTTGTCTTTCACGTCAAAACTTCCGAACTGCACGTAAAATGAATGAGTGCACAGACATGGGCACCATTCTTTTTTGAAGGCTGAAATGACACGGCCGTCGTTTCTTGTGAAAATGGCATTGTTCTTGCTCTAATTTTGATGAGATTTTTTGCAAACTTACTCTTTAGAATATCAGGAATAATATAAAACTAAGCTTTGGAGGAATATTGGAGAAATTCTTGTTCATTTTCAGGTCAAATCTCAGGTGTGCAGACATACAGTAGAGGTGCACGGCCGATATCGGAGACTCTCTCCTATTTGGGAGACTGTCTCTCATATTGGAGACTTGACTTACAAAAGGATAAAAGAAACAACACCAACAACAAGGCAGTTTATCCCAGCCAAATTTTTGCCTGAGGTCAGAAACCCATTTGTTTTGTGTGTGGGTCATAACAAAAAATGTTATGAAAACAAAAGTAGACAGTGAATCTTTGAAGTAGACTGTCAAAAGGGGTAATTTTTTCATGAGGAATCTGCTTATCACATTTTCATTTTGCGCCAAGGTAATCCCTTTGCCGCAAATGTAAACAAAGAAAATCAGTCTCTCAAATTGGGAGACTGTCCCCCACATCAGCTACCAAAAATATTTATAAAAGTCTCTGATAACAGAGACAATCTCCCAAATGGGAGAGAGTCTCCGATATCGGCCGTGCGCCTCTAGGCTCTACTGACAAGTCATAGGGCTCCCCATCATACATTTTTTTGATCTTGTCTTCTTGACAATATTGGCCTTGCCATGTTTAGATCTATGACAAATACCATTACGAAATAACAATTTTTATTGCAGTTTATTTAATCAAAGTACAAAAAGGGTCCCCCATAATACAATCAAGACGATTGACCACACACCATTTAGCAGCTAGTGCCATGCTACTTGTGGTCGCGTCCATCCGTCCCGGCCCAGCCGGCGACCCAGCCCCGGCCCGGCGTGCGAGCCCGGCCCAGATACAGACATCTGAATTGCCATACACTTGCTATGCTGTGCAGTGCGAACGACATCTTTTGTGAGGCCGCTCCAGAAGAGTTTAATTTGGTGCATTTCTTGAGCTTAATCTACACATTAATCTAAAATTGGCATCACGAAAGCAATACTCAAAAGTAATTTCATCGGAATACTCTCATCACATTCATGCATCATGTTAAAAACAAACCAAAATTGTCCTTACATCTCGCCGTCAAACGCAAAAATTCCGGAAGAGCTCTCTGCCATCTTGTCAAAATAACACGAAATGCGTATCTATGGAAAGCCAATGGTGCCATCATCATAATAAATTAAAAAGCTTACCATAACTCAAAATACTATAATTCATTATTCAATACAATCCGCTTCGATACAGTGGCGTAAATCGAGGAGTGGGGGGGGGGGGGGGGGGAATGGTTGAAATAATTTGCCAACGTGATCTTGTTTTACAAACACAAGGCACGCTTTGTCATTCAAAAAACACCCATAGGCATATACCCCTCCCATATCATTCATATCATTCACATTCAATCTAACACCCATCCACACACCCCATACTCACACACACACACCTCTAATCAACGTCTACAAACATCTAATTTTCTTCAAATGATGCGTCATTCTAGAAGAGTGAAGAAGAGTCTTGAACAAACATGTCAATAAGTTTCGCGCAATTTGTTGCATATATCTGCGCGTAGCCTGAATGTCATCAGAATGACACGTGCGCGCCAGCGCCACTGATCTCTGTAGAGATCAGTGGTGCGCGCGCACAGAATCAGTCTAAAACACAAAATATTTCATAACTAATTCATAAAAAGGCCAGAATTCTACAAAACCAGTAGAAGTCAAAATAAGAAAGGTCAAACCTAGAACTCTTATTCTTTTAAGAAACCTTTTAACTGGTTAATTCCCACCATTAACAGCACTGCTAACCAATTCACAAAATTACCTTGTCACTGCGAGTCGATTACTTTTCCCATAGAAACACGTGTAATTTGGGAGTTCTACGTATTTGTGAGGCAACATAAAAAGGCCGTTTTCAAACAAAATTGGCCAGAATTCTACATATGAGATGATTACATTTTTATGCTCAGCAGCTTCTTTGTTTCTTCAATATTAATATTCCTTTTTAACTGAATTAAATTGTTAAAAAGTGAAAAAGATATAAGTATTTCTAAAAGTTGAAATTTACGTTTTTCATGATTAATGTACAGGGTTCTATGGAGGGAATCACAGAGGGAAAGTGATACGCGCGCGCGCATGGTTGAGAATGCAACACACTTTTTGGTATGTGTATAAAATCAGATGAAATCTCTTTTATTTCAGACTTTGTTGCTTTAAAAATTTCTGTACATTCTCAAATCAAATACAATTATTATAATGACCATGATAATACCACTTTCCAGACAGAAGTTGAGACCGTGGAGAGTGAGAGAGAAAAGAGAGAGAGAGAGGGGGGGGGGGTGGAGAGGGGAGAAGCAGTCTCATCCCAACCTGATGAAAAGTGGTAAAGTTATTTTAGATATGATTGGAATGCTAATATGCGCGTAAAGTTACATTTTTGACATTCCATCTTAACCACTTGCCCATGTACATATCATGATTACAAGGGAACGGCATTCTTTTTTTCTTTTTTTCAATTTTATGATAATGGCATAGGTCTTTCGTATGGCGATGGTGAGCAGGCCCTTTATTATCATTTTTAAAATTAAAGTTGATTCAATTCAAGTGTTTAGCGGCATTTCAGGGAGAATTTTCGCCAATAAAACAATTATCTAGTAACATATATTTTTTCATTTCTTTCGTGAAAAGTGGGGGGATGATTGTACAGGCCACCCCCCCCCCCCTCCTCGAAAAGTGGGGGGATATATCCCCCATCCCCCCAGGATTTACGCCAGTGCTTCGATCTATTCGTCTAACTCATAGCTTTCTTATTTTATATCCTTCTCCCCTGGGGATTTTACTCGCATTTTACGAAGAGATTACTTAATTGACGAGCCTCGGATTTCTTTACTGAACATCGTTTCTTGTGGTGACCAAAAATCAGGGCTTTCCATTATGGTTAGTGCTGTACGTACGCAGGGCTCTCTTCTAATCTAGGGCCTACTCATAATAAAAAGGCTCATAATTGCCTCACTGAACTGACTTCATATATAGCTATTATGTTTCTTTAAGATTTTTTAATGTGACATCTTAATTGCTCTACTGCTAGCGTAAAAGTTTAAATATTTTTTTTAGCAGATCATCAACTCCAAAAATAGTTTGGTAGCCATGCTGCATCCGATCTGCTCTTAATCGTTCAATAAGAAATATAGTCAGACGTTCACCCCACCCCCCCCCCCCCCCCCCCAACTGGAAATGGTAATGTACCGATGTAAACAGAGCCGGCGGAACGTCGGGCTCGGACAATGGAAGTGGGGAGCACCTTTTGTCCGCCAAACAAAAGGTGCCTTCACCCACTTCCATTGTCCGAGCATGACCTTCCGTCGAGCCTGGATGTAAACCATAATAATTAGCCTAAATGCCCTTGTCCAATACCATAGGACAATCCTTAAAGGGGGTACCCAATGCTGAAACAATGTTAGTTCATTTAAAAGATCATGATTTTATTAGCACAAAATCATCTGCCTTAAGTTTTTTAAAAATTCGTGTTGCCAGAAAAATCCCCGAAATATGGTAAGACTTCAGGATATTTTGGCCCCTCAGCTGTGTCCCAATTTCAGCTAGGTAACCACAATGACGTCAAAGTGGTTACCCAGGTTCGCGTATTGCAGATGTATTGCGCGCTAGACTGTACAAAATGCATTACACCTTGAGCGCATTTTGCTATAATTGCGCGACAAGGTAACCACTTTGACGTCATTGTGGTTACCTAGCTGAAATTGGGACACAGCTGAGGGGCCAAAATATCCTGAAATCTTACCATATTTCGGGGATTTTCTGGCAACACGAATTTAAATTTTGTTTTAAGGCAGATGATTTTCTTCTAATAAAATCATGATCTTTTAAATGAACTAACATTGTTTCAGCATTGGGTACCCCCTTTAAACATGTTAAACCATTTGTTTGATTGTGTTCTTTTATTTTTGCATGCACTCGATAAATATGCGTACTCGAATTTGGGAAATTGATTTTTCTCACCCTCTCTTTCCTTATGCCCCCTCTTCCCTCTAATTATCCGCCCCGCCCTCTCTCTCTCTCTCTCTCTCTCTCTCTCTCTCTCTCTCTCTCTCCCTCTCACTCTCTCTCTCCCTCCCTCCCTCTCTCTTTCTCTCTCTCTCTCTCTCTCTCTCTCTCTTTCTCTCTCTCCTAGTACGTGTCAATGCTTTAAATGAAGGCTACCAGAGAGATACAACCGGGACAGATAAATATTATAGCAGTAATATGAAAATCTGAATTATTTTGATTTATTCAGTATTATGGCAGTTACTTGATGATGATTATATAAACAGTTCATGCTTTACCGGTCTAATAGCAGGTTATAATATAAATATGAATCCTCTCTTGATCTTATGTTCTGTTTCTTAATTATTTTCATTATTTACAACAAGAACAACGACGACAAAAAAAAAATACAATTATGCGAAATGATTAAACGTCAATCCAACGGAAATGAAAACGAGTTAACGGAAAGAGGTGGGTAAACCTGGTTCAATAATAAATGGCCTCTGCGGTGTAGGATATTATAAAATAGTTTTACAATTAAGAACAGATAATGGCACTTGTCCTTTAAAAAATAGTTGAGCTAATTTTGGTTAGTCAGTGAAGAGGTGGAGTTCCCTATCGTGCCTTAATCGACCTTTGAACATGCCATGATGACTGTATAATTTCTTCATGTCGACGCTATCCTCATACTGTCAACATCGAAATAATAATTACATTCTTTAAGAATAGTTTTTAAATAGAAAAATAGCTCATTATGAAAGAAACGCTTCTCTCGATACTGATAAGTAAGGCACATAATGGTAATATATTGTGTATCGTTTGGACAATTATTTTTGTATTTATCAATACAGAAAAAATGGATACGATACATCCACACTCTAAAATACTAGTAGGTTGGGTACAATTTGGCACAATATTGGGATAAAGAGGGAACATGTATGTTTGTTTGGGTAAAATCTAACGCATTATTGGGCAAAATTTCAGCCAACATGTATTAGAGTGTGAAAATTTGCATAATAATGACTTTGGTAAAATAAGTAAACCGTGCCCCCACCTCTTTGAAAAGAAAAGTGTACATTGTGCCCCTCTTTTTTAAATTGTGCCCTCCATCCCCCTTTGAAAGTGATAACCATTTTTCATTTTTTTATTTTTTATTTTTTATTTATTTATTTTTTATTTATTTATTTATTTATTTATTTTTTGTTGCCTGTCAGAGAATTTCGAACGACAAAGAAAGCCCAAAATGTGTGATAACCTTTTTTTTCTCCTTCTTTTTTTGCTTGTCAGAAAATCTTCGGAGATTTGTGTGCCCCCCCCCCCCCCAATTTACAAAATCCTGGATCCGCCCCAGCTAGATATTCGGTCTAGTCACGATTTTTAAACTCAGTCGGATAAAAAGGTTAAATAAAATATTTCATTTTAAAACCTTCATTGATATACACGTCCAATAAATCTGCATGTTTACGAGAAAAGTCACAATAATCAAATCTAGAACGATAATGGGTCGATACTGATTGGAAGTAAATACTTAAAAAGAACATAATTGATAATTGTCAGTCGTTGAAACCCATTCAGATGGAGACAATCTGCATGCACTCTGCTGCTGCTATACTTTATACAAAATTAATTGACAGATACAAAATCAGTCGACAAACACAAAATTAATTGACCAAATCTATAATTATTGTTCATGAGGAGTTACAAAAGGCTTATTTTGATGGGAAACGAAAATGGGCTTCTATACAAACTCTGTCACAAGAAATTAAATGTTCACGAAATTTATCTTACATGTGGCATGCACGCGGCATTATTCATAAGTTTAAATGCAAACGTTATGTACATAGAACATAGAGAATAAGGGAAAAGAAGAAAAAGATAAACGCACAGGGGTGATTTGCGGTGGATCAAAATGAAACACAAGAGGTGCACCCTCCCTCTGATATATCTGGTACATTATGATATCACTCAATACATTTTCAAGCAATTTAGTTATTGTTGAAGCCCCCCCCCCCCCCCCTCCATCATATCCCTTAAAGGGGGTACCCAATGCTGAAACAATGTTAGTTCATTTAAAAGATCATGATTTTATTAGAAGAAAATCATCTGCCTTAAATTTTTTTTTAATTCGTGTTGCCAGAAAATCCCCGAAATATGGTAAGATTTCAGGATATTTTGGCCCCTCAGCTGTGTCCCAATTTCAGCTAGGTAACCACAATGACGTCAAAGTGGTTACCTTGTCGCGCAATTATAGCAAAATGCGCGCAAGGTGTAATGCATTTTGTACAGTCTAGCGCGCAACACATCTGCAATACGCGAACCTGGGTAACCACTTTGACGTCATTGTGGTTACCTAGCTGAAATTGGGACACAGCTGAGGGCCAAAATATCCTGAAGTCTTACCATATTTCGGGGATTTTTCTGGCAACACGAATTTTTAAAAAACTTAAGGCAGATGATTTTCTGCTAATAAAATCATGATCTTTTAAATGAACTAACATTGTTTCAGCATTGGGTACCCCCTTTAAGATCCACCTCAGTACTGTCCATTTTGTTTCATAATTGAAAGATGATATAGATTTACATGCATAACGAGAAAGGGGTTGCAAGGTATCTTATCTTTCGAGAATGAAATTTGGTAAAGTGTTGTTCTAAATTGAACGTTTATTAAATCTAGTCAACATCAACTTTAGCTTTTAGTCTGGGTCTTCGGATAACTTTCTCTTCCTTCTTTTCTTCCTTCTTCTCCTCTTCGTCGACGTCCACCTTGGCTTTGGGTCGAGGTCTACGAACCACGGTCTCCTCCTTCTTCTCCTCTTCTTTCTTATCGTCGTCCGTTTCGACATCGACTTTGGCTTTCGGTCTTGGTCGTCGCACAACCGTTTCTTCCTTCTTCTCTTCTTCTTTCTTTTCCTCTTCTTTCTTTTCTTCCTCCTTTTTATCTTCAGTGTCAACATCTACCTTCGCTTTAGGCCTTGGTCTTCTCACTACTGTTTCTTCCTTCTTTTCCTCCTCTTTCTTCTCTTCCTCCTTTTTATCTTCCGTATCAACGTCTACTTTAGCTTTAGGCCTTGGTCTTTTAACTACTGTTTCTTCTTTCTCCTTTTCTTTCTCCTCTTCTTTTTCTTTCTTCTCTTCCTTTTCTTCCGATTTATCAACATCGACCTTGGGTTTTAATCGTGGCCTTCGGACAGTCGTCTCTTCTTTCTCCTCTTTCTTATCTTCTTTCGATTTTTCTTCTTTTTTATCTTCTTGTTTTTCATCTTTCTTTTCTGTTTCTTCATCTACATCAACTTTGGCCTTTGGTCGTGGTCTCTTTATTACTTTTGTTTTGTCTTCTTTTTCTTCCTCCTTCTTCTCTTCTTCCTTTTCCTTCTTTTCTTCTTTCTTGTCTTTTTCTTTCTTCTTCTCATCATCTTTTTCATCGACATCGACTTTTGCTTTTGGTTTTGGTCGTTTTACGACGGTTTCTTCTTTCTTTTCTTCTTTCTCTTCCTCTGTTTTCTTCTTTTCATCTTTCTCCTTTTCTGGTTTTTCTTCCTTTTCTTCTTCCTTGTCAACGTCAATTTTCGTTTTCAGTTTTGGCCTCTTGATCACTTTCTCTTCCTTCGCGTCATCTGTTTTCTTTTCTGCTTTTGATTTGTCTTCTTTCTTATCTTTCTCATCTTTCTTGTCTTCCTTCTTATCTTTTTCCTTCTCGTCGTCTTTTTTACTTTCCTTCGTGTCTTCTTTTTTGTCCTTCTTCACTTTGTCATCCTTTTCATCCTTCTCTTTTGAGGTTTCCTTTTTATCTTCCTTTTCCTTTTCAGCTTCTTTGTCTTTGTCGGTTTCAACTTTTGCTTTGAACTTGGGTTTCTTAATAACCTTTTCTTCTTTTGAATCTTTCTTTTCTTCTTTTTTATCGTCTTTCTCTTTTTCGTCTTTCTTGTCTTCATCTTTTTCCTTCTTGTCCTTCTCTTCTTTTGTCTTATCTTCCTTTTTGTCTTCCTTTTTGTCTTCCTTTTTGTCTTCCTTTTTGTCTTCCTTTTTGTCAACATCCACCTTTGCCTTTAGTTTCGGCTTCTTGATAAGTTTAACCTCTTCTTTCTTTTCATCTTTCTTTTCATCTTTAGTTTCATCCTTTTTATCTTTCTTCCCCTTCTTTTCTTTTTCCTCCTCTTCCTTTTTAGCCTCGTCTTTACCCTTGTCCTTCCCTTTATCCGGTGCTTTGTCTTTCTTGTCTGAGTCGACTTTAGCTTTGAGTTTGGGTTTCCCCTTCTCATCTTTCGCTTCTTTCTTATCTTCTTTCGCCTCTTTCTCCTTATCTCCCTTCTCCTCCTCCTCCTCATCCTTTTCTTTCTCCTCGCCTTCCTTTTCTTCTTCCTTCTTTGATTCCTCTTCTCCTTCTTCTCCTTCTTTCTCTTTCTCCTCTTCTTCGCCTTCTGCTTTCTCTCCTTCCTCCTCCTCATCTTTTTCTTTATCCTGCTTTTCCTTCTCCTTTTCTTCTTCTTCTTTCTTCTTTTCATCCTCAGCCCATCCAGGAAGCTTCAGGAATTTTTTTAGGTATTCCAGTTCCACGGCTACTTCGAAATCTTCATAGCCCTGCAAAAGGGGGGAAAAATTACACAAGTATAAAATATTTAAATCTTGCATTGTTTCGGTAATTAATATGCCAATCGGTATGTTTCAGTTATCATGTATGTCGCTTTATGAGAAAGAATTGTATATATTTAGTATAATTTTATAGGCCACCTCAGTCAGATTTGAGAGAAGTACCAGCAAGGAATTAGTGGCGTATCCAACACTGGAACCGACTCCGCCCCCCGCTACGTTTAAAGACCCAGGGAAAATATTTTTAATGGGTTAATGGCACACGGGAAGCCCAGTACAAATTCTCACAACTTCTGACAAGGATTCACTTTCATATATACGACACCAGGGGAGCGTTTCATCAAACGTTTTGTCAGTGATTTTTACCGACAACTGTTATAAGCTACTGAAATCCTTGCATCTGATTGGCTGAGAGCAAATTTGTCAGTAAAAATCACTGACAAAACACTTGATGAAATGCTCCCCGGGTGAATGCAAGACATCTGTGTTCTCTCTCTTAATTTTGTATTGTTTTTGTTTTGTTTTCTAATTCTCAAATTTAGCGAAAGTGCACTGATTTTATTATTATTTTGTTGTTGTTTAAGAAGAACATGGCACTGGAACATGGTAACAAATCCATTGTAATGAGTGAAGCATATCAGCGGTCTTTCTTTAATGGTGAATAAACTTCATTCAAATGAATAAGAGTCCTGAAAAGAGCTCCTAATTTAGCGGAGCTCACCAGCCCTTTTCAGTGCTCGCATTTCTTTTCAAGAATAGACAAAGTCACGGTTTGTCCCTGAAAACTTTACCTGCAATAGATTTAAAGCCATTAATAATAAGCAACTACACATCGAATTTACAAGGATCATGGCGCCATCTACTGGTAAATACTTTGTCTCTACTCATGTGTATATAAATCGTTTTGTCTTCTGCAATATAGGAAGAGTGATGAGCCATGGAAAGGGCACTCAGGCTTCATTTTGACCAGTCCAAAATGTTTTAGGTTTGATAATGATCCACTGCAAATGGCAGCTACTTGTCTTTCGACCATGCAGATTTCCTTTTGTTTCCTTGATTGACCAATGGCTTGCCAAAGATATTTTGTCATTCATCTCAACTAAGATGATGTTTTTTCATTTGGACCAATTATTATCTTCTGTTCTTGTGACTGAGCTTTGTATTTTCCGTTGTTTCATTCTTGTAAAAAAAATGATGGTAGAAATAAGAAATGATTTGCTGCATTTTCAACAAAAAGTAATATATTTTTGTACAGGCCCATATTTCTTGTGATGTAGGACGTAGGTAGCCTCCTCCCCCGTCCAGCCCCAATTTACACCCCCCCCCCCCCCCCCGGCCAGTAGCGCCCCTACTTGATACATGTATATAACTTACTGCTCCAAATTATTCGTCACCGTTTTCAATTCAGTATTGTAGGGCGTTGCATGCATGGGTCACCGCAAAGCTCTCTCGTCTTCTCTCGGACCGCCCCTACCCCCCCCCCCCCCACTATCCAGTCGCGCCCCTACTTGATGATATAATATTCATAACTTACTCCGCAATATTCGTCGCCGTTTGCTATGCAGGGAGGTAGGGCCTTGGGGTCACCACACAGCTCTCTCATCTTGTCTCGGGCTGTGGGAAACATGGCGATGTCGACGTACTTGATGTCGAAATCGAGCATCTTTCGACGACTGTCCAACACCATCATCACCTTCTGAATCTGCTTCATCAGCTGAGTATTTCAAGAAGAGGAATTTGGGTTTTTAAACTTATTTGATTTGATGGGATTTGTTTGCACGTTCAATTCAAAGTGCATTTACCTTTACAGCTTAATATGTACAAAACATAATTATTTCAAAAATATTAGGCCTATACAGGGGGAAAATAGAAGAGGGAACGCACGAAGAAATTATTTATATAAAGACTAGATAATTGATAATAAATTGATGATTTTTTTTTATTCGGTCCACAATTGTGGAAATTTGTTTTAAACCAGCATTACCATGATTACAAGGTACATGTAAGTAAAAGAAAATACAAAACCAAGTTGTGCTAGTATTTGCCATTACTAAGTACCTTAGGATAGATCCCCTATTTGCTATAAGCAAAATTAAATTTGATTTTTCTTTCTTCTTTTTCTTTTAGCAGTCGGATAAACCACAAAGGGTGAGAAGTATATCAATGCGTATAGAGCTGCATGTATATGCATGTATACATGTATACCTGTATACATTGATTTTTTTTTTCTTTTACCATGCAATTATCATTTTCCATCATGTTTTGTCTGTATGTCTAACTCTCTGTCTCTGTCTCTCTGTGTGTCTCTCTCTCTCTTTCTCTCCAGAGTTCTCCCTCCACCCCCCCCCCTCTCTCTCTCTCTCTTCCTCTCTCCTTCTCACAGTCTCTCTTTAACTCAGCATGACTGTCCTCACGCTGACAATACAAAATGATGTGTCTCACCGATGACAAAATAATATTTTATATATATATATATATATATATATATATATATATATATATATATATATATATATATACATATATATATAATTATATATAGTGAGAATTTCTTTCACTATACATGTATTATATGCGTTTTTTGGCAAACTATAACTTGATCAAAATCAACAGTAACTGAGAGAGATGCATGAATTGAATCTTATGAGTAGCCGACCGACACTATTTCTTATTCTGATGAAAATTTTCAAATTTGTTGATTACTACTGATTATTTATGTCGCCTATACCAAACATGATTTATGAAAATATATTTGTAAACAAAAAACAACAACAACAACAAAACTGATAAATACTAATACAGTGGATACTTTGTTCTCTTTATTTACTTTTGTATGATACTTCATTATTTGGTTGTTGATCCTTCATATTCTAATAACTTTTTTTCATGAATATTAATTACAGTATCTGCAAATATAAGGATGTTTTATGCTGAAATTATTGTATCTTTACATTTTTTGGTTAGTGGGTTCATACCTACACTCGTTATTGTACGGCAGTACATTATCTTTTATATTTGCCGATAATTTTATTATCCATAATATGATAAAGTAATTCATGTATAATCATCTATTTCATATCATTTCATAATTTGAGGGACTCCATAACCAAGGAGGTACTAGGCAAGCTTGCCCTAACTTTTGAAAACGCCCGCGCATGCATGCAGTCGATTAGAGACCTAAAGGCATCCCTGGAATGCGGCATCGGATGACAGTCATGTCAGTATCATCCTGACTGGTGTACCATTCCCCATGTAGATTCCAACGTGGAACATCAACGTGGAACATCTACGCGGCACTAGCAAGTTAGTAGTTTTAGACATCGGGCACTTATTGAAATATATCCTTCGGAACTGTATAATATTATACACTTTACGGTATATTGAGGGCTTTTTTAATGCTTAAGTTTAACATTTCTTATTCAGTCTGTATATGAAAAGAATTTTGGATTGATTTAAAGGTGCATTTGTTTGAATTAGCACCTAAAGATTTCGTTGACGGCTTTTGTTTTAACGACTAGGGTTAAAATGGTCTGAATGAAATGCAGACTAATGTTAGACGGAATGTAGCAGCTGGAGGCACTGATAATAAGTTAAAAAGATGCATAGAGATAGCCTTCGTACCCCAAATATTTCATATGATCATTTTTTTTTTTACATACCGGTACCCTGATTAATTACATTATCCCCCGCCCTTTATTTTTTATCGATTGACAGTTAAGTCTGGGCAAACACACTCCCGTCGTGTAACTGTGCACAGTAATATATCGCAGGCAATGTTATCAGTGCAGTATAGGACAACCATGAAGTTGTAAAGATTTAGGAAGCTTTTTAAAATTAGTTAAATCCTTCAACTTCGAATTGAAATAATTCAGAAAAACTTTGATAAAAGTCATTATCGTAATTTAACCATTTGAAACATGCACCCCAAAACAAGCCCAATTAATGCATCGCAGAATTTTGCATCTTGCAAGAAAATGACCTCCAAACTGCCCAGAGTTCGCCATACAGTCTACACAAGAGAAGTTCTCTGGTAGATGCTACCACTCATTCGAAATGTCAGCTTCCATAACCATCTTTCTTGATTAGCTAATTGGAAAAACAAACGCATGCCCTCTCTCACCTGATAAGTTGACGTGTAAGATGTGATGTAGACAGTGATTTCGTTCGACATTTTGGCGGTTTAAAGATATGGAATCGTCTGACGAAAAACCAAGGAAGATTATTGTACGGGGTGAAGACAGGTCGGTTATCTCCATACGACGTAGATGTATTACTTGAGGGAGTGTAATCGTGTACTGAGATGTAAGGTGACCTCGTTAAGAAAATTGGGTTGTCATAAAGATGGAGAGAGGGCGGGATGTAATGTAGGTCTAAAAAGAAAGAAAGGAAGAAAAGGAATATAGGAAGGTAGTATCACAGCTCTCTCTAATATTATGATATGGATTATCAAAACAATATATAGAGAGGGTGACAGTACAGAAAGACTCATTAGAGGATGACTCAAAGATTCAGGTTTTAATCTTACACTTTTTATACTGAATCTTGTAATTTTGCAAAGCATTAAGAGGAAAAATATAAGCAGAAGCTGAAAAATATATAACCATGATGACTGTGCTCTGTAGGACACAACAGTGGCGGATTTAGGAGGGGGCACACCCGGTCCGTGCCCCCCCCCCCCCTTTGGAAGAAAAGTATGCATATGTTTTTGTTATGTTTTACCTGCTATGCTTTGTAAACTGAAAATTGAGAATGATCCTATAATGTTTGGATTTTGAATCAATAAATGAATTTGAATTTGAATTTGAATTTAGAATTTGAATTTGCATTGTGCCCCCTTTTTTATTGTGCCCCCCCCCCCCTTTAGAACGAATAATCTTTTTTTTTTTTTGCATTTTTTTTTTTGCTTTTCAGAGAATTATGGAGGGGACCCCCCTGGACCCCCATAACCCCCCCCCCCCCCACACACACACACACACACACACACACACACACACACACACACACCTGTGCGCGCATAATAACCGATGACATCTTTTACAACCTAGAATTTGACCGCATAACCGATGACCTGTGTGTGTAGAATTCAACCGCATAACCGATGACCCGTCTGAAATTTTTCTATACAACCGACGACTTGTTCGTGTAACACTAACTGATGACCTACCCCTATATGCAAAAGCATGTAATTTGGGTCTAACTGCGCAGGTCTGCCAACCGATGACGTCATCGGTTCGCTGTGTGTCATCGGTCCGAATGTAAAGTTCATGCCTATGTCATCGCTTTAAATGGGCGCACATACACACACACACACACACACACACACACACACACACACACGCACACACACACTGAGCGACTTTTCGAGAGCTGGCGATACCAAAAACATACGGGTCTCCCTTCAAGCAGTTTCAACAACAAAAAATGACACACCTGAATTTGTGTGCCCCCCCCCCCCCCCCCATTATACAAAATCCTGGATCCGCCCCTGGGACACAATCATACAATTTAAAGATTAAAACGGTATAATGACGATGACAGTGATGGTGATGATGATGATAGATGATGATGATGATAGATGATGATGATGATGATGATGACAATGATAATAATGATGATGACGATGATGATGATCAGGGGCGGATCCAGGGGGCCGAATCGGCCGCGGCCCCCTCTTTTGAAACCCAACTGGCATACCTTAAGTACACAATAAACAAAAATTGCCTCCTTAATTGTGTACTTTCCGGCTCCGCCCCCCCCCCCTTTTACACAATCCTGGATCCGCCCCTGATGATGATAATGATGATGATGATGATGATAATGATGATGGTGTTGTGGCTTGCCTGCATGACTTTCCATGAGGAAGAGGGGGCACTGATCTTATGATCAGGGTGGAAATCCAACCTTTATAGCAAGTTGCTTTGAAAGAAAGAGGAAAAATCAGAGAAGCAGATTTGTGAAAGTTTGAACGAAATCGGACAAATAATAAGAAAGTTATGAATTTTTGAAAGTTGTAATCACTATGCATATGGGAATTTCAAATTGGCCAAATTAATAGGTAATGTCACTGTGATGTGGCTGTGGACAACTCCCCCATTCGCTCTAACACACAAAATGACTAAAATGTCACTTTTTTCAAAATGCATTACTCAGTAGGATCTTTTTGTTCATGAGGACCTACAACAATATGCTATCTCCAATATATTTTTAGTACTGCCCTGAGGGTAAAAGCGCCTCGAAGAAAACCGTAAATTAATGTTATTTTTGTGTGCGACAAATGAGAGAGTTGTCCCATGAGTTGTCCACAAAAATGTCACATTTGACTCACCAAATTGCCAATTTGAGATTCGCACAGATGTAGTGATCTCATTTTTCAAACATCCATAACTTTTTTATTCCTTGTCTGATTTCTTTCAAACTTTGACCATCCTGTTTTTCTTATTTTCCTGCTTTCACACAAATCACCTTATTGTCAAGGTTGGATTGCCCTTTAAAGGGGAATTAACCTCAAAATATAAATGTGCTTATATTCAAAGATGTAATCTACTCCTTCTTGTTGTACTAGGCCCCTACGTAGTTTTGCATTAAAATATACGAGATGAGCATAAATCAAGATTTTCTCAGCAAAATTTATCGTCTGCTAGCGATACCTGGGGGCTGCCATTTTCTTGATGTATACATAAAGATATTTTTAATCCGAATGCAAAATTGTCTTTCTTCCTGATACAAAATCCCATTTGAGATTTAAAATACTTTTTAACAGAAATATATACATATATAAATATATTCTAAAAACGAAAATGTGTTTTATATTTCTTTGATATTTATAGTTTTACTAAATAGAAATCTATTTTCTTGATATTATGACGTACGCGACGGAGCAAATTAATTCAAATTTATGGACGATAACTTTCCCGAGCGTCAATAGTGACAAACTATTCACCTGCTTTGAGATAATGGACTTCAATAGTCAAAATGCGCGTTGTTCTGCTCTCCCAGGCAAGCCCAAGAAATCGATTTCTATTTAGCAAAACCAGAGACTTTAAAAAAAAAGTATAAATTTCAAATGTTAGAATACTAGTATATGTATACACCTGTTCATAGGCGCCGGAAGTGGGGGGGGGGGCAGGGGGGGCGGTCGTCCCCCCCAAACGAAAAAGTGGGGGGGGGGGGGGCAAAATGCATTTTCGCCCCCCAAAAAAGCCCCCCCCCATGAAAAAAACAAAAACAAATCAGTAGTAAAGGAGTAAAAATCGTGTGTATATTAAAAGCTTGATTGCTTTATTACGTAATTGTAAGCCTTTGTATTCATTTTTCGTATTCATGGAGATCACTGAAGACAGATAAAGCATTCAAACTTTAAACTTAGTGGAGGTTTTGTATTAGACGCAAGGTTGCCAGAGTTGGCAGAATTCTACTTTCTGGCAGAATTTTGACCGCTTTAGCATAGTTTGACAAAAATTTTTTTTTTTTTTGCTTGTCAGAGAATTTTCGAGTAAAAATACACCCCAAAAATGCTTGTCAGAGCATTTTTGAGTAAAATTTTGATTTAGCAGTAGGATCTGTATTGTTGTGAGAGGGTGGGAAAGCGTGTGTGTTTTTTTAGGGGTGAGGAGACATGAGCCCTTGAAAGGTGAGCCCCCTTGAATGTTTGCCCCCCCCCCCCAATCCCAAACTGCTTCCGGCGCGCCTGCACCTGTTACATACTTTCCATCACAGATGGGGATTTTTTTGTAATGAAGAGAAGCAATTTAACTCTTAAGATCAAAAATATCAGTTCCTGACTGGAACGGTTTCCAGTGATGGTTCATGTACAACTCCATATCATGGCATCCCTAGCTGTAAAGTGTTAGCAGATGACACCGTGTGCTAGAATATCTTATTTTAAACCCTTTCTGATATTTTATTTCTAAAGTGATCAAGAATATATTTCACCTTCAGTGCACATAAGTACATTTATATTCTGGGGTTAATTCTCCTTTACAAGGCGTAGGCCTGTATTGATTAGGGGGAAGAAAGGAAAGGAGCGGTATGGTAGCGGGTAGCGTCGATTTCTTTTCAGTTCCCTCGATCTCTTCCTCTCCATATTTTTCTCTCCCCCCCCCCTCCTTTTTTGTCTTTCTCTTCCTTTTTGCCATTTTGATTCGGGAGGCACGTTGTCCCTGAGTCCCAGAGCTTCGCCCCTGGCCGCAGGTTTTAATAATTTTCATAATTAGGAGAGAATGAGAGACAATGTTATTATGAAATGGCTATAATTTGATTACTGATCTCATAGACTGTCATGTAGAATTCGATTATCCTCAGTGTGCTGTGTGGTATACGCAGGGCTAGGAGATGGGGGGGGGGGGGCAAAATGCAATGACCTGCTCCACCCCCTCCCCCTTCCCGGCGGTAGCCTAGACATCAACCTACATATTGCCCATTCTTCATAGAAAGGCATGCAGGCGAGCCGTCATTGCGAAAAGTCAACAATGGGATGAACAATGGGACTACTGATCTGTTCTTCATATCGAAATCCTTCCATTCATAGCACACGCCTTACTTTTAGATCAAGAAAATACCTGAATACATGTAACACAAATTTTCACTATTTTGTTCAACATTCAGCCACCCCCTCCCCCCCCCCCCCCCCCTTCGACCTATATTTGTTTTTGACAAACTTGCATTTTCAATACAAAACAATGTCAAAATTTTCGCTCAAAAACAACCCGGAAGTTTCAGGAAATAAGACCTTTTCTCTGGTACCTTTTTCTCTCTTCTTTTTATTATACCAATACATGTTTCACATTGGACAAAAGCTGGCGCATTTATATAGAGAAATATAATAGCTAGAGATTCATTTTCAGTGCAGTGAGCTAGCTTCGAAGTTTAAGTCTTGATTTTCTTATACACTCAAATAAAAAGCAACAATGATTACAGTTTACATGAGTTCAGTATCTTCCAACATGGAGGTAAGTCATCCAAAGGAATGAATATGATGTGACTGAGCTTCATTACAATTTAATAAAATAGGCTGTGTTTGTAATTATGACATGGAAAAACATCGGATACCAGCTGCACGTAAAAAAGGGGGTGCGGTCATATTGGTCAGTCATTGGGCTCTGCTGCGCTGCAGCGCAGCGTAGGCGAGCCAGGCTGTTGATGTCCCAGCGCCGCGGGCCTTAGTCTTAGAATGGCTCCTTCCGGGTACGGTGCAAGCTAGATAGAAAAATCCGTCTATCTGGAGGAGTTTTAGGCGCTAATGCACTTTCGTATCCAGCCCGCATCTTCAGTTTTAGAAAGTGTTCACAGCAATATCCTGTAGCACGGTATTATTATTGCTTTATCATGTTTATTCCGTTCCAAATAATGAAAACCTGGCTTCCTTATTTGGAACGGAATAAAGCAATATTCATGATTGATATTTGAGGTGTGCTTACATGTATGTAGGATAGTAGCCTGACCAGACGCTGTGCCTCCTGCATACAAGAGGCCGGAATTCACAAAGGTGGTTTCATTTCACACCATGGTTTATGCAGATTTCGTGGTATAGAGTAAAGGCTCTGGTGTGCGGCCGCTTAAAGGGAATTTGCTGATTTATCAATCAAAGACTCGCACATAATTCAATACAATCAATTCATAGTCCAAATACTTGCTTACTAAAGTAAATAGAAGGCAAAATTAAAATTATTGACCAATAATGTGGTCAGTAGTGTCCATTTTTCAAAACGGTGCTAGGGGTCCTGTGTGCGGCCGCCTCCACCCCTGTGAGCAGCCGCCCATGATATGTCGGGCATTCAGCATCATATTTGTGACTAAGTGAAAGAAAATTAATATCACATTTCATACATTACATTCCAATACTTTATAAAAATTAATAATATTCTGTTGAAACCCATAAAATCTGTCAAACATGATGATCTATCAAACGCCATGACCAAAAAATGAAAGCAGACTACAATTTCCTACAAAAACCTGCATTTTGTACATGTTTTGCACAGGGTGGCTGCTCACCAGACCCACTCAGAAAAATGGCACTGGTGAGCGGCCACCCCCATGCAGCTTTCCCTGTGGTAGTGTAAATAAAAATTTCTGAAGCAAAACATGGACCATCAACTTCATTCTCTTAAATAAACATCAAATTACACATCAAATTGAACAAATAAAGTTTAAGTATTGGTTTAAGTATGTCATAGTCTCTTAACTTTAAAGTTAAGAAACTGCCATTTTTTTGTCGATGACTGGTGGCGTACATTTCTCATGATGTTGAGCGAGATTCAGGATACTTACTGCTTTGGCTGAGTATGTTTTTTGGTGCAATAGAACCTACCTGAGACTGTCCAGGGTAATTTTTGAAGGGATATCAAATTTCTTTTTTTTGTTTTCATTTTTTATTCACCGCCGGCTGCTCATAGGGGACCGGCCGCCCACAGGAGCACATACTCTAAATACGCTTGATTTAGCGTATACACTTAAAAAGGTCCAATAATGAATGCGCGCCGGTCGCACGTGGTAGGCAAAAGCGCTAAATTTACGCTTGTTGCCATGGTTCAGACCATGGTTTATGTAAACTCAGACCATGGTTTTTATTTAAATGAATTTATGGTGGTGGATCCAGTGTCCGAACACTTTTCAGAAAATCAATGATAGCAAATAAAATATCAAACGAATATCTGTCAAACTTGTTTTTGCTCCTGCTCCCAACCTCTTTTCCTTTCCATTTCCCCTCTTTTCACTCTCCCTCGTTGTTTTCCTAGAAACCTATGTTGGCCTATGCCCCCTTCAAACAGGTCAAGCTTAATACCAAATGAAAATTGAA
Organism: Heliocidaris tuberculata; assembly: GCA_025618425.1. Taxonomy (NCBI): domain Eukaryota; kingdom Metazoa; phylum Echinodermata; class Echinoidea; order Camarodonta; family Echinometridae; genus Heliocidaris; species Heliocidaris tuberculata. Next base: position 33,803,472 of record CM046837.1, on the reverse strand, counting down.
CATTCACCCTTTTCATTTTTTATACATTTCATGTATGTGATGCTAGCCTAGGTGTTTTGGGGGTCTGATCAAACTTTAAAAATTGTGATTTTCTTGGGGCAGTGCTTATGAATTTGTTCTCATTTTTAAGAAAATCTAAATTGTCCATGTATTTATTTTTTCCTTCATTATGTGCAGATAAAAAAAAATCAACAGAGGATTGAGATGATTTTATCGTCAAAGAAGATTGAATTTGAGAATGTTGACATTTCAGCGAGTGAAGAAGCAAAGAACAAGATGAGAGAAATAGCAGGAGACCCTAAGGCCCTTCCACCACAAATATGCAATGGAACGACTTACTGTGGGGTGAGTGTCTCTCTCTGTACCTGGGCAGCCTAAATTGACGTCGAGTATAATTTTACCCGACATTTGGGAAGGCCCATGCTGTAGTGGTACATGTGCATAGTACAATCATCAACGTTAGTGGAAATTCAGGATTCTTGGTGGGGTGGGTGGGGTGGGTTACAAAATCTGAAAATTCTCTGCCAAGCAAGCAAGCAAAGAGAATGGTTATCACCCTTGAAGATTGCTGTGGGGGAGGGGGCACAAGACATGCCAGGTTGGGTTTTACCAGGGTGTGGGGGGTATTACATGCCCCCATACCCCTTCTTCCCTGGTCTGCCGCTAAGTGGATAATGTACATGTCATCTGGACTCTAGTACATGTATGTGACAAAATATCTTGGACTTGGGCTTGCCCAAGTGTTCATACTAGGGGCTGATGGGAACTGGAAATGTGTTACCATACAAATCATTGGGGGGGGGGGGGGGTAATTAAAAAAAATCTGGTTAGAGATAGTTTGAGTATGAGTTTGAATATTCAATCCTTTTTATTTGCAATTACTTGAAATTTAAACTTTTGATGCACATGCTGTGATTGGGGATGCTTGACATCAAGTGAACTTTAAATCGTAAGAGAATCTGTTTAAAATGATGTAATTATTGGAATGTACATGTACATGTACTTGGAACTTCTATTGAATGACCCTTCTCTCAATTGATTCCCCCACTCTTACCCTTTACTATGAACATTCTGACCAATAGAATGTTTATTTTATCCTCCTACATGTAATATTCGATGTGATAATCATATTGCGAAATTGCTCTTTATTCTTCCCAATTTGACTCTTTTCGTCTCCTTTATGCCTTTGTGGCAGCTTGATTTTTAGTCAAGGTGAAAAAGGAAACGAAAAGTGAAAAGAAAATTTTTTCTAAACATCCAGTCGTACCTGTTACGTGTATAGCGAAAAGTGCGAAATCAAAATGTACGTCACATGTAAGTTAGACTTAGAGCGATTCGGTGTTAGATGAGAGGGATTTTTTTTGGTAACATCTTCTACATGTAGCTTATGCCTGCAGACCATCGAAATTATTTATGGGAAAGAAATATTTTGTGGTCATTACTATTTTAGTGATCTCAGGAAAAAAGCATGAATAGTTAATGGTCCCATGTATGGGTAAGGTGTAACAATTTACTAATGTACAGATGATTGAAATTCACAGTACAAAGGGAACTTTGCAGCCAAAATGATTATGAATAGGCGGAAAAGCTTAATTGATGCCTGGGGTACTGCTACTGTGTTAGTAATAAAGACAGCTAGGGACTACCGTTACAGTGAGTGATACATGTACAAGGATGCATAGATCTAATACTGTAGAAGAGAATTTCGCTCTCTACATACTTCTGCAAATTCAGCCCTATTTTTCAGACAATGTATAATAGATGCTTTATTATGACAAGTCATTATTATCAGAATGCTATATAATTAGTTGTACATGTATATACATGTACATAAATTTTATTTGACATGCATCATTTTGTACATTTAGATCTGCTCATGAAGATGTGTTTTTAATATTTATGCATGTATACATTTATCTTGTACAAGAAAAACATAGTTTGTATGTGTGAGGGTACACACTCAAAGTAAAAAATCAGATGAAGCAGTTACTGAGTATGCGGTTCTATTGGGTATGAGGCCAATTTTTATTTAGTGATGTTCATATATCAGACAAAAGAGGGTAGAAGACCCTTGACTGAGGTCACTTCAGTTGCTGTAGAAAATTAAAAGACACAAAAATTACAGTAAGTATTGCATCATTATGATCACAAATAATTACTTGCTAGAGCTGTTCTCCAGAGCAGAATAACTAGAGGTCCATAATTAAAAATATATCGTCTTCCATATACAACTTGTATGCAATTTAGTTCATACATGTACATGACACAATTATGCAAATGAGTGAGCTTATAATAATCATTCTATCAGTCTTAAACAATATAGAAACATACTCAAAGCTAATCACATTACAAATTAGTGGGGCATGACATCTTCCAATATTTAAGTCACCTCATCTCTGGAGAAGTTTGCAATATTTGCTATCTATATGTAGTTATTAACACAATTGCTTACAAATAATTCCACAAGAAATCAGCAGAACCTGTTTTTATGAATACATGGCTTACCAAAAACAGTTATAATAATGTCTTACTGACACACCTTTCTAACATAAATAGGCATAACTCAATTACTACCAGCATGCATCTTTCATGGAAATTAAAGTGATCTCCCTCCTCTTCACACCAATTATAATCTACACAATTTAGCTCCTCAGCAAATCTTAACATCAGAGAGTTAATTATATACTGTACTCACATATTAAGGTGTCCAAAATCAACTATATACATCAAGAATATCAGGATTAGACATCAAATTACAGCTTCATGTAGGTATAAGTACAGCTGACCTCATCTGCTCACCTATCTGCCAGTCAGCTTCAACCTGTACAATGAGCACATGTCCACTGGGGCATATCACCCCTCTTTAGTTAGGCACATTTCCTTTGTCCATGCCCAAACAAAACCCTTACACACATTCAGAACATTTCTTGTTCCTGACTAATTTGCATAAAGTTCAGAGTTATTTCTCATTCCCTCACAATCTCCCCTGCTAAAATTAAAGTTTGTCCTCAAACTTGGCATATAATAATAAGAATAATATATAACTTACACAAAACTCATGAGTACTAATTTAGCTTTCGATATACACGTAGTGGCATATATACTAGTTACAAAGAAACATGCACAGTATACATTTACATGTATATATATAACTTTGTTCTTGTCTCACAATAAACATATATACTTCTTCACATATACATCCAAAATATAACTTTGTCCTGATCTCACAATAAACATATACTTCTTCAGATATACATCCAAAATTATTCTCCCCCCAAATCCCAACTTCAAGTACATGTATTTCCTATACCTGTATGAATACAACAAAAACTCTGATTAATGTGTGTTCACAAACACATATTATCAATCAATATTCCAACTGCTTTCTTCAATTTTTATTAAAGCTTTATATTCACAAATGTTCACAAACGTTGATATCCTCAACAAGACTCCAACCGCTTTCTCCAATAACTGTGATTAAAGTTTTATGTCCACAAATGCTGATATTATCAACAAGATTCCAACTGCTTTCTCCGATATTAGTTCCATATCAGGTAGTAAGAGTTGCTATTAATATGACGTAGAGGTTTCATCCCAATGTAGCTGGCGATTAATACCACTTTGGAGTCTGTCAATCAAAACTCCACTACGTTCGTTCTGTGCACTGGGCTTTACTCTGGCCTTACCATCAATGAAGTTAGCTTTCGCTGCAGACCGAGGTAGACGGAGAGGATTTCGGTGTTTCCCTTTAGTCGGCCTCAGGCTTCGACGTAGACGTGGAGGTGGGGAAAGGGGGTCATCCTCATCACTAATTTCTGGTGTAGACGGGGAGGGGGGGTCGTCCTCATTACTGGAGTCTGGTTCAGGGGTCCAGACATGTAATTCAGGCTGCTCGTCAGTGGACTCAGCTGGTAGATCCCTTACCACCATTTCAATGGCTGAGCTGGAGTCATTAGATGTGTTATCAGTCTGCTCTTGGGGGGTATTGCGTGTTCTCCCCCGTCTGGTTTTGGGAATGACAAGGTCCGATTGTTCCTTGACTGGGCACACCTTTAGCTCACTTCGGTTGACAGTCCGTGGACCACCACTGCCGTCTGCTTTCTCAATAGCATAGACTGCTCCCTCTCCTGGTCGGGATACAACCTTGTATACTGTTGATTGCCACCCATCAGCAATTTTATGTCTACCTTGAGGATGGCTTCTTAGGTACACTCTGGTGCCAACTGTCAGTGGTCTCTCTTTGGCAGATTTGTCGTAGTGTGCCTTGCGATAAGCTGCTTCATGTTCAAGTCTCTCCCCTGCTTTTTGGTAAGCCCATTGTAGAACCTTGGTGTGGTTCGCCAGCCAGTCATTCACGTTAGTCGTGTCATGTTGCGACTTTTCACCCAGTAGGAAGTCAACTGGAAGTTTGGGATCCCTCCCAAACATGATGTAGAAGGGAGTGAAACCAGTTGAGGCATGCTGGGTTGCATTGTAGGCATAGAGTACTTCTGGAAGAAATTCTGACCACCGACGTTTCTTTTCGGGAGGGAGTGTTTTCAGTAAATCATGCAATGTTCTGTTAAACCTCTCAGCTTGACCATTACCCTCTGGGTGGTAGGGTGTTGTATGTGACTTTTGGACTCCATACTGTCGACACAAGGATTGGATAAGTGACGACTCGAAATTACGGCCCTGGTCTGAATGGATTCGATGCGGCACACCAAACTTGCTGAACCATTCTCTTACAAGTACCTTTGCCGTGGTTTCAGCTGTTTGATTCCTAGTTGCGACTGCCAATGAGTATTTGGAAAATGCATCAGTCATGACAAGAACATTTTCCTTGCCTGTTGAGTCTTGTTCTAGTAAAGTGAAGTCAACAGCCAGCAATTCATTTGGGCGAGTTGCTGTCAATCCCCTCATGGGTTCTCGGATCCTGGGTGGATTTTTCGCCTTGGTACATCGATCACATTGATTACACCAATCTTTGATGTGTATCGTCATCCTTGGCCAGTAACATCGACTCCTAACTAGGCTTGTAGTTCTTTTCACAGCTTGATGTCCTGTCTGGTCATGGCAAGCCTTTAGTACATCCTTGATGAGTACTCTGGGTAGAAGTAACTGCCAAACATTTTCCTCATCACAGACTCTGTATAAGAGACCATCCTTTTCTCTTATCTTCTCCATCTGTCTCAAGAGAAGTATTACACTTTCGTCTTCTATAGCCCTCTGCTCACTGTTTGGCCTTTCTTTCCTCTCCCAGTAGTATCGGAATTTGCTGATAGTTGGATCTTGCAGTTGAAATTTTCCCAGCTGTTCCCTTGAATAGTTCGGAAACGGGGCAAGCGTACCAGAAAGCTCCTCCTCATTATCCTGCATTTCTCTCTCCTCTTCATCTTGGATAGATTGGGAATAAACATGAGTGTGCTGGAGCTCCTCTGGCAACCGGGTCGCTCCCACTAACATACAACATGCATCAGAAGTATATGGCGCCTCTTCTGCAGTGTCGGGGGATGCATGGGGGCGACGAGATAATCCGTCAGCTACCTTGTTTGACGCTCCAGATTTGTATTGTACATCAAAGTTGAATGCAGAGAGGGCGCCAATCCATCGCTGTTCTACAGCCCCAAGTTTCGCCGAGTTAAGATGAGCCAGAGGGTTATTGTCTGTGAATACTGTGAATGTACTCCCGATAAGATAGTCCCTGAATTTCTCTGAGATTGCCCATTTCATCCCCAGTAGTTCAAGCTTCATACTGGAGTACTTTTCCATGTTCTTCTCTGCACCTCTGAGCGTTCGACTGGCATAAGCAATTACCAGGCGCTTACCACCTTGCCTCTGGAAAAGAACAGCTCCTAGTCCCTGTAGACTTGCATCAACCTCTAGCTCAAATGGTTTAGTGAAGTCTGCATAGCCAAGCACTGGCGGTTGACATAGTTTCTCTTTGAGCTCCTCAAATGCCGCCTGGTGTTCTGGTTCCCATGTAAAGGGTGGTGTTTTTCTTTCTTTCCTCCTCTCAACTTGGAGGGCAACCAGACTGTGCAGGGGGCCAGCAATCTGTGAAAATCCTTTCACAAATCGTCGATAGAAGGAGCAGAACCCCAGAAAAGAGCGTAGCTCTTTCAGATTCCTTGGTGTTGGCCAGCTCCTCACCACCTCTATCTTGTCTGGATCTGTCTGCACGCCCTCTCTGGAAACTTTATGGCCCAAATACCTCACTTCTGGACGGAAAAGTTCACATTTCGAGGGCTTGATCTTTAGTCCGTGCTTGCGAAGTCTGTCAAATACACGGTCCAGTCTCTCAAGCTGTTCCTCAAAGGTAGTCGAATACACCAGAATGTCGTCCAGATAGCACAAGACAGACGAGAAGAACTGGTCCCCTAGGCAAATTTGCATAAGGCGCTGGAACGTTCCTGGCGCATTGCACAGTCCAAAGGGCATGCGTATGTATTCGTATAAGCCAAAGGGTGTTGTGAAGCTTGTCTTGTGTTGGTCCCTCTCATCCATAGCCACTTGGTGATAGCCTGACAAGAGATCAAGGGTCGAAAACCATTGTGCGCCATGTAAAGCATCCATTGATTCGTCAATCCTTGGTATTGGATAGGCATCTTTCCTAGTTTTCTGATTCAATTTGCGGTAGTCCACGCATAGCCTCAACGAACCATCTGTTTTGCGAACCAATACAATTGGTGATGCATAAGGGCTTGTACTTTCCTTGATCACCTTTTTCTCCAGTAGCTTTCGGATATGTTCTCTCACTTCCTCCAGCTGGGACGGAGGGATACGTCTGTAAGGAAGCTTAACAGGTTCCTCGTCTACTGTTCTGACTCGGTGGGTTACCGTATCCGTGTGGCCCAAGTCCTCGTCTGAGGCAGCAAAGACATCGCTATTTCGTAACAACAGTGCTTCTGCTTGTTGTCTCTGCTCCTCGCTCAGTCCTTGCCATAGTATTCCAGGTGTCTCTAGCAGTTTCATTCTACCTGTCTCAGATTGTTGGTCCCAACTTGCAACCATTCTTTGACACAGGACACTATTGTCGTCGATCATCGATGCCAATTGAAGGGATCCAATTGGAGTTCTGGTATTTAAGAAGATATCCTCATCTGTGGTATTGTATAATTGTACAGTTAGTTTTCCCCGACATGAATGAGCCAACGTCGGACTGAGGATGATTCCCTTCGGAGTTTGCACAATTTGGTCCACAATTACCGCAGTTTGGGTAGGACAAGTGGGTCCTGTCACCTCTATAGCTTGTACTGATTGAGCTGGGACTCTCACTTTCCCTCTTCCAGCAACACGAACGAGGCCCACAGTACTTTTCTTGTCGATCAAGTTTTTGCTTGCGACAACCGATGCATCAGCTCCAATTACAGTTGCTAAGGTCTCTACTGGCACACCTTGCAGAACATTCATTCCAAGCAGAATGGGATGCTTTGGTTTATGTGATGTATTTGTTACTAGAATACCTCTTTTTGGAACTGTAATGCCACCAATAGTCACATCAGCCTCAAAATATCCAGAGTATGGAATATCAGTCCCATTTGCTGCACTAAGAGAAATCCAGTTTAAGTCCTTCAGGGTCGACGGCGGAAATGATCGCTGGAAGCAATCGGTAGTGATGGTTGTGACTTGAGACCCACAGTCTACCACACTAGTGAGTTCCACCCCATCAATAGATATGACGCTTGTCGGGCAAATACCAATGAGCTTGTTTTGCTCTCCATTTCTAGAGCCCTTCTCAAAACTCTCTGAAGAGGCACCCAGGGCTTGGCTCTCAGCCCTGGGTGTATTCAGTTTCCCTGTTGCTGTTGCTGACTGCTCGACTGTCCAGCCCTCTGTGTACGTGGATTGCCCCCAGGATGAGGACTCTCACACTCCCTTGCATAGTGACCCATGTGATGGCATCGATGGCACTCGATCTTACCCTTATCTAGAGGAGGTCTCCTGAATCTCCTAGCATTGTCCTGCCTCTCCTCTAACTGGCTTAGACGAGAGTTGAAAATACCCTGCTGTGCTATCATCTTGTCAAGTAACTCTGTCTGGCCTTTGATTGCTGCAGTGAGCCCCTCTACCATCTTTCCCATCTGGGCTGTGGCTTCGGCCTGGTAGGTGGTGCATTTCTTTTTGCGTGGGTTGATGCCCTTAAGTTCTTCCTCATCCATCTCCAATGCCCAGTCTCGTACCTCTAGAAAAGACAATTCTGGCTTTTCTTTAGACAACCGCTTCACCTCCCTCCTGAGTACTGGGTCACTCAACCCATCTTTAAACTGTTCTTTGATGATATTCTTTGACTCAGGAGCTCCTGGTTTGCGTTGCAATCGAGTAGCCAATGCAAGTAAGGCATATGCGTACTGTGCTACAGACTCATCTTCATTTTGTACTCGGTTATATATCTGCCGCATCAGCTGACTAACATTCAGCTTGTCCCCAAAGGCTTCCAATAAGATGTTCAGTATTGATTCAGCATCCTTCTTTTCTCTATCTTGGCGATGTTGCACCTCCTGCCTTGCAGGTCCTTCCAAGTGTGCTAGCACGTAGTCAATAGCATTCTCACCCTTCAGCTTTCGAAGTTTAATTCCTGCCTTGATGTCCTCCACAAAATCTGAGACCAGCATGTTTTCAGTGCCACTAAAGGGCCTGATTTTCTTTTCCTTGGGAGGGAAATACACTTCCCTACTTTTCAGCTCCAATGATAGCTTTTCCAGCTCCTCCCTCATCTCTTCCATGGTCGTCATCTTCCTACCCTCTTTTGTCTTTTCCTCCTTGAACGCGACACACCTGGCCAAGCCAATAGTTCTCAGTTATCTGAAGAGAAACCGCACCCCATCCGTACTACCAAATGTGAGGGTACACACTCAAAGTAAAAAATCAGATGAAGCAGTTACTGAGTATGCGGTTCTATTGGGTATGAGGCCAATTTTTATTTAGTGATGTTCATATATCAGACAAAAGAGGGTAGAAGACCCTTGACTGAGGTCACTTCAGTTGCTGTAGAAAATTAAAAGACACAAAAATTACAGTAAGTATTGCATCATTATGATCACAAATAATTACTTGCTAGAGCTGTTCTCCAGAGCAGAATAACTAGAGGTCCATAATTAAAAATATATCGTCTTCCATATACAACTTGTATGCAATTTAGTTCATACATGTACATGACACAATTATGCAAATGAGTGAGCTTATAATAATCATTCTATCAGTCTTAAACAATATAGAAACATACTCAAAGCTAATCACATTACAAATTAGTGGGGCATGACATCTTCCAATATTTAAGTCACCTCATCTCTGGAGAAGTTTGCAATATTTGCTATCTATATGTAGTTATTAACACAATTGCTTACAAATAATTCCACAAGAAATCAGCAGAACCTGTTTTTATGAATACATGGCTTACCAAAAACAGTTATAATAATGTCTTACTGACACACCTTTCTAACATAAATAGGCATAACTCAATTACTACCAGCATGCATCTTTCATGGAAATTAAAGTGATCTCCCTCCTCTTCACACCAATTATAATCTACACAATTTAGCTCCTCAGCAAATCTTAACATCAGAGAGTTAATTATATACTGTACTCACATATTAAGGTGTCCAAAATCAACTATATACATCAAGAATATCAGGATTAGACATCAAATTACAGCTTCATGTAGGTATAAGTACAGCTGACCTCATCTGCTCACCTATCTGCCAGTCAGCTTCAACCTGTACAATGAGCACATGTCCACTGGGGCATATCACCCCTCTTTAGTTAGGCACATTTCCTTTGTCCATGCCCAAACAAAACCCTTACACACATTCAGAACATTTCTTGTTCCTGACTAATTTGCATAAAGTTCAGAGTTATTTCTCATTCCCTCACATATGCTTAAGAATAATTTGTTTAAATGTAAATGTTTATATAAAAATGTACTATTTATGAATTCGATTATTTGGGGTAATACTTAGTGCCTGACTTTGGCATGTATCCTTGCTATTATCAAATGTTTATGGTGAATATTGACAAAGAACTTACAAGTTACAACATGTTCTTAAAATAATGTGTCAACATGTACATATTGGCCTTTTTGCAGCTTTTATTCTTTGTATACAGCACTTACTGTTATAAGATGGGGGGGGGGGGGGAAGAAAAATAGATAATCTTTTATTTCTTATATTGTAGACACACATACATGTATGATTACTTGTGTACATGTACAGTACATGTACATGTATATCCCTCTTGAAATTTGCTTTGGAGCTCATGCAATTCGAGAAATTACAAGTTTGATAGGTTTCATTTGGAAGGGGGGAGCCGGGGTGGGGTCGGTTCTTTCTTCCTTTTTTTTTTTTTTTTTTTGTCGGCCACTTGTTAATGTTGATTGTCTCACAGGTAAGTTTGATTTGGGCCAAGTCCAAGGTATGTCCCATACTCTACCAAATGTCATGAAACAGTTGTATGGAATTGTAAACATCAATTGACTTAAAAATATTCAATTTTACGTAATTATTTTGTCTATCAGCTATCAGCTGATCAGATACGTCAGTTTTAGATAGCATTGGTAATGTATTTGACCCAAAATAACTTGGACTTGCCCTTTTATTGAAACTTACTGATGATATCTTGTTCAGTTTGATAAATCTAAAAAAATCTCAAATTTAAAAAAAAATTTATCCTTCCCTCTCCTTTTTCCAGAACTTCCAAGCCTTTGAAATTGCTGTCGAAGCAGAAGACATCGAAGGATTCCTGAAACTGAAGTGATTTCCAAGCTACCTTCCGTAAAAACAACATTTAAATTGTAGCTTTATTAATAATTCACTAGATCATATAGCATAAACATCCTGTAATAGTGCAAGTTTTTATCTCTTAGAATTTTTCTATCTTGTTTCACATTTGCTAAGTGAGTGGATGAGTGATTGCTTTGTTTTTGTGTGAAGATGAATGGGGGTGTTAAAAACATGAGCTACCTGTAGTTCCAGGCTTTTTTTTTTTCAGCCAATATAAGCAAGATGTGAGAAGGAATGTATCGTAGAAGACATTTTTCAGTCATGCATTCCAGTAACCAACAGGACAAAGTTAATTACGTTGTAAGCTGTAAAAAAAAAAAAACAAGAACCAAACCCTACCAAGAACTCTTTCAATCAGTTTAAAGGGTACCAATCACCAAAATATATTTTACTCTGTATGTTATAGGTTCCATGTCATTCTACTATATTCCAAATATGGGCTTCAAATATCACTTCTATAAAGAGTTATTACAAGTTTAATAATACTCTCTGTAAGCATAAAAGCGACTCATGAGTAGACTACTCAACGCACCCGTACGCGCTCGCCAAGGTAAGGGCTTGTGCGGAACCCAACTCGGAGGTTGGGTTCCGTGCGAGCACCTTAATCTTATCTTTTATTTCCTTCATACTCCTAAACTGTTGATCTATAGAATTTCAGATGAAGTTCTTTGAGGTTAATTTTATACTTCCTAGCAGTATACAAATTCTTTTTTCAGGTGGTTGGTACACTTTAACTGCTAAATGATCAAACTTGTCTTATGTTGTATATGTAAATGTAGTAATGTACTCAATATGATGTCTTCAAATCATGCTCTATTTCTCTGTGGCTAATGTTCATTTATATATTCATAGAAATACAACAGAAAAAGGAGTGGGTACTCCAGAAATCTCCTTGTATGTTTTTGTCAGCCTTGCAGCAATTTAGTTCATGATCCAAGCCATCTTTAGAATCTCTTGTAAAGAAAAGCATTCATGCATGCAAATTAGTTCCAACTGGGATGATTACTTCTGCACAATGCTATTCGCTGATGCAAATCTATGCAGTCATGGTTATTTGAGTACATGTCTCAAAAAAAAGTTATCCAACACACTCAAACGGGTCTTTGAACCAGGCTCTTGAATTAATCTGTTAATCATCATTAATGTTTAAAAATTTTGAACAGTAGATATACCTATTGCACTTGGTAATATCGAGGGAAATAGTATGGCTCCAGTATATGTGCGTGTAACCTTCTTTGTAAATGTGCAGTTCTCGTTTATTTGGAAATCTTGTCAGAGAAAAAAAAATCCTAGAGGTCTTGAGACAAACTACCCTTAAATTAGCTTGTTGACAGATTTTTGAAGTGATTGTGCTTTTGTACAAGTTTGTACATTTCTCATTTCAGGGCAAATGTTCTTGTTTGGTTTGTGTACGCTATGAACTTCGACCGTGGGCAATTGTTGAGTACCAGTGCATTAGCGTTACATCCATGTGTATCCATTGCCTGTACATCGACATGCTGTTATGTCATATGCTGAGAACGAAAAGAGCGTTAACGCTGTATGTATTACATGAGTTACATGTAATGCCCTTCTTGTTCTCAGCAGAGGATATCAAGGTAAAATGTACAGTGAAACCTCGTTATAAAGAACATTGTTATAACAAACGCTTATAACAAGGTAATTTTACTGGTCAAAATCCTTAGTATTCCATTGTTTATTAGCCCTGATATAACAAGGTTTCGATATAAAGAGGTAATTTCCTTGGTCCCAAGGAGTTTGTTATAAAGAGGTTCCATTGTACCTCATTATTCAGCTGGTAGGGAAATAATGTGTCTTTTTCAAGATCGAGTTGTCATAATACACATGTACATGTACTATACAATGTCCATACACATGTATCTAACCTATACAACACACATCGGTTTTCATTTAATTACACTCCCCTGCTACTCTGCATCATCTTTCTCTTTTGAAATCTTAAATATCATTTAGCATATTCAACATGGGAAGGGTTATTACATTTTTGCCTATTTTATGCGTCCTTGCTACAAAGGCAAGATGTACGTGTAGATATCTCATCTGGAATAAGATCAGAGTCATGCTCCCAGTATTAAATTACAGACTGCTAATACATACAACAGGAGGTATACATGTAGTTTGTCTGTGGAGAGCTAGAAAGGCGTTAACGCTATTACGAGTTACCGCCCTTCTGGCTCTCAACAGCTGCTATAATCTGTAGTAACCATACTGGCGCAGATGATGTTCTTCCTTGCTTCTGCTTTTTCTGAATCACCCTATACCACTGCAATTCAATTGCAGAGGTTAGTATCATGGAGCTACTAGGTCCATGGTTTCATGTATGTGTTTGTATTTTTTTTTTTCGCTCAGATACGTATTTACATTACATGTATACCACCATGGTTGAAAATATTGATATATATGACAAAAGGTCATTCAGTTTATATTGTAAGTGCTGTAAATATATCTTTGCTGTGCAGAGTGGCTTAGAATTGTATTTGTAGATTCAAACTTATAGAAAGTCATAAAAAATACATAGAGTTTACCCGTTGCACCTTTTACTACAGAATTCATATTATACAGAAAATTTTCATCAGAGGAGTGGACGAAAGCTTGCTTGCAAAATTTTAGGTTGGTAGAAACTTAAACTACAATTGTAGAATTCATATAATTTTATATTCAGCGCAGCTATATAGCTCTTGCTTAAAGACTTTCATTGTTGTTTATGTTGTATGATGGGATGTGAGGGTTGTATTAATAATTTTCTAAGAAACTAACATTGAAACGATCTTGGTACTCAAGTATTACTTTAAATTCTTCCAATAGGAACATAGTGCATCATTTTTTATACACAAGCATTCCAGTACTTTTAATGCACCTCAATTTATGAGCAGGTTGCAAACTGAAGTTGGCAAAAGCTGTCACACATGCGGTCACAGTCACGGTGTCCATGAGGACTAACATGGCATTTATCAGTGCTTTGCCAACAGACCTGTTTGCTAACTACATTGTACATGTATTTCAATTTATGGATGTTTCTTCACTGAACCCTTGGTGACAAGCTATTCATTTCGTTCGTTATTTTTCATAACATCTATTTTGATGGATCTACCTTGCATGCATCATATGTTGGTATGTCAGGAAAACCTCTGACAAAGCTTTCAAGTCATTAAACAACAGCTTTTTTCAAAGAAGTATGCATAGAAATTGAATACATTGGTAAACTGGTCTATTCAAAACCTTTTGCCTTACTTTTACTCCCAAATAATAGCTCAGTTTAAATATTGCAAGTTGATGAGGTGATTCAGAAAAGCTGCTTCCCTAATTACAGATCCATATATTTTTCAAACATTGTTTTGTCCTTTATCAGCCATTAATAAGGTGTGTTTTTTGCTCCTATGTGACATTCCAGTTATTTGTTACATGTATCTGTATTTTGTTTTATATTCTATTCATTATTTCTTTTTGTTTTTGTTATTTGCTGATACCATGAAGGCAGGTCCAGATCCACTTGCCAATTTAAAGATAACGTTCCATGTGTGGAGATTATATATTTATTTGGATTGCCTTGTGATTTTTATTTCTTTTACTTTATTTTTCTTGTTACAATCTGATATGTAAAATGAGTACACTTCCAAGGAAAATCTCACAGTAATGTTTGTGTTTGGGTGTGAGAAGTTATTCAAGTGCAGTGTAATTGTACCATTTTGGAATACATGTACCTGGAAAGATATTTTAAATGCCTTTTAGTAATAGTACAGATATTTGCAGCTCAGCTGGAGGTTACGGACATGTTTAAATTTCCTAATACAAGTGCATAGATAAATCGCCTTTTATGTGCTTTAATTGTGTTGTTATTATTTTTGGTTATCATTAATTTGTAGACTACACACTTCATGCAGTACAATGTACTTTTTGTTTAAAGTATATTGTACATGTATGTTACTACTTTTCCAAGTTCTTGTTACTGTTATAAAATAACCTTTTTGGGGGGGTTAAATTCCTTCATGACATACATGTACGTTCCTAATTGATTTGAATGGTGTTAACAGTAGTTGTAATGGAAAATAATTACCCTATGACAAATATTACAAACAATAAAATTGTTATATTGAAGTCCAGACACTTTCGCATAACAGAATTAAATAAGAAAATCTTGATTGTACCACATTAACATTTTGCCTGGAGTCTTTTTTTTTTTTACATGTAGCTATTTTGTGAATGAAAAGTGCATGTACTTGTCTGTGATGTTGTTTCGTTTTGTCCACAGAACGTATAGTTCATATCATTTTAGACTGAATGGATCCTATTATGTACACACAGCATCTATGTCCTGAGAATCAATAGTTTACATAGATGGATGGATGTAAGACACAATTCCACTTCCTCTTTTTAGTTAATAGGAAGTTAAATTGCCCAAAACACATAAATATACAGTGGAAACTCACTATATCGATTACCTCGGGACCATGAAAATTACCTTGTTATACATGTATCAGGAATCTCCTTATATCAGGTTAAAAAAACAATAGAATATAAAAAGCTGGGACCAGGAATATTGTTATATCAGACCTCTATACAGTTTCTACTGTATAACGATTACCTTAGGATCATGAAAGTTACCTTGTTATATCAGGAATCTCCTTATATCAGGGTAAAAATACAAAAGAACAAGAAGACTTGGGATCAGCAAAAGTACATTGTTATACATGTACAGTGGAAATTTCGCTTTAAAGAGCTCTGATATAACGAGATTCCTGATACATGTATAACAAGGTAATTTTGCTGGTCCCAGGTCCTTAATGATCTTTTTTTTTTTAACCTGATATAAAAAGGTTCCTGCTATAACAAGGTAATTTTGATGGTCCCAAGGACCTCGTTATACTGAGTTTCCACTGTACATTGTAGTTTCAAAGGTATGTCTGGGTTTCAACATTGTAACTTCTTTGATGCTAATAAAGGAGTTTATTATAACAAGGTTCTGCGGTACAATGGGGATGTGTAGCAACAAAACAAGACACAACACGTCTCATGTTCAGTTTGAAATGGTTCTGTTTTAATGACATGGAAGACATCAAACTCATGTTGACATCATACAATAAAACAGAGCAGTACAATCATTGTACCATAAATCAACACATGAAATACATCTACATCAAATAATTTACATTGTAGACTTGCAATGTACTGATCACAGTGCTTAACAGAATATTCAACCAGTCAAAAGATTTACTTATGATTCTGCACCTTACAGCACCCCCTCTCTATTCTCAGAAGCGCATTCAAGTCATACATGGTTTATAGGCACGCATGTGCTAACTCAAGCCATGGTTATGTTCATATCCTTTCTGGTACCCATTTATACTCCTGGGTAAAGTGAAGCAATGTAGATAAAATGCCTACCTGAAGATACTGTACAGTACACTACACTATTTTAGGAAATGTATATAAGAAGCATCATTAAAATGTTCACTGGAAACAGAGGATGATTACAAAGTCACTTGTTTTGTTTTTGGCATAAACTTGTAAGTAAAATATGCACAGTAATGACATACATGTCCCTACACAAAGATAACTGAATAAGGGCATTGGATAATGTGTAAAACATTCTAGAAGGATTTTCTTTGTAGCACATGTACAAGAAAGTTATTTATTGAGAATTAATAATGTTATGAAGCATAGTATGAGAGAGAGGTAGTAATGTAACACCTTAGGTGAATTCACTTTATAACTTTTGTGAATTTTTTCCTGACAAAATGTAGAATGAATGTGTATTTACAACAAAAAAGTACAGTGTACAACTAAAATTAGTTGGAAGAAGTGAACTGCCATCCACTTCTAATACATGTACATGCAAACAAACAAAAGATAAATCTGTAACTACATGAGGCAAACAAATTCAAGAAAAAGAAAAATTAATTTGGGAGCACACTCAATTTGAAGGAAATGGTAGACTTAACACCCCCATCCATTACAAATGTACAGGATATCTCACTATGTTGCATAGCACATTGTAGAAAGCCTTGAATAATAGAGCATACAATGTATACAGAGTACAAATTCAAGTGTCCCATGCTTCAAGATATTCTTTATCTAACCCTTCCTCAAAACTTAAACTTATCGCACAAATGATTATGAATGCTCAAGCAAACAATTTTTCTTTATTACTAATACGGTCACCTATTAATGTGTATAGCTTGACTGGAAACTGTCCAAAATCTGTGTCAGCTTATTGGTCGCTGTCGTACAATACCTCGCGGTGAATTAATCATGAAATTTCAATTTCATTTAAAACTTTTGACAATTTTCAGCACATTATCCGATCAAATTTTCTCCAGTCATCAAATTCATACCTCTTCAAATAACTCTACCGTCTACAATCACAACTTTCTCCTGGCAGTCATACAAGAAATTAACATGCTGCGACCAATTTTGCACCATGCTCTTCCAAATATAAATCTCACTCTGATTTTGCCAAAAATACACAACAGCTAGACATAGACTTTCCTTCCATTCACTTTTCAATCTTGCTTCAGCTATAGCCGAAGGCCTCAAAGGTCTGTAGTGTACAAAGAACATCAGCACTATCAAACAATTTACCTGTACAATATTTACATCAACAAACCATGTCAGACAACATACTATACTATACACTATTTACATATATATTCTGTACATCAACAAGTAGACAAAAAAATATAGGGCTGTAAGTTCCTGATGGACAATTACGAGCAATATCCATCACAAATCCTGCAAAGATGAAACTTAACCCTCTCTGTGCCATTTGGGACAAATCCCGCTCCAAAATGTGAGTCTGGATATGTCTGGACTTATTAAAAGGTCTATGTTTTTCTTCTTGAAACATAAATGGGCATTTTTATTGTGAGGTTTACATCCGGGAAAATATATCACGCCCAATTCGTCATTGAAACAAAGCATTATAAGTGAAAATGTTACTTTTGAAAATTTGTTTATGACATTTGTCTAAAGTTGTGAAAGTTCATTTATTGTCTAAAGACTTGCTGGTGCAGAGGGGTGTCGATAAGCCTCAAATTCTTCTCTCCAAAGGGCATGAAATTTGGTGATAGACAGTGTGACTAATAGTCGCTGTCTTCATCTGAATCATCGCCATAGTTATACTTTACGGCAGCTCGGGCACGACCGGGCCTTTCTCTCTTGGGAACGGGAACTTCGTCATCATCGCTACCGTCGTCAGGGATACGGAATGATTCGTCGTCGTCGTCAGACCAATCAAGAGCCTTCTTCTTGGGCTTTGCTTTGGGCTGGAAACATATAAAACAATGGAAGTTAGCAGCTTAGTGTCTCCTTTCAGTGCCTTATTCTCATTATCTTTTGATCCTCAAGTTACGAATTAAAAAAAAACGTGCAGAAAGAGCAAAAAGCACAGAATATTTTTACTCCATTTCTGTTCCAATATTTTGTGCTGTTCATGAATGAGAATGATTCAATTGAAAATAAGCATTAAAGTCTCTAAATTAGCAATGGGGAGGGGGAACCTGTTTTTCCGAAGGTTTATAATTTCGAAACCCAAACCAGGGGGTTCATAATTCAAAACATTTTTTGCATTACTCATAAGTTCATAATTCTGACGGTTCGTTCCCTCAAAGGTTCATAATTGTGAAAACTGTAGCAGGGATCATAAATCCGAAGGTTCGTAATTCCCAAAATGAAATAAGGTTCATAACTGTGAAAATGTAATAGGGTTCATATATGTAATTCCGAAGGGTCGTAATTCCGAAAATGATGTAGCGTTCTATTTATGAACCTTCGGAATAATGAACACTATTTCATTTTCAGAATGACGAACCTTCAGACTTACGAACCTATAAATATGAACTTTCTGAGTTATGAACCTTCAGAAAAACGACATGTAACCTTAAATATCATAGTTTATCAAAATCTTTCATCTGAATGATCCTCACCTTTGCTGGTTTCTTTGCGGCAGTGCTCTTCTTAGGTTTGAAGGCATCATCCGAGTCTGAGGTAGTGGTTGACTTCTTCACGGCTGAATACAATCACACACAAAAAATATGTCATTATAATATTAGCAAAACATCCCAAAGGATAATGCTGCTTAGTATACAACGCAAGTCACGCATGACTTTACGAACGACTTGAATATGACAAGCCAAATGGGATGCTCAATCATTTTTAACTGCATCAACTAAAGTTGAGCTGCAGAGATGTAGATTACCATTCTTTATTATAAGAAACATTTTTAATGCAAAGTATATTTTTTGTCATAGTTCAATTTAGGTTATTGGAAATACAGTCACACTTTGTTAAAATATCAGGAAAAACTTTGGGCATCCTATTTGGCACTTCATATTCAAGTCGTTCGTAAAGTCATGCGTAAATTTACGAACAGCTCTATGAAACACCCGCCTGGGGTGGTATTTTGAAAACCATGTTATCTTTTATGTTAGTAAAACAATGTGAATTGTCATTTAAAAAAAAATCAAATTAGGACAAGCCAATGGTTTATGACTTGATGTCCGCGCAAAGCTAGCTGCGTCCGCAGAAGGTTAAAGCTCACAGAAAGTCTCGGTAGCAAAAAACATACTGGCAAGAAAATTATCTAACATAGTCATATTCTATTCTTGTTTTATCATAAGACACATGTACGAGATTATTTAACATTCCATTCACGATTTCAAAACAAATTTTAGTGTAAATATCTGTAAGAAACGCTTGGTAACGGCTTTTCACTGCCTCACGCTAAGACCATATCCACCCGAAGGTTCCCCGCACAATAAACCCAGCGCTTCGCTCGGTGTGTAGCGTATTCTATAACACACAGCAATCCATGAATCCCCATGTGCGTAATGTGTGTGGCCGTTGTCTGAATTTACATCCCCTCTTTTTTGGGCCAGGGATTTTTATTACTTTTCACCTCTCATTCGATAAATATTTCACTTGAGAAGGAAAAAAAGTCACAGTATCTTAGTTATGTTAGTACCCTGCTATTTATTAAGTAAAATCAAAGAAATCTCACGAAAAGTTTTTGAGAGCTTCCCAAAACTATCTGTTACCTTTAAGAGAGACAGCTGCATAAGAACTAATGGGAAGTGTCAATTCCGTGCAATTTCGGTTTGTTATTACAATATCATTTTCCCTAACATAAAAGATAACATCTCTACAGAATCAGCAATCGGATTTAAGGATGCATCTCCCCTAAGAGCATACTTGAAAACTGTTGCATTCACCAGTCGAGAGTAATTGTATATCAATGGTCAGGATGCAGTCTGCATACATCAGTTGTTGCTACTTTGGACAAACCTCTGGCAAGCTTTAGGATCATCACTAGATACCATTTTAACTATTTTTATCATTATCATTTTTATATTCTTATTATAGGGAAAAGCACTTTTAGAGATCACTACAGGAAAACAAGAAAAGTGGTCTTTATAGACAGGTGGTCTTTCGGTACAGGGCCGCGTTTATATAAAACTTGTTATCAATAACAATCGCAACAGATCTATGACAAATACGCTCTCAGCCAATCAAATGCTATGATTTCGGTAGCTTATAACAGTTACTGTGACTTGTTCTTGATGACAAGTTTTATGAAACGACCCCGGTTCCTTCATGACGGGGTTAAACAAGAAACTCTGATCAAGGGAAACAAGTAATGTGGTCTTCGCAGACTCACCTTTCTTTGCCGTCTTGGATGCTGCCGGTTTCTTAGCAGGGACAACATCGTCTTCGTCATCAGACGTCGACTCTTTCTTCTTCCTCTTGGGGGCTGCCTTCTTGGCGAGCATGTCTGTGATTGACGGCTGCTTTTCATCTACAAAGGAGATTCATTCACACACATTAAAGAGAAGGTTGGTCAAATATAATTTGTGAGCTTTACAATTCTTTTTATGTTAGTTTGGAAGATTATCATAGAAGATATGTCCCCTGAAAAGGATTGTTCTTCAAATGCCCTCACATTCAAAAATATGACAAGAAATAGCTGAAATGTTCGGGTTAACATTTGTGTGTAGTCCCATAAACATATTTCTGTGTGCAGTGCATGTGACTCTCAGCAGGATTGAGTCAATTTCTTATCATTTTGGCGCTTCCAAAACCTTACAGCATACACCAGTTCTTATGTGCCATATAATCAACCTTTTCCAATTGCTTTGAGACAGTTTCTTTCACAATTTCTGTCTCATGACCAGAACTCAACTTTATCTTTAAATGAGATGAACAGGACTGCAATTATGCCTCCAATCTGCCTAGGTCTTCACCAGTTCATAACATACTCAGTGCTCATTCTAAGCATGGGGGGCTTCCAATACTATCACAGATAAATTCTTTTTCTGACAAGGAAACTGACAAGAGAAATAACCATGTCAATGCATTCTTACAACCTGAAAACCTGCAATTTATTAGGTACAGTGGAACTTCATTATAACAAACTCCTTGGGACCAAGGAAATTACCTCTCTGTATCGAAACCTTGTTATATCAGGGCTAAAAAAAAACAATAGAATAAAAAGAAGTGGGACCTGCAAAATCACCTTGTTATAATGAGAGTTTGATATAACAGTGTTCTTTATAACGAGGTTCCCCTGTAGTCTTAAACATCCCATTAGGTTGCTGCAAAGTCCATATTTCACTCAATGTGGACCAGGAGTAAACAAATTCCTGCTGAGGAGCCTGCCTCCACTTAATGTCAATATCTTTTGTATTTCAAAAGCACAATGAATCTAATTTTTCTATCACACATGGTGAAAAGTTTGCATTGATATCTGGTAGTCTATCGGCAAAGTATAAATGGATTATATCACTGATTTCTTGGCAGATTACAAAAAACACAAAGACAGGTGACAGGACAGTGCCTTTGCCATATCGTCTGCATCGCTGTGATATGTAACAGTAGTCAAGTAAACACAATTATGACTCTCTGCAGCCAGAAGGGCGTTTAGTCCCATCATTTGTACAGATTTAACACCCTTCTGACTCCAAACAGACAATACACACATTGCATTGTTTCATGAACTAAAGAATGTTGGACCCAGATTCCTCTGCAGTATCTTATCATTCCCCCACCACCGCACATATGTTAATGGAAGATGAAATAAAATATTACTCAAATACATGTATACATGTATGTGTGAATATTGTTAGCGCACTCTCTCTCTCCCCCCCTCCCCCCCCCCCCCCCCTTCTCTCTCTTTCTCTCACAACTTACCCTTTGTCTTAGAGGCCTTTGTCTTGGTAGCTTTAGCCTTGGTCTTGGCAGCAGGCTTGACTGGTTCCTGTGCTGGTTTCGGGGCCACATCCTCATCTGAAACGAGAAGAAATAAGAAGAGAAAGAAGACATGAAGCATAAAATAATCACCAAAGATTGTTGCTGCATGCCGAAATACGGATCCCTCTACAAGGAAAGCATATATTATGTTGGGATAGGATGAGAGTTGTATGACCCAAACCGGTCAAACCATCAGATATCTAAGCTGTGGTTAGGGCTGTGGTCTGCAGTACATGTAGCTTGCACAAACAGAGTAAGAAAAGACTATTGCATATACAAATACATTTCACTCTTGTAAAAAAGTACTGCTAAAAAAACTCTCTAGACAAAGAGACACAGAGACAGAGATGTAAAATAAAGGAAAGAGAGAAAGAGGAGGAGGCAAAGAGACAGAGAGAGAGAGAGAAACCAAATAGAGAAGCAAAAACATGGAAGAATACAGAAGAGAAATACAGTCAGAAAACAAGTGAGAGAGAGATGAAGAATGGGGGATTGAAAAAAGGGCAGAGAGAATACAAAAAGAGAGTTATAGAGAGACAGAGAAAAGGAGGGAGAGAAAGAGAGAGAGAAAGAGAGAAAGAGAGAGAGAAAGAGAGAAAGAGAGAGAGAAAGAAAGAAAGAGACACAAACAGAGCGACAGAGGAAGGATGACAACCCAAATCAGAGCTAGTCATGAAAGCGGAAGGTGCTTCTGGTTGGTCAGTCATTTCATGGGGATCCCAAATAGTTCTCTCTCATAGAGATTTTATGTGGGGAAGAAGAACTATTCGGAGCTCCATGACTTAACCTATGACCTCACTCGCGTATAGTGTACGCGCGTGTCACCACTATCTCTCTCAATACGCTCTGACCCAAACCTACCTTTCTTGGAGCTGGCTGTGCTCTGTGTATCCATGGCATCATCCTCCTCCTCCTCGCTATCTGAAGCAATGGCTGCCTTCCTCGCCTTCTTCTTGGCTGGAGGCGCGATGAATGACCCATCTGCATCATCACCGGCATCCTCATCGGCAAGGTCCTCCATCTTGATGGAGTCGTCCGACATCTCGCGTGGCATGGACATCTCGATGTCGTCCTCTTCATCGTCGTCGCTGAAGGCGTAGGTTATTTTGGCAGCTGTAGATAGATAGAGAAATGATGTGGCATAAGTTCTCCACATCCTTTATACCGGGTTCCCAGCATTTCAGGAAAACAAATTCCCTGATAGGCAATCACGATTCCCTGATAGACAATCAAAAGTCCCTGATAGACGATCAAGATTCCCTGATAGACAATCAAAATTCCCCAATAGACAATCAAAATTTCCAGACAGACAATCAAAATTCCCTGACAGACACTCCAAATTCCTCGATAGACAATCAAAATTCCCCGACAGTCAATCAAGATTCCCCAATAGACAATCAAAATTCCCTGATAGATAATCAAGATTCCCTGATAGACAATCAAGATTCCCTAATAGACAATCAAATTTCCCAGATAGACAAACAAAATTCCCTGATAGACAATCAAAATTCCCTGATAGATAATGAAAATTCCATGACAGCATTTTACACACCCTGGCAAAGTCCAGTTCCCAGCCATGCAGTATGCTTGATCACTAATTAAATACAAAATATAAACAACTTTTCATAACCTTTACTCTTGTGGGTATCCACATGGATATCATGGTATGGGGGGGATTAGTAAGACAAGAAATTAATCAGATGCTCAAAAATCTCAGAGAAAAAAATCTGTAAAAAAATTTTGTGTACTTTGAGTTTTCTTACCAGCGAGCCTCCTTGGTCCTTTCTCTCTCTTGATGACGGGGGAGTCGCTATCATCTATGTCATTGTCGGATTCTGAGTCTGACCATGGACTGGCAGATTTCTTGGTGGCCTTCTTGGCAGGCTTGAGGTTCAGCGTTGCTTGCTTCTTGACCTTAGAGACACCATCACCATCTTGGGTTGGAAGAGAGAGATAAAGAGAGAGAAAAAGAGACAGTGAGAGCGAGGTAGAGAGAGATAAAGAGAAAGAGAGAACAAGAAAGAAAGAGAGAATGAGAAAGAAAGAGAGAAATAGAGAGAGAGTGTGAAATAAAAAAAGTGAGAAAAAAGAGATCGTGTGAGAGATAGAAAGAGAAATAGTGTGTGAAATAAAGAGATAGTGAGAGAGAGATAGAGAGAGATAAAGAGAAAGAAAGAGAATGAGAGAGAGAGAGGAGAAGGAATGTGATTATTTTATTTACACCATGAGCCAATATATTTCAAAATAAAATGGGCATGTACAATGGAGTCAAGTCCCATAATAAAGAAGGAACACGCTCATCTCTTGGATTTAGACAATACAAGAGACATTTATTTCAAATATTATGCCGCATTGAGATTTGGAAATCATGGAAGTAAAGGAAAGAAAAGGCTAACTATACGTGGAAACTACATGTTCCGAATTATTTTTCAACCCTTAAGTTCTTTCCATTTTAGACCTTCTCTCCCCCATCCCACCCACCCCCCCCCCCCCAAAAAAAAATAGAAGACAAAAAGAAAAATTTGTAAAGATATTTCAGCCACTGCAATTTGTGTATAACTTCCTATTCAACAATGAAAACCCCTAGATATTTTTACCAAAGGAATTTCTGGGCTTACCAGAGATCATATCCAACATTTCAAATAATATTGGTATATTCATAGCGCTCATATCCACCATGTCATAAGATGCTCAAGGCGCTCCAATATTACCCCAGCTCTAGCTAGGCTACTAAATTCGGTACTCACAGCATTCAAGGAATTCCTTCCTACCGGTACCCATTTAACACCTGGGTCGAGAGTGGCAAATGTAGATTAATGTCTTGCCAAAGAACACCAGTGCCATGCCCGGGGTTCGAACCCACGACCTTCGCATCTCCACTCGACTATGACACCTCTGTACAGATAATCACATCTGATTGAGAGATGGTAAGTACTGATAGCTGTCTTTCCCCCACTTACCTGCTTTAGCTTTAGCTAATCTCTCAGCCAGGGAGAGGGGTTCTCTCTCTTCTTCAGGTATCTCTTCTGCTTCCGTCTTGATCTCTGTCTTGATCTCTGTCTTGATTCCTTTCTTTGCTTTCTCTTCCCCTGGCTCGGCCTTCACCTTCTGTCAGGTCAAAAACAAGATTAAAACAAGATTAAAACAGGATTAAAAACAAGAGGGATTCTTTTTTTCTCTCTCTCTCTCTCCCTGTGAATAGGGCTAACCTTTTGTTTCATCTCATCGGCCTCAGCGGCCTTCCTCAGAGCAGGATCGATGCCTGGGACAAGACAGTGTCCCATGGGGAAGGTCTGGTCTACCCCCCCCCCGCCATGACCAATTTAGGATTAAAAGCTTCTCTGACACATATCTGAGCGTAAGTCATAATGAATGAAAAGACTCGTCATTATGATAGAAGAGTACAGCAACAACTTGATTTGAAAACACTAGGATAAATGTCACAATACATGTACCTGCCAACCTTCCACAGCACAAAGTAGGAATACCTCAAGGCAAAATAAGAAATAGCATGTATTTTGTATGCTTTTTACACAGAGGTTTTCAGAAAAAGAGAGGAATCTAGGGTTGATAACATTAGTGCAAAGGTCAAAAAATAGGAATCGTTCCTTCAAATTGGGAAAGGTCGGCAGCTATGGGTCATTTACCTTTTGTCTCTTCTTCTCCGCCTCGGCAGCCTTCCTGAGGGCGGGATCGATGCGAGGGACGACACGGCGTCCCATGGGGGAGGGTCGGGTCTCCTCCTTGGTGAGAAGCTTCTGTTTGCGAGGTTTGGCCTTGCCCTTGGCTCCCTTGGGTGCTGCCATGACGACCCCTGATGACGCATCCTCCTTCTCCTGAGTCTCAACGCGCTGTGAACAATTAAAGAATGGCTTTAGTCAGGGCTCGGCAACAACAAGTGGCAGGTGCACATTGGTCCAGGCTTCAGGGCAGAAAATTCTTTACACATGGTCCAAATTGGAACAAATACATGGCTTTGTTAAAACATCACAGGAGGTGATTCAAGAGGACCAAAGCAATTTTAAAGCTTGAAAGTATACACTGACACATTTATCAGTCCAAATGGAGTGCAATATGGCTCTATAGCATCCCAAGGAGGTGGTTTTGAAGAACCAAATGCAACGATTTCAGTAGCTTATATTTGTAACTTGTTATTGATAACAATTTTATGAAACAGGGCCCTGGGCTCCTCTCTTCTTTTTCTAGGGGTCCAAGGTGTGATTTTGGGAGGTCTGTGTATTAAACAGGACCCCTCTTAAAAATAGACTCTAGTTCTGGTCATGAGATTGTACTGTGAAAAAAACTGTCTGGAAGCAAGTAGAAAAGGTTGATCATGCAGTAAATAAGAACTGTATTCTGTGAGGTTTTGGAATCATCACAATGATAATGCTAAAAGTCACATACGTTGCACACAGAAATGTGTATATGGGACTAACACAGACATGTGGCATGAAAGTTTGGTCCAAACTTTTCAGCTATTCTTGTCATATTCCTAATATGAGGGCATTTGATGAGCAACCCTTCTCAGAGGACATTCCTACTATGATGTTCTTCCAAACTGACATAAAGGAGATGAGAAAGCTCACAAATTATTTTTCACCTTAACCAGAACTCAACCTTCTCTTTAACACGGAGAAAGTTTGAAGACACAGAGCCCTGGATATATATATATATATATATATATATATATATATATATATATATGTATATATTCTTTGTTGATGTGTATATATATATGTATATATATATATATACAGTGTGTCCCAGAAAAAACGAAACCGAGATTGATCGATGCATAATCATATCTTTATCACAATTATGATTAATAAGTGGCACATATTTGTAAAGCTTAGAGTCTCTTCTTTCCTGCGATACCACTCATATGATACATATTTCACGCATGAGTGAATAATAACAATGTGAAGTTGGGATGTCAAAAATTCATTTGGCCAACGATGTTTGAATTTTAAAAAGATAATCACATGTCCAAAAAAATCATTTTCCGCCCTTTCGTTTGACACCTTAATCTTGAAAAATGACCAACGGATGACAGAGATAACTAGAATTTAAATATTGATTGCATTTCGATGATCTTTAAAAATCCTTTGTTCCATAACTCCGCATCGGTTTTCCGCATGAATGGATGCGGAGAAAGTCATGGATGGTCTAAAAGCTTTCGAGTAGAAACCAATACTATCCCACCCTCCTCATCCTCATTGCCTATTATTACCACCACCTCCCCCCCCCCCCCCCCCCATCATGCCAATCTTTCCCGGAACCTCAAACCCTACACTCCCCCAAGTTCCCCCTCTCTTTTCCTCTCCCACTTTATGTGTGCAGTGTGTGTGTGTGTGTGTGTGTGTGGGTGTGGTTGTGCGTGTGTGGATGTGTGTTAGAGAGAGAGAGAGGATGTTTGTGTATGGTCCAATGATCTTTAGTTAGATTTAAGCAAACACCACTGCATAATCGTTTAACTTGCATGATCAAACCAGCTATCCCTCCCTCACTCATTTCCACTTCCATCCCGTACACCACTCGGAACACTAAAAACTCTTCATCCCTCATGTACACTTCCATTCTCTCCCTCCGTATATTTGTAGGTGTGTGTGAGTGTGTGTGTTGATGTTATGGCTGTTTGTTTATCTAATTAATAAGTCGTAAACTCGGCATACCCGTCAACACTCTCAGTACAAAATAACTTTATTTTCCATGAATGTCATTCATAAATGAAGACCTTCTTCATAATCAATGAGCGTTTATCATTTTGGAGACGTTTTATACTGACCACTCCATTTTGTTGACGATCAACCACGCATGCAGTCTTTTGTCTTCTTTGTTCACTGCTATTGCAGGCAGCGAGTACAAATGAATTCATTCATTATGGAAATGCAAGCATCACTTTAAACAAACAGAACTTACTCATTCCTGGCTCATTTTTATCCATTGAGGTGTCAAATTAAAGAGAAGAAAATTATCTATTAAGGAGTATTAATTTCATATTGCAATGATAAATATGTTTTCTAATATATTACTTGGAATTCTAGGTATCGTTGTGCAGTGGACTTTTTGGAAGCCCTGTTTCATATTGTTCTCATTCACTCATGCGTGAAGCAAGTGTCATAGAATTAGTACGTGATGAAAGAAGAGGGACTAAGCTTTAAAAATATGTATTGATTATTGATCATAATTATGATTAAAATATAATAATTCATCGATACATCTCGGTTTCGTTTTTTCTGGGACACACTGTATATATATATATATATATATATATACACATCAACTAAGTAGAGACAAGATTGACGTACCTCCAGCTCAGCCAAGAAAGCATCCAGATCCTCGGTCCAGAGCATGCTGGCTGTTTTGCCCTTCAAGATCTCTAGCTCACATGCCTGAATGGAAGTAGAAATGATAATATAATCAATGAGCATTTACTTGTATTTGATAATTCATTGCAGTTTATTTTATACCCCTTTCATATTAGGGGTAGAAGAGAAGTAAGTCTGGATGTACATGTACATGACCCAAAAGCTAACATAATGCTATCAGCATCACTCGATCTGTACTTGATGGACTTCTCAATCCTCTTCGAGACTAGGGTTTAGTCCAGACCAGAAGTGGATTCTTTGTAATATAAACCCTATCTGCACTACTCGATGCAGATCGAGGTACTATTCCTGGGTTTGTTGTATGTTTTACAACAAAGTGGCAGGAAAAAAAGTACACAAAATCCCTGTTTGTGTCGCAGCCTGTTTTGCATCTTATTACGGTTTCTTCTCGCCTAAAAAAAAATCAATGTTATTGTTTAACTACACAATGCCTCCCATGATAGCCTACCTTGTCATCCCTGTTCTTCAGAAGCTCATCCTTCTTCTCTTTGGTCAGACTCCAGAGGGCCATGCCTAGCAGGTAGTTGTAGTCCGGTCCAGAGGCGGGTGTGGCCTCCGAGGCTTCCTCATCCTCAGTATCCTCCCCACCTGGCTGGTCAGCGGCCTTCGCCTGGCTCTCCTTCCAAGCCTTGACGGGGTCAGAGTCGTAGCCACGCTTCACAAGGACTTGGATCATCTCCTTCTTAGGCATGTTCTCTGTGAAGAACAGGAAAATTGCAGGTTTGGTAAAGGGTACCCTGCATTTCTTGAAAACAAAATTCCAAGGCTTTCCCTGATGGAGTTTCAAAATTCCAGGACCATTATGCGAGGAATTTTACATACTTAAAAACATCCAGTGGCTATAGTATTTGGTCATAAACAAAATTAAAGAGACTGACTACTTTCTTTTTGGACAATTGAAATTCCCTGATCATAGTAATTTTTCTCAAATCCCCTAACCAGAACACAGGGAACTCATTTTCGGGGTATTCCCCGACTTCCAGGATAGCTGGCAACACTGTAGTAACTTAATAAGAATCTTCATTTGAGAGGAAAGAAAAGGCCAATTTGGTACAGGAATAATTAGAGAGTTGATTTTCAGGCAATGACGTGGCGATAAAAAATGCAGTAAAATAAAAAGTCCAGAAAGCTTCTTAAAGTGAACAAAGTGCTGATGTCAAAACATGAACTACCTGTATATCAGAAATATTACATATTACATTACATTTATCTACATGTATAAATACTTTGACAAAATCAATTAACATAAATGAGCTCTACAACAAATGATACATGCTATATCCTGTAAGGAGGCAATTGGTACAACAAATAATACTAGGACCACACATACCAATCTTGATCTTTCCTTCAATTTTCTCCATGATGAATCGTGCTTGGTTGTTGAGTCGCGATGACTCGGCTTGAAGGATGCCCTCTAGGTATGCCTTGCGACCGTGGTAGAGTTCCATACGCATGGCGAAGAACTCCCGGAGGATCTCCTCCACGTTGTCATAGCGACGGATGCAGCCATGGCTGTCATACAGGACCTGGTCAAACGAGAAGGAATGCATTCAGGCCTGTTCACACACAATGTGGTGAACCACAGAGGCAAAATAAGAACTATTACACTCATAAATGAATGGCAAAAGGGGTAGGAAAAGAGTATCTGCGCATAAAAAAGCTCCTAAGAATGTTCACTTATCTGTGTGTTATAAGATACAGAAATGAGAGTCTCAAGTCTAGTCCTTACCATGACGTTAGCCTGAGAGATGGTTGTCTGGAGTTTGAAGGTCTTGTGCAGGCCCTGTTCCTCAGCCTTTAGAAGCTTCTCCTCCGTCATCTTGATCACAAACTTGACGGTCGTGTCTGTATGGTACTCCTTGTAGTCTCTGGAATTTTTGAAAATATAAAGACAATATCAATGGAAATTCTGCTGGCATCATTTTGAAGATGGATCTGTTCTGAAACCCCAAGCACTCATTGAACTCACACTGTCATTCCCTGGTAACTTTTATACATTTTAGATCCATCGCTGACCCAGGGAAGACAACTCAAAGCGCTTTGTATCTAGTGGAAAAGGCGCTATATAAATTGCTGCTATTATTATTATCATTATCATTATTACTGGTATGTTTGAATGATATTACATGTACCCAAATCTGTACATCTGAGGAAGCAGGTTCTTAACCCTTTCAGGACAGGAATTATTTGAGGGCTAAATTTATCACATTTCATTCTTCAAATTGGCAACAATAAAAAATGTTCCTTTAGTGCTTCATGGTTTTAATAAGATGTAATATCTTTTAAAACAATGTACATGGTTAACATTATGTCGAAATGTTGAAAAAAATTGCCAATTTTGATGAAAAAACAATGATTTTGAACATCTCAATGTGTTGCCAATTTAAGGATTTCAAAGCTTACTCTCGTTTTTTAAATTCCTGGCATCAAACACAATATGGTCATGCAACAAAAATTGACATAGTGTGTGCAGAAAATTTTGTTCTTTCTACTCATGCATCTGGTATATTTTTTAGAGCTCTGAATCAAAAGTTATTAAGCCAAACCACAAAATGTGGTCAATTGTCTCGAAAGGGTTCTTAACTTGTCAACTTTCCATGAAAATAAAATTAAGATTTAATATTAGATCAAAACTACTTCAACTTTTATCAGGTTCTTGATCCATGCAGCATGGGTTCCAGGACCTGTACTGTGTAGACCAGGGTCCGGGTCCAGGTCCAGGTCCTAATGGGAAGCTCGGTATCAACGAAAATCGCATTACTTACGTGATCATAGGTTGGACCTTCTCTGATCCATGAAGCATGGGTTCCAGGACCTGTTCCTTGTAGACCTGGGTCCAGGTCCTAACGGGAAGCTCGGTGATCTCAATAGTGTTGTTGTCGATAATAGATATCTCACCACTGACCACGAACCGGTTAGGTTCAAGCTCCTCGATGGTTCCTCGGAAGCCCTTGTATGATGGAAGCTGGAATAAAACAAAAGAGAGATTACTTACAATAACAATATTAATAGTAAGAAGAATAATGATGACATTAATGACAACAGCAAAAACAACAAAAACAACATGATGTTGATGATCATCATCATTATCATAATGATGATGACCATGAAGGAAGCTGTAATGCAATGGCAGGGCTTTGAAATTAGCAGTTGTCTACTGGACACTGAGTAACAAATGCCCATAAGAAACAGTTTTACACATATCTCATTATGAATGAACCAGCAAATCTCAAAATAGTACCGTTTTAAAGTCTAAGTGAAAAGGTGGATGAGGGAGGGCAGATCCCTCCCTCACCCCAAATCTCAAGCGGTCACTTCCCTGATGTCATAGTTACTGATCCTGGAGCTTCAACAAATACAGCATCATTATCATTATGATGATGACCATTAAGGAAGCTGTAATGCAATGGCAGGGCTTTGAAATTAGCAGTTGTCTACTGGACACTGAGTAACAAATGCCCATAAGAAACAGTTTTACACATATCTCATTATGAATGAACCAGCAAATCTCAAAATAGTACCGTTTAAAGTCTAAGTGAAAAGGTGGATGAGGGAGGGCAGATTCTACCCCTCACCCCAAATCTCAAGCGGTCACTTCCCTGATGTCATAGTTACTGATCCTGGAGCTTCAACAAGTACAAAGACCCTCAACACAAATAAACTACAAATAATTCCTTATCTCAAGATCTCACCATAGCAACGGGTTCCTCCCCTGCCCCCAGCCTGTGGATGTTGGCTGTCTACTCCCTGATGTCATAATTACCGTTCTTGGTGCTCCAACCAAAACAAATACCTTCATACGTCAGTCACATCAAACTGTCACCAAACAGTACAAACATCGCATTGCCCTGAACAGCCATGATCAGTAGGTTTGGAGTTGGTACATGTATGTCTGTGTGACTTGGGTATGGCTACTAATAACCGCAAAAGGTAATAATATTTAATCTCAATATCGTACCATAGGAACGGGTTCCTCTCCTGCTACCAGCCTGCGTACGTTGGTCGTCACCTCCCTGATGTCATAGTTACTGATCCTGGTGCTCCATCCGGTACCGATACCCTCGCTGCCGTTGACCAGCACCATGGGGATGATGGGTATGTAGGTCTCGGGCTCAATGCGCTGGTTGTCGTCGTACTGGTAGGCGAGGAGGTTGTCGTCGTGGGCAGGAAAGAGGAGACGGGACAGGGGACTATGGGAGAAAAGAATTCAAAAATTGGGTGGAGTCACCTCCTGTGATGGAATTTGAGTTCACTCTGTGTAAACCTTTGTAAAAGAAGCTAAGTGAAGGCTGTATGTTAATTATCCCACTCTAACACAGGATTGTACGACACACGTTTTGACGACCATTACTCCACAGACAATATCCTACACTATATGAATTCTTAGCTTCAACCCTGGACCAAACACTATTGTTAATCCTAACACTAAACCTAACCTAAAACCCAACTGCATCCCTAAACCTTACCCTATATCTCTTGAGAAATGAAGACCAGAGCAATTGTCGCTGTAGCATATGTCAGAGCACCCTGACACAGCGGTTTACTTAACATCTTCCGAGAAATTGCTGAGAATTGCTTGCCTACCTGAGCTGAGTGAAGATGTAACGGGGGCTGGCAGCGTCCTTGCCTCCGTGAAGGCGGGTACCGAACTGACCAATGGGCTGCAGGAGATTCAAGTTGTTGCTTCCGACAAAGTTCTGGGCCAAATTGATGATGGTGCTCATCAGGGATGTCTGGAGAAGAGAAGAAATGAGGAGGGAAGTAGGTTAATGGTAGATTAGCAGAAGCTGATACCATGACTGGTATATCATAATAAAAAATTATGAAGTTGCACATGCACTTAAGGGAAAGACATATTGTATGAAAATAGAAACTTGTAACTAAAAGACATCTAATCAAATGAGACAAAGTATTAAGAAATGAGTCATGAAATTGTATCATTTCTCGACTACAATACTGGGTTAATACTAAGTGCCCAGACTTGTTAAAGGGAGGATTCCAATTTCAAAATGTTTTGCTAGCTGAATATGGATAATGTGCACAACTTGGTTGCTCCATTAAAGGTCATGTAAAGTTTTGGTAAGCCCTCAAAAACTGTTCGTCAGATTTCTTCAATTTTTGTTGATAAATAGCAAGATACTAGCAATACTAAGACACTGTGAAGATTTCGCCTCCTAAAGTTTATTATTAAACAAATAAGAGGCAAAAACTAATTTATGTGCCGGGACAGGCACGTAAAATCCCAACAATGGCAGCATGTGCTATACACTGTACACACATGTGTAAAACCAATAATGAGTAGCTACACACAGTGCACACACGCTGTCTCTATGCGAAGCCCCAAGATTGCTGTGCGGGGAGCCGTCGGGGTGGAAGGGTCCTAGCATAATGGCAGTGATCAAGCATTCCTGACAGATATTTACACTGAAATTCACCAGAAATCATAGATGGAATACCAAATGATCTCTTACAGACATCTTTTGATACAAGGAGAACAAAATGAGACTATATTTAACATGTTTCTTTTCAATTTCCTTTCTGCTACCAATACTGTAAATGAGCTTTAAGCAAGCGCCTTTGGTGTGTTGTAGTTCATCACAAGCAATGAGTACTTACTTCACCATGGTGGTAAGCCGAGAGCTCAGCGACTGCACCAGCCATCTGAGCGACCTTGATCTCTTTCTTCTCATACTTCTTGAAGCAGGTATAGAGAACCTTGCGCTGTCCAGGTTTTAGACCTAAATGGATAAAACATATAGTAAATCAAACTATTAATTTATGAATAAAAAGCCTCCTTGAATAAACCAGTTTTTTAAAGCATTCAACTTGTCCTCTGAATTTTTCATCCCAGAGTGGTCACATATATGTAATAACGAATGGACTAGCTCACAATTGTATTTGATATAAGTAAAACCAAACCAGAAACGTTTGCAACATGAAACTTTCGCAAATTCTAAACGACAACAATTTTCACAGCAAGTAATTTTCACTAGTTGCCAAAAAATTCATTGTTGTTTGATTTTCCTCACCCTGCATATAACTGTTCATAACTGTTCATATAACTACAGACAAATTCGGCAGTTCGGAAGATATTCTGACATTTGTTCTGCTTTATTTTGCCAAAGATGTAGGGTTAGGGTTAGTGTTGCGATCACCAAAAAATATTTTGCTCTGTATGTTAGGTGTTCAATGTCGCTATACTATATTCAAAATATGACCTGCAAATGTTGATTCTATGAAGAGATATTGCAAGTTCAAATACATTCCCAATAAACATTACAGTGACTAGTGATGAGACTAGTCAACGCACCCGTATGCACTCGCATAGAACAAGTGCCCATGCGGGACCGAACTCGGAATCGGGTTCCGCACAAGGTGGTTTTATGTTTTCCTTTATTTTCTTCATAATCCATAACCTTTACGCCATAGAAGGCCAGGTAAAGTATTTTGAGGTTGATTTTATACATCCTAGCTGTACATGAATTATTCATTTTAGGTGATTGGTACACTTTAAGGTTAGTGTTGTGATTGGGTTTTAGGTCAGGTCTAATGTTAGGGTTAGCGTTGGGTCAGGGTTGAAGTTAAAGTTTAGTGGATGAATGATATTGACAACGAAGCCATTGTCACCCGAGCATGTGTTGTACAACCACCCAAAGACATCATCAGCCACATGTTTATATTTATAGCACCATGGACTTACCGTCAGCCATGGATGGAATGGACCTCTCGTTATCAGCGTTGGAGAAAAGAACAAGTTCCTTGTTGATGAAGTCAGTATACGTGATGCTTGACGTGTCCTTGTTATACAGGTACATCTGATGGTTTGGAAACAAAATGGAAACGTTACTGAGGTTATAGAGTGGATTAGATATTTCCTTTGGTCGAAGTTAGAGCATCTGGTACATATGGAAGCAAAATACACTGCACTACTTTTTTTCAGAGGGGCCTTGGAATAACAGACCACTGTATATGATTGTTGCAATTAAGTTCTTTTTTACATCCAATGCAACCATAACTTGTTGGAATGTCAAGAATAAAAGTTAGGATAGAGGAACCTGTAATGTATTTTCATTATTCACATATCTTTTTTTTTGCCTGTTAAAATGTGTATTCACCTCCACACAATAAAATATTTTCTGTTGAACAATACTGTGTAAATATATTGTGTACACATAGAAGTACTTTCATCATGTTGTCCTCAATAAAAAAATCATTACACTTTCAGATTACCCCATGATTTTTGAAATAGTTGGAAGCTTCTACAATTTTGGGAGGCTAATTTGCTGCGAGTTTTCATCAAAATGAGATATTATTACCTCTCCCATGCCAGCTTCCTTCCTCTCTTTCCTCTCCTTCAAGAACTCTGTCAGCCATGTCTTACGATCTTCAACCTTCTTCTTACTGAAAGCCTGCACATACAAACATAACAGGAAGCATATACACTATTAGACTCAAAGAAGAAATAAGTTACATCTTCTAGACCAAGGTGGCACATACACTTTAGTAAGGCACTTTTGCAGGAAGGTCACTTACTTTCTCATTGGATTCCAATCTGAGGATTGGAATCTAAACCTGTGTTACAACATAAGATTTAAAAAGGAGCACAAAATCTCAGGTTGTGGTTACATCTTTATTCTCACTGGTAGTTGTGGGTCAAATTCAGCTGTTTGTCTAGTGTCCTGCATGACTATTCAAGTAATCTCGATTTCATGTTAATATCATATGGCATGGACATTTCGTCACTGATATCCTATATCCTATGAGAGTCAGCTTTTCTGATCTGCACGTAACATGGCCATCTAGTTGGAAAGTTATAAGTGCAGAAAATCCAAATCTAAAACTAAAAATAAAATACTACAAAAATGAAGAATATTTGAACACCAGCATTTCTTAACACTGTAGCTTCTACTCACAAGCTGTATTCACATGGAAAGGCGGCGTTTCTAAAAGTGTTGTTTACAAATTCCAAATTAGCGTAAAATATTTACCAAGACGATAGCCTCATCATCCTCAGGGCCCTTGTACTGGAATGGGATCCTATGTCGAACCATGTCACTGAAGTACTCCTTTGCTTCCTTCATGGTACTGGTACCCAAACCTGGGAGGTCATAGTTCAAAGGTCAAAAATGATTTAATGATTCAAATGTCATTCAATGGTCTGTCTACAGTATGTCAGCAAGAATCTCAGCTGAATTTTTGTAGTAAGACCAAATATTTCATACATAGCATTAAACCTAATACAAATTATGTTGGCAGAGCTCATAGGTTATAGGTCAAATACCTAGGAGGAGAATTTCAAGATACAATACCATATGCCATTTAAGGATCGTATTTTAATAGAGGTCAAATTCTGTTTTGAAGTACATGTACATGTAGGACTTTCAATCCCTTCCATATTGGAACCAAATGATATGCAAATTGTGTCTAAGAGATCTGATAGAGATCTGATGGTATGAGAGATTAAAAAAAAGTCTAAGAGAGTACTGTCAAACGAGAAATGTTTGGGACAAGAAAACTTTTGCGAATTGTAAACGAGAGCCATTTTTCACAGCAAGAAACAGGCAAATTGCGAAAATTCAGTGTTGCGTCAATTATAATTCAACAATTTTGTGGAATGAAACTTTTGCAAGTCTGAAAAAGTCATGAAATTTGTGAACATTACATGTAAATGATTCTGGTTTTACAGTAGATAGAGTGAGGAAGAGAGAGAGAGAGAGGGGGGAGAGCAGATGGAGAAATATAAAGCCATCTTCCAAGAAAAACAGACCTTTGTAGTACTTGACTTTCCATGACTTAGAGCCTTCTGTTTCATCCTTCCACTCTTCAAACTCAGGCAGAGAGTAGAATGGCAATGTTTCTTTTCCCTTGGTAACCTAGACATCAACATAAAATACATGCAAAGATCAACAAATGAGCAATTAATTTTGTCAGCCAGTTTATTAATTGTATATTTAATATCTAAAAATATTATGGCAGTCATAAATGTACGCACAGGCATAACACCTTCTGTTACGTGTATATATATAAACTAGCTTAACACTTTCTGGTTAATGGACTAAAATCATACTGGTCCCCTCAAAACCAATGAAATTCCCAGATTTTTCCCTGATTTTTCCCTCATTAGAGTGATTTTTCTCTAATCCCTGAATGTTCCCCGATTGGAAAAAAGGAACGCAATGTCCAGGTTTTCATTGACTTCCAGGATAGATGGAAAGCCCTGATAATGAGATGGATTACCTTGACGATGGGGGCAATGAATTCTTGAAAGAAGTTGTGATTGGGCGAAATAAACATTTCAATATCAAACTGGAAAGGGAGGAAGCAGCATGCTTATTACAAAATGATATACAATCATTAGCTCATATCATTTGGTAATAGAGAACAGCTGTTGCCTACAAACCGGGATGCATTACCGATGGATACCAGTCGGTTATACATGTACATGATAAGCCTGAAAAGAGACCAATTACAATATTAGAGCCCCAGACATGTTGTACTACATGCAGCCTGAAAAAAGCCTAAAATGGGTTGATGTCAGGGCCTGGAAACTGGCATCCCTGGTTACCTTGACGATGGGAGTGATGAACTCTTCTAGGAATCTGTGATGGAGGAGCTTGGGCCAGTTGTGCTGGATGAAGTTGATGAGGAGACCCTTGATGTGGGACCCGTCCTGATCCTGATCTGTCATGATCATGAGGCGACCATAGCGGAGGGACTTCAGGGATTCCGGAGTCTCGTACTTGTTCTTGTACTGGAGACCCAAGATCTTGATGATGTTGTTGATCTCTGCGTTCTCCATGATCTGTGCGATTCAACCAAAACAAATACATTTAGTACACAAATAACATACATCAGTGAGGGTATTAGCAGTATCCTCACAAGGTACCTATGAAACAGTGCAAACACTGTTTCAAAGGTACATGTACCCTAGGTGGATGAAAATACCAATGCTTGAACATTGGTGTATTATTTGTTCCATAAGTTGTTAACGCGGATCCTTGTCATTTGAGAAATCGCCATTGCAGGACAATGTACACATTTTCACCATATAATTGCATTTCCACCACCTTGTGCAAAAGAAGTCTGTCGTAGACAATCATGCAGTTCGATTCTGCAATTCTATTAACTCACCTGTTTATGAGATGCCTCCCTCACGTTGAGCAGCTTACCCCTGAGGGGGAAGACACCATAGTGGTCTCTACCGACCACTCCCAGTCCGCTGACGGCCAGGGTCTTGGCCGAATCTCCCTCGGTGAGGATGAGGGTACACTTGGCAGAGTTCTTTCCTCCTGCATCGTTGGCATCGTCCAGCTTGGGGATGCCCTTCAGCTTGGAGTGCTTGGAAGAGTGGCACTTCTTGTCAAGTTGACTCTGTTAGGAGGTGCAAAAAAACCCCAAACCTTCTTGATAAGGATCATCAACACCTCAGCATGGTGATTCAAATAAAATTTGTGTTAATAATGGTGCCCACATACATGCAGGTAGACCTGCTGTTTATAGTTTTCAAAACTGAATAGACACACTTTGGATACTATACACGGGATTCCATTATGTAAAGATGTCAGCGCTATAATAATGAAATTTTCATACAAGTATTTTCTCCTTTCTTTCACACAATGGCATTATGGATAGAGATTCAGCAATTACAGCATTGATGTTGTTAGTTGCTTGCACAGTCTATTACAAATGCATGGCTGGCAGAGTTGCATCTGCACTTTATTAGTTCAGGGAGATATAGCCATTTAATATTCATGGACATTTCTTTGCTGTTTTTCTATCATTCAAAAGGCCCAAATATATGGACATAATGAACTATCCAATCTATGAACATTAAGAGCGCTTGTATTTGACAAACAAAAAAAAACATGGAGATCTCAAATATTCTCATCAATAATTAAGCATTTTCAAACATGATAAATGGGAGGAAAGAAGAGTGAATAGCAATAATATTTTAATTTCTTAACCCACAAAATATGAACACCACAAACCTGAGCCTTGAATTTCATCCATGACATGATACTCTCTACGATGCCACAAGTAAGCGCCTAAATGAGGAATTGAAAGAGCAAAGAAAAACAAACAGAAAAGATAAGAAAATTGTTAAAAAACAGAAAAGATTCAATTTCCTAAACTGAAATTAATGACTAGATTTTGGTCAAAGAACCATCCCCACCCCTTTCAAAATTATATTTTCTATGATACCTCTATTTATAACTTTTATAAACTCTCGCTACACTTTTGTGTACAGTCCTAAAGACAAATCAATCCAAACCTCTATACAAAACGTGCCAAATATTGTGGTTTAAAAAATAGGACTCACAGCCCATTGCACATTATTCTAAAATATGAGAAGGTAAAATTCAAAGTCAAGCAGTTTACTGACCCCTGACATACTTTCTCTTCTATCATCAAAAGCAGATGTACATTACATGAGTTCATTTCAGAATGATATTTCCTGACTGAAATCTACATGCATTTCTCATCTAGTCATTTCAGCTCAGCAATGTCCGGTAATCTACAAGCATGGGTTATTGTTCAGAAATACCATGAATGATAGCTTGTTGATGTCTGTCAATCAAACTCGAGAAATTAACAAGGATATTTACTAGATCTTAACCATCACTGAAATAACATGCTCAAAAGAGTAGTAAACATGTCAATCATCTGTATGATAATCTACACACTTGATGCAGCAATTTTCTTGCAAAAATTTGTTCTACAAATAAATTGTTGAATTATATTAAGTCGGTGTAGACCATATCTGAATTTTGTCATATCATAGGATCCAATCAAATATTGAAATGCTTTACTCCTTAAGTTGTGATGTAGTATGTGCAGTGATGGTAAGAAAATAAATCCAGTCATGATCTTGAAATACAGCATTTTCAGACATTGATGAGAGGGGGGGGGGGGGGGGAGGGCTAGGTTATTATAATAAATGGTATCATCCTTTTCCTACACAAATAAACCACAAATTCTAAATTTGGTGCAAATAACTTTCCATTTCGTGGTTTAAATCAAACAGATACACAACTTGTATAATTTGTAATTTTAGCAAACCCTTGTGACTTGTACCTTCATCAAACCCTTTCTTGAATCTCCTACAACTATAAACTCACCCCTTTGATGAACTTATCACTCAGCTTGCAATCTGAGCCAAACTTCTTGGCTTGTAGGGTCATGTTCTCTTTGGTCTGGGAGTCAAAGGTCGGGTTCTCGATCAGGCAGTTCACAAACACCCAGATGTGATTCTTGATCTGTATAATCACAAGAAGAAAACAAGTTTGATCAAATCTGAAATTCATGTAGCTTTGATAGCAAAGTGGAATGTAGTATTACAGTGCACATATTGTAGAGACATGAAATGTATGCAAATTAATTTCTTCTAAAAGAGATTAATATTTGAGGATGAGCTGGATCACTGATGACTTACAAATTTTCTTTATTATCAGAGCATTCTGTATCTTCTCTTTGATTCTTCTGAAAATAGATGGAGGTTCTGTAAGATGTCAATATTCATTGTTTACTCAATGTAGTCTGTCACTGCAGTATTCACCTCTCAAAACTATGGTCATGCCACAGCACAGTGTGAATGCAAGCGTGCAAAGGGGTGGGGCACCCACAATAACTGATTACCTGGAATGGTTTGATATTGACTCCTCCCTTGTTCTTCTTCTTTACTGTTTCTATCAGCTTGGCAATCACTTGATCAGCGACGTAGTCTACATGACGACCACCCTG
Source organism: Heliocidaris tuberculata (assembly GCA_025618425.1). Classification (NCBI taxonomy): domain Eukaryota; kingdom Metazoa; phylum Echinodermata; class Echinoidea; order Camarodonta; family Echinometridae; genus Heliocidaris; species Heliocidaris tuberculata. The sequence continues at coordinate 33,762,323 of CM046837.1, read as the reverse complement.
TTAAAAGGACCAAGGAAAAACAACATGAAAGGTAAATATGTATATAAAAGTGATTACGATTATGATTGCTCGAGAAGGTATCCTCTATACTGGGTTTTATTTTCAATTATCCTTCAGAAAATCTCTTACATACACGTACATCGCCGTGTTTGTGGTAGAAGTGGTTCCATGAAATTTGCTCCTTCGACAATTGCTCTGGTCTAACTTTGCCATGTTAATCCTAAACCTAAACCTAACCCTAACCCTAACCCTAATCTTCACATTGTCCTGAACAAAAAACCAAATCATGACCTTGACCTTAACCTTTGACATTTCGAGATATGGACAGAGGAGCAAATGTTGTGTCATCGTCAGCCATAAAATTTCAACTTTTTTGTTTTGACGCTGAAATAATGAGCTATTACTGTAGTGTAAACAATTTGGACAATATATGAGCTGAAATTTGTTACATAGCAGTAGTCAAGGAATGGTCAAACCTTTGGAATATTTTATTCTCAAAATGTAAATCCCTTGTCCGCACATCTGTTTACATCATTCTGCCGGGCACACAGCAACATAATTTATGATAGATGTGTTTGAATCGGAAATTACAGTGGATTTTAGTAGAAAGGGAGTAGACCATAATTTACAACCTCAGCTCAAAGAAAAACAAAATATTCATACAAATGACAATGTGAGAAATGATACCTTGGTAGTAGCAATACTGTTGACAAAGCTGACTTGCTGGAAACCCTTCTCACTCATACACAGGCACACCTCCCATCGAGGGTTGACTTGCTCATGCAGTACCTTGAGAGGCTGGCTATCATCTGCCTGGAAGCACTTCACGTACATGTCAATGTACGACTTGAAGCCGTTCACCTGTATAAAACAATCAATATGACATGGATTGAATTGGAGTTTATTTCAGATCATGAGGGTGAAACAAGATTATGCTTTTCTTTAACCCTAAAAGGCTGGGTTAGTTTGGCGCTCTCTCTCAGCCGGGCGGGATGCATTCCACCCCCCCCCCCCCCAGGATCTCAGCCATGGAGTTGACGAAAAAAATTGCAACTTGGCACAAAGAAAGCGTATCTTATACAGATTAACCCTGTACAGTTTCATATCAATATCTCAAACAGTTTTTTAATTATCGCTAATTGATTATTTACATATTCATGAATTGACAATTTTGTATTGTATACAAAACACATGGAGAATTACTATTTTGGCAGCACAGAGTGCGGCGATTTTTGATGCTGCGCGGTAATCATCGGTCGAAATTTTAATCAGAATGGTCATGACATGGGAGGGAAAGATTAAAAAAAGAGACTAAATTTGAATCACTGATGATGATTTGTAAATGATTTAGTACAAATGGACACCTAAATATAAAGAGCCCATTCGTTTGAAGTTCAAAGATCATAAACACTTTCTTTCATATCAGTTGGTTTTGCTAACTCAACCTATAAGAGAGAGGCTTCAGAGACTGGAATTAGGCTACAGCCTAAACAAATGTCATCCCTGTAATTTAAATCCTGTAATACACTCAAGTAGGAAATTACTTGACAAATAACTGGGACAACTTACGGGCAACTTCTTGCCATTGAGGAAGACCTTCACTCCCTTGAGACAGCCGGCAATGTCGTAGGCACGGCGGGTCAGGAGGGCAACGGTGTCAGCATCCAGACAGGTCATCTTGAACTTCTCAAGGTCAGGGCTGAAAGTGATCTCTGTGTAATCACTGCCATCAAATGCAGACAGCTTGTTTGTGCCCTTCTTGTTCATATTGTCAGACCAACTCTGTGAGGGAATAATTGAAGATAAAAAGAAAAAGAAACATAAAATGAGAATTAAGTCAATTATGTAAATAACAATACCCATACAAAACACACAAGGTAAAGTAGGTTTAAGGATCCAGGTTCAAGACTGAGTCACATCTTTCAGATGGTGACGTTAAAGGTCGGTCCCCAGACGTAAATAATCATATCTGATTGATACTTTTTTTTTTTCAATGATACACGTCTGTAAAAACCCAATTACACATACACACACAGGTCTAAGGAAATCAGCTATTATAGAAGTTAAACTTTCTAAACTAGGACTCCACAATCTTTTTTTTTAAATATTTTTTTTTGAAACATTTAGATAGGTGGTTCTTATACAGAGGTGGCCACAATAACAAATTTGGCTGTTCGGTCAACTCTTAGTTATGGTTTTTTTTAGCTCAGTATCAGTACGTTTTTCGTTTCAATCGTTAGATATGGTCACTGGACATCTTACAACAAAAAAATTCCCTGAAACAATTTATAGGAGAAAATTGCAATGTATGAAAAATTTCATTTTTTTGTGAATCAAAGTGCCAACATACCAATCTACGGAGTTGATAACAAGTTAGTCCTATGTCTTTAGCTCTTTATCCGCTACGTAATGAACCCTCAACTGCCACATTGTTCTTAGTGTGTAGGTTCCGTATGCACTGTCTGGTGACAAAAGTCGACTATGGCAGTCTACTGTTTTCCATGGGTTGGCCAAACAGACAAAGAGTTCACAAAGGGGATTGCAGCCTGTTATATAAAATGCCTTGAATTGAATAATTTGTTGGCTTGCTGACTGTATACTCTGATCTATTCCTAAACCTACACTGTACCTGCTTGAATTTCTTGCCATACTCCTTGCAGGCGGTGGAAACGGTGAACTTCTTGCTGAAGATGTTGCAGAGTTTGGCTCCATAGCCATTACGACCACCTAGAAATCATACAAAAATGAAAATACAGATTCATCATGTGTATTATTGGCCAAGTCCAAGGTATGTTCCATATGTTTCCATGTATCTGGGAACCACATTAGAATTCGGAACATGAGTTGACATAAAACTATCCTTCTACTTCATATTTTGTTTGATCCAAACCGTAGGATCAAAAGGCTATCGGCTTGATATAATCATAAGATCTACTAAAATCTAAGATGTGAAAAAGAAAATGACATCTAGATGAATTGTTCTACAACCCTCTTCTTGCCTGCACAAACAAAACAAACATGTAATGATCCGCTTTCACATGTATCTAATGGAAATAATAGATAATACAGTGAAACCTGTCTATAAAGACCACTCAAGGGAGACAAGAAATGTGGTCTTTATGAGCAGGTGGTCTTTATGTACAGGTTCCTTTAATACATGTTTCAATGAGAAACACTTTTCAAGGGCAACAAAAATTGTGGTCTTTATAGACAGGTAGTCTTTCTATACAGGTGGTCGCTAAAGCAGGTTTGACTGCAGCATGATAATAGATGGGCCTGAACAGACAGCACATTCTAAATTCCTATCAGCCTCTTGAACATCTCACCTGTGACTTTCTTTTGAGTGTCGTCGTAGTTACTGGATGTCAGCAGGTGGCCAAAGATCATCTCTGGTACGTACATCTTCTCTCCTTTGTGTTCAACCACGGGGATACCCTTCCCGTTGTTCCACACGCCAATCATATTGTTCTCACTGATCAAAAGAGAGAGTTATTTCAGAGATACTGAATGTTAGTACATCATCACTGCTAAATATCGATCGTGTTGTTCTCCCTACTAAAACAAACAAAATGTTAAATTGCATTTTAGTACATCTTCATTACTGTAAAATATCACTGATCGTATTCTTACCAGGAAAAATTTAAAGTTTGGATAGAATACTTGAAATACAGTCATATTGGCAGTGTGATAAACCCATCAGAGTTCACTTTGTTCCTTTTATTGCACTGGTCTATCAACCTTATCTGCTGGAATAGGGGATGCTCCAAATGCAGGGATGTTAATTATGTAGAAGGCCATCTTTCTTACTTATATTTAGAAAGAGATTTCACTTAAGTTTTCATACACACTTGGTAATTCTGAGGTTGTTATATACTTACGAGTCAATGGTGATCTTGATGCAGTTCATGTTGGGATCTCTCTGCTTATTGTCGGCAGCATTCACTGTAAATAAAGAAGACGGCAAGTAAAATTAAGGTGAATCAATACAATTAGTAAATGGCCAAACATGCTCAATAAATTACGAGAAAAACTTCAGTGTGCCCTTGGAATGAGGAAATCTCATATCTACATAAAATGGACTTGGGCCAAAAGTTATTCAAATTCACACATTTCAGTGTTATATCGTCTGTTGAGAGCCAGAAGGGCGTTAACTCACATACTTTAACACAGAGTTAATGCCCTTCTGGCTCCAAACAGATGATTTATTCTATTTGTAACCAAAGGGATGTAATTTCTTCAGAAAATTCTTTCAATTCTATCACAATCACTAATTCAATATTTTGTTATGCTTGAATGTTACTGCTTCAATTCTACCAAATACTGAGTTTTATAGTGCAAAATTCACTTCCCTTTTTTTTTTTTTTTTTTTCAAATTTGTGTAGTCTGGGGTCTTCCTTGTCATTTTTACAGTGCTTTCAGCTCAACCGAAAGTCCATCTAATCTGATATCACAACTTTTGTCCTTGATTTAGTTTAAAGCAAGAGCTACTTACCAAGAATTTCATCAAAGATCTTGTAGAGACCAGGCACGAATGTGATTTCCCTGTTCACAAGTGTTTCACCATCAATCACCCACATTGCCTACAAAGGATTTAGAAAGTAGATCAAATTTAGATTAATAAAATAAAATTTTACTATGTACATCATAGATTAAATACAAGGTGCAGGTGTAGTTATTTAAAGTTTTCTTATGACAATCAGTGATGGTTCTATTTTTTCTCCTTTGCATTTACTAATTGCCCATGTTTTCAATGAGACCTAAATTTACTTTGTCAAATATATTCAGATGCAACTGAAGAATGAAATGTATGCATATTTTCTAAACAGTGTTGAATAGTATTTTTTTTTTTTGCGTTTGTTTTTAATCTAAATTGGAGTAAGAAGTAAATTGTCAACAGAAACACAAGTTATCATCTTTTTTGATGTTCAAACTAATTTAAAAATGTTAAAAAGCAGAAAGAAAATAAAAAATAAAACATGACTGAATTACTAGACTGAATGTCTGAACCAAGTTGTGTCATGTCATCGAGAGCCCAGCAGAAATGACAGGAGAATTCCTAATTCACTAAACCATTCAGTTCCTTTGCTAATGCCTTTCTGTTACCCATACAAGAATGTTCTTTAATCTACCTGTGTCACTGGTTCTGTGGATCCAATGTAGGTGTCTGGACGAAGTAGGATGTGCTCCAGCTGCGTCTTCTTCTGGTAGATTCTCTCCACCGAGAGACGTTTTTTACTCTTAGCCCCCTTGCCCGGCTGGCCAGGAGACGGGAGGTCCGAGAAGTCCTTCTTCTGAGCATTGTCAAAGAGGGTCTGTGGATAGCAGATTAGAGACTCATACTCATTTCACATGATCAATCGGTAATCAACTAGAGTAAATGCATCAAATTTTGCAAAATTTTTTAGAGATTTCTAAATGAAATAACTGCAGCAACAAGTGCCATTTTTTCACAATTCATAATTCTAAATACATGTATTATTGAATTGTGACTTTAGGCTTGGCATGATGATGATCATCATCATTCATAATCATAACCTGAAGGTTAGTGATTATATTATGTTATGTTATCTTTATATGTTTGTTTGTTTTGTTTTATGCTGATTCAGGCCACTCTGTATAAACATTCGTGAATAAATAAATAAATAAATAAAAAGTGACATGTACAATCTTGATCTCTACATCAAGCTGGGCCAAATAAAAAAATATTCAATTTTAATAGTTTCTCGTCCGTCAGTAGAGGCGCACGGCCATTATGGGAGACTCTTTCCCATCTGGGAGACTGTCTCCAGTGTTAGAGACTTTTGTCAAGAATTTTGGCAGCCTGTTACTTTGGGAGACATTCTCCCATTAGGATACCAATTTTCTTTTTTTTACATTTGCTGCAAAGGGATCACTTTGGCTCAACTTGAAAATGTGATAAGCAGATTGCTCCTTTTGACCGTGTACTTTAAAATTCACTGTCAACTTTTGTTTCTTTAACATTTTTTGTTGTGATCCACAGACAAAACAAATGGGCTCTCCATCTCAGACTCAGAGAGGAAACAATTTGGCTGAGAAAAAGTGCCTTGTTGTTGGTGTTGTTCCTATGTTAACAAAGTCTCCAATATCAGAGACTGTCAGTGGAGCTCCCTGGAGTTAATGACAACACTGCTTTTGCGTATGCGGCGCGGCTGCAGCCGTGACTTGTAAAACAAAAGCGTCAAGATGTAAGTGTGCAGGAGTGGCGCAGTGATATTAATTTAAACCAGCAATGTACTATTTATAGAATTTTCAAACAAAAATTATGTTTTGAAAAGTACTTGATTCACCTTAACGAAAATAACAGAAGAACTTTCTTTACATTTCGATGTCTCAATCACAAACTCCCAATAGTGACTGGTATGACTGGGCATTACAGCAACATTCCGAGAGCTGAATGTTTATTAACTCCAGGGAGCTCCACTGCCACCGCCAGGTTGGCAGCCCTGAAATAATGTCCTTTTTTCATTACAGACGTTAGACATGTTAGATATCAAACATTACTAACGTAACATTAGACTAGATAAACCGTACTCTTTGTCATTATCAATAATGACTATCTTTTACTTTTACAATTTATTTTTATAGTCTCGATCTAATTTCATTTTCAGCTGCAGCCTTCACGGCTTCACTTCACTTCTTCACTCAGTTTCAGGCAGTGCCTGCAATTATTCTCCATACTGACTTAGATCTACTGTTTTTATTTGTATTTTGATAGACCTAGATCTAGATCTATGTCATATTTATATTTGCTTATTTGTTTGTAATTATATTTCAATTATGTACATACTTTGTATTATACTCCCATACCATGCGGGTCGCTGAGTCAAAATAAACTTCAAACTTCATTCTTCAAACTTCAACTTTGAAGTTCAAGCCCAACGCTGACTAGCGAGGGAAAGTCCCACCGCCGCGCCACCCGGAGCTCTGGCTTAGATAAGCCCGGCCGTACCGCACACCACCGCAATCACAGTCACACCGAATTCGTAATCGACCCGAAGAAACTCGGGCTAAGTTTCATACGATCATTTCAAAAATCTACTTAAATAACTATCATACCTTTAAAGGTCCATCAGATGCCATGATTATTCAAGACTGTCTTCCATCAACAGAGGGGAAAATAGGCAGAATCTTAATTTAAACTAAGATCATGAAGATTACAATGGGGACTCGCGTTAGTGCAGTTGTGCGGAGATATTTTTATCCAAATGATTTGAAATACCGCCTCAACGGCGCATTTGACCAATCAGCGGCTTTCATTGCACAAACGTCACAATAGTTAGTAATCCACCTGCAGCTGCTGCATGCTGTTGTTTTATTTTACTTTTTTATTTTTCTAGGATGAAGAATGGAAGATGAGATCTCGAACAACTCATCTTCGATACCACACGGACATAGGTGTAGCCGGGGGGATGCACAAGGGGGCCATGCCCACCCACCCCCATTCATCCCCTAAAAAATTATTTTAAAAAAAAAAGAAAAGAAAAGCGAGAGCGAAAAAGCGGGGGAAGTGAGAGAGAAAAAAGCCTAAAAAGGCGCTACGAGCCGTTATCTTTCTCTCAAAATTTGCTATAATGTCAAAGTTTTCGCGCTTCGCGCGGGAAGGGGGAAATAACCCGCCCCCCCCCCCTCCTTGCACCCACCCCTGTTACATACAGTGCAATATTGCGTCCAAATGATTAAAAAGTAGTCAGGGAGTCGAACTTTAACTTTCCGCATAAAATAATTGTTTGCTAGAGAAGTTATCTTTCTTTCAAATTTGCTAAAACGTCAGAGCTTTCGCACTTCGCGCGGGAAGGGGGACACTCCCCCCTCCCTGCATACAGTGCAGTATTGCTTCCAAATAATTGAAAAGCAGTCCGGGCGTCGAACTAACTTTCCGCCTATAAATCAAAACAAAAAGGTGCTACGAGCCGTTATCTTTCTCTCAAACTTGCTATAAAACGTCAGGCTTTCAGAGGGGGGAAACTCCGAAACTCCCCCTCCCTGCACCCCCCCCCCCCCCCCCCTGGGGAGCACGCTTCGCGTGCTTATCACCAATTTCCGGCCCCGAATCCTGGCTACGCGGTTGGATCCTTCACGTCTGCCCCCCCCCCCTATTGAAAAATCCTGGCTACGCCAGTGCACACGGATTACAATCACGTATTTTGTATTGAATTGAAGGTCTGGTCCCAGAATTAGCTCTTAAACAGAAACAGCAGACAACGAGAACAAAAAAGGTTTGAGGAAATCGGACAACTAATAAGAATGTTATGAATTGATGTTAATGACATGTTAGGAAAAACAATTAAAATCAATAGACAAATTGGCAATTAAGGGTTGGTCGTGAATTTGTGACGTCATTCCCTCACAACTCACCAATTATTTTATTTATAATGATAATAAAAATTCTCAACTTTTGTCCCAGAATATGATTTTCTCATAACTTAAAAAAAAACAGCTTCTAGACCCTCTATTTATAGTTTTATGTTTTGGCATGTAGGTATATACACTTTCACAAAATATTGCACGAACTAAAACAAATATTCAGTTTCCAAAATATTACATATTCATAATCACTCATTTTTTTAATGATTTCTACAGAAAATACTCTGTATTAGTGTATATACATGTACATGTACATGCAAAAATCATATCACCAAGGATACTAGATGACAAAACTTGTTTCAAGTTATGAGGAAATCATATTCATGGAGGAAAATTGAGAATTTGTATTAAGAATATTTTTAAAAATGTGATGGAATGACGTCACAAACTCATGATGACTGACTTGAGTTGCCAATTTGTCATTGTTTTCCCTACTTTTTCATGTCAGTAAAAAAAAATTATAACTTTCTTATGAGTTTTTCAATTTTCCTCAGACTTTGTTTGATATGTTTGTCTGATTTTTCTGCTTCTATTAAAAGCAAATAAATCTTGGACCGGATCGACTTCCCCTTTAAAACTGCCATTCCACAACATAACCTAATAAAATTCATGATGATTGGCTGAATACGCGGTAAAGTACTGATAACGACATGGCACTGCGATGTTCTGAATTTACATAATTATAGCGAATATCTACTAAAAAATATAAAACATAATTTACTACATATAGGTCTTAAATTACATAAAATTTGTTCAGTCCGTTTATCCCTAAAAAAGTTAAAAATTGTATTCATTGTTTTAGTGCTGTTTTATTGTTTGTTTGATGAGTTTTACTCTATATATATTTTACAATGAACAATCTCCTATATAGCTCGGTTTACTTATTCTTGATATACTACTATAAGTTTAAAGCCAATATACAATTGCAACACAAAACATAAAATAACTGTCTGTATAAAAAATATTGTCATGAAGCATTTAAAAACAACCCTTCCCCCTCTCCCTTCTCTCCGACAAAAATAAATAATAAGTTCTCGCTGCGAGCAGGGTTCGAACCTGCGCGGGAAGATCCCATTGGATTTCAAGTCCAACGCCTTAACCACTCGGCCATCGCAGCTCCACGATATTTCCTTGGCTTATCATGCGTCCGGTTTAATCGCATTCTTATACAAGAAAAGTTTATCAAGTTACTCGGGCATTGTGGGGGGGGGGGGGGGGGGGGGGTAGTTTTTTCCACTGGCACCCGGCACCTACACGAGTTTTTTTTTGTTTTTTTTTGTTTGTTTGTTGGGGGGGGGGGGTTGTTAGGTGTTAACCTATAATATATGGCTAATTTTAACAACTTTTTTTATAAAGTGCTCCTTGCATGGTGATATCCATGCCTGCATCAAACATCAGAGGATCGAGGTTTGAAGACCTCTGTCTGACTCATTTGTCATATTTGTTGAGACGCCAAAGTAGACAGAGAAGAAACCAAAATTTTTAATCGATGATCCATTCTTCGCCGGTTGTCATATGGCCTCTAACGTTTATTAATTTTCGGAAGTTTAGATACACGTAAGTTGGGGTTATACATGTAGATTTGTTATTGCAGTTGGAGACTATAGTAATGACAGGAGCGGATCCAGGGGGGGGGGGGGCCTTTTGTTGTATTGTGCTCCTCAGATATTGATACATAATCTTTAAATACACTGTAGAGAGAGAGAGAGAGAAAGACAGAAAGACAGACACTAGAGAGAGAGAGTTTGGATGATATTTTTTTGAAATATATATATATATATATCTCAAAAATAGAAGTTCTGCTCGGAGATGAAATGTATAAATCGCAAAAAATAAATGAAGAATTTTTCGACGGGTGAAATTATGGGGATCGCGCGATTAGTGGAGAGTCGCGCTCTGTGTGGGATATACGTGTAGAGAAAGAGCAGCGTTAGGGAATAAACCAAATATAAAAAACGGATAGAATCTAGACTACCCGGTGTGATGAATATGAATAGCTTCGAGCTTTCACGGTTTAATAGCTCATTTTAGTACACATGACGTCACAGTGTAAACCTTTTTGTCATCGCCAAGCAACGGCCAATCCCTTCTACAATAAGAGACAAATAAAATATTCACGTTATGAGTTTTGTGTTATTATTTTCATGAAATATATCAATTTTACATTTTTTAATTTTTAAAGTGTAATAGACCCTAGTAACGTTTTAGTAATTGAAATAAATCTAAGAAGAATTTAATAAACGCATTCCCCTAGAGCTGAGATCTCATATTTACATACCGGAAGTATAATCAAGTGCAGGACGTGCTGCGCGGATGTCAAGGAAAACAATGTGACTACGGTACCGTACTTACTTTATGTAACATTTTTCTTTCGTTAGAAGCAAAATGGGTACTGGTTGTAGCAGTGGATATGGTGAGTGATATATGATCATGCTATAATACTGTAAACGATATTAAATTGCTCTGTTCATCAGGTGGGAATTGCCTCATATAGTAACTACTGTGGTTGCGCCTTGCGGAATTGCCCTTTGCTAGCTGCACATAGCTCGCGGATCGACCGGGGCAGGGCCGGCGGTGGACCTCCGCTCCGGCCTGGTAGGGTGAGGAATTGACATGTATTGAATTGCTGGGTCTGTGTGTGGGTGCCTAACTCTAAGTTAAACTTCGCTTCACTCATTCATTGTGGTGTGATATGCGATCTGTAATTGCTCACACTCTTCAGAAAATGATAAGAATAGATTTAATGTGTTAAACAGCAAAAAAAAGCCAAAATGAACAGATAACCTCACATAAACTAAAGCCATAACGGCCATTAGACCGAAAATTCTGTCTCTCGTTCATTAGCCTCTTAAAGGGCCAGTGTAATGAGAACTCACGGGGAAATGAAATCGTGCGGAATTTGCAAAAGGCTCGTTACTTGTACACATAGCACGCCCGTTGTGCGAGGCCGTCGGACTAATGCCATAAATGATCGGACGGCACGAAGTTGACCGAACTGGAGCTAGGCGAATACTTCGGGTTTAACGAGTCCCAGGCCCTTAGTCTTGTAACTGGTCGTAACCTCGTTCACCCAAACAAGTTTAGTGTAATGCTGAAATATTTCCAAATACAAAACACGGTTTACTTCTGGTTGATTAGTCTAGCCATCGCTTCTGCACTGCTCTGCCGCGACGCGTTGTCGCCACGATTACGTAACTACCCCCAGGCTCTACCAGAGAGCTGGCTCTGTAATTACTTTTCCACATGTTTGATTACTTTCCCATCGCGCGAAATTTAAAACACAAGCCAGTCTTCACCGAACTATCTCAGAGGTGATCCAATATGAATCACATGTTTTAGCACGTGTGATGGAAGTCCTTGTATCGAAAGTGACACGAAGCTCCGAGTATATTTTCCTCTCTCATCGGAAATCGCCCATGCAGGCCCACCAAAGTATCCCTTTTATTTTGACAGGGTCGGCCATTCACTTAGACTGTTAGAGACATATCTTGCAGCCATATTCAAACGGTTTCCACTGCGCAGGAATGAAGATAACATCGCAGCCATTCTAGTCTACGTACAAGGGAAAATTATTATGAAGGGAAAAATGTGATGAATTCATTACAAACTCGCACACATTGATTTTTTCCCTTCATAATTCATAATTTTCAAATGGATAATAACTTTGACCCTGAATTACCTGAAAAAGCAGCATTACAAGGAATAAAACAGTCAAATTAGTAAGTGAACAGATTCGTGAATGTTTAGAGCCTAGGCCTAATCTATTCAATTTGTAAAAAATAATTAAAAAGGGGGTCTACAAGCCTTTTTACGACTACATGCTGACTGATCGTCGGCTCTCAGAAAGTTTGCACAGCAGAGTGAGAGGAGCGTTTCTGTCTCTAAGTGAATGGCCGACCCTGTCAAAATTAAGAGGCTAATGAACGAGAGACAGAATTTTCGGTCTATAACCTCATAAGTGTGAGTGCAAAATACTAGACTTCATGGGCGAAACTGGAAATTAAATTGATGAAGCTCGTTAAATAATAATATTATTATTAATCTTATTGAGTCTTATTCCACAGTCTCAGATGTTTTTCGATCTCAAAATAAAATTTTGTCAAGTATCATGCTGTAGATTCTGACGTAAATTCTGACATAGGCTGGAGACACTCATACACATACGAGGTTATCTTAAGAGCACTCACACTTATGCGAGGTTATTGGAGATAACCTCGCACTCTGTACCTTCATACCGTGAGCAATTGCCTCCCATAGGCAAGTGTGTAATATCTTGCTCATATGTGTGCAGGAGAGGAGCAAGATCACCGACCAAAAACAGCCTGAAAATTTCACTTGATCAAGATGATAAAGAGCCTGTCGAAGGATCTGGCATGAAATTAAATGTTCTATCATTCTAAAATGTAGAAGGAAGTATTTTCTCAAAATTTTGCTGATTATATTGGTGTTTTTACCTCTTCAACTTAGAGGTTGTGACAGGCCAAAATTGACACAGCCCCATATAGTGATGGTCCCGTGAGTGTCTTAGAGAGAATGTGCTACATCAGTGACCTCAGCTCAGCCAAGTTAAGCCTAACACTTTACGTCTTTAGAGTCCATTTTCAGTGACAGTAGAGGCTAAAGGCGCATGGCCCAGTTTAAATTCATTATGAACTCGTATTGATTTGAAAGCGGTTATTTTTTTAGATTTAGTCTTCATTTTTTAGCACTAAAATAAAAATATTCAATGTATCATAAAGGAAATGCATGAAAATCAATGTGCACAAGCTACGAGTTCGTAATGAATTTACCCCTTTCTCATCATTTCATAATCTCTTTTTTATTTTCTCTAGCCCTGGATCCAGGCATAGGAAACATCCCAAGCTTCAAAATAGTTCTAGTTGGTGAGTTTAACAAGTTTATAGTGTACCTTCAAGGTCCAGTATGCAATAGTCCAGTGTACAATTTTCATTTCATATCGAAGAAGAAATTTGAAATTGGAGCAAATATAGTGCAATCAAATTTCGATGTGATTAATTGAAGATATTGATTGGAATCATAATTGTGACTGTCATTGGCGGATCCAGGATTTCTTGAGGGAGGGGGCTCAATCTTTACAAAATTTTCTGACAAGAAAAAAAAAAGATCCTCAGCATTTTTGGGGCCCCTTTTTGGTCCCAGGGGAGGGGGCCCAGGCCCCCCCTGGATCTGCCACTGGTGACTCTATCTGGGTATGATGATTTTCATAGTCAAGTAATCTATGGCAGTGATCTTTGGGCTTTGCTAGTAAATCCCAAAGGGATGAGGTGCTTTTTTTAAATCGTTAGATGATTTTCCCCAAGCAAAAAAAAAAAAATCCTCAGTTTTTGATGTGCCAATAAAGGTTGAAAAAATGACACTTTGCAGACATTAATTTTGGACTTTTTCCATGAATTTCTGACAGAAATTTTGAATGGTGGTGTTTTTCCTTCTAACAAAAACTTTCATTATTTCTTTCCAATTTTGCAGGTGATGCTGAAAGTGGAAAGACAAGTGTTTTTATGCGCTACTTCAAAAACCAGTTTGATTACAGTTATCGGCCTACAACTACAGTCAACATAGGTAAGTATATGTATGCAGGGCTTGACAGCTGACATTAACAGGCATCTGATACACATGGGCACCCAAAATCTATGTCCGGACTAGGCCTGAGTCGAGTCGGTCGGTCCACCGGCGCCCAACCGATGCAGCCGGTCACCGGTGCAATTTCATGCACACCGGCGGACCGATGAAATAAAGAAATACATAAGAAGTTCACAGTGTCAAAGACTTTGAAAATTAACCAGTTTTAAGAACTAAATTTCCTTATTTATATTAAAACTTTCACATGATATTAAATTTCAATCCTTTAATCAACCAAGTGGGACTATGGAAATAAGATCACCGAGCAAGTTTTCTCAATTTTCTTGCTTGAATTTATCGGCCCGTATATTATTGTTGAATTCTGTGTGAGCGCTGCTGGTACGATTCTGCGCACCTTGCCCTGATATGACGCTAATTCCAGGCTAACTCTAGTGGAGTAATTACGAGTTGCAAACAAACAGATAAAAGATGGCAGCGCCCATACACGTATACAGAATGCAACAATATCATAATGTTACGGGCCGATAAATTCAAGCAAGAAAATTGAGAAATCCTGATAGGTAATCTTATTTCCATAGTCCCACTTGGTTGATTAATGGTTTGAAATTTAATATCATGAGAAAGTTCTAATATAGATAAGGGAAGTTAGTTCTAAAACTGGTTGATTTTCAAAGTCTTTCATTAACACTGAATTTCTTTATGTACCGGTATTTCTTTATTTCAACGGTCTGCCGGTCTCGCCGAAAAATCACCGGCGGACGCCGGTCAAAAAAAGAAAACTGTTATGACTCAAGCCTACTTGTAATATAAATATAATGTTCTTTTAAGATCTCTCATGTTTTCCCTCTTCAACAATCAAAAACATGCTACTTTCCCGATGCGGGCGGCGCGTTATATGCAGCTTTTTTGCACCGCATATTTTTTCATGAAATTTCATCGGTCCGCCGGTCTCCGCCGAAAAATCACCGGCGGGCACCGGTCAAAAAAAAACCATTACGACTCAGGCCTAGTCCGGACCCCCCATAATTTCCAAATTTTAACAAGGAGCTTATGTGTATGCAGACCCTGAAGCCCTAATGTAGGTTTCTAGTTTGCAATTGTAATTATAACTCACACATGTGTCCTCATGACAGGAGAGTTTATCTTGGAGTTGATATGGGAACAGTGGATGAGTTACTTTGTAATTAATAGTGGGGCTTCACTATGATATTTGCTGTAAATTGACTAATGAAATTGTTTGCAAATTGCTCTTTGAGACATTGATGTAAGCACTCTCTGACTTCTTGTTTGTCTTTTTGTGTTATTTCCCTGTTTTTTTGTTTTTTTCTCTCTAATTCCTGTCTCTCTATTGTTTCTCATGTTTTTCTATCTCTGTCAATGTATCTCCATCTCTCTCTCTCTCTCTCATCATTCTACCTCATTTTAACTCTCCACCCCTTTCCCCTTCTATCTGAACAGAAAATGTAGTGAAGAAGTTGAACGTTCCTGAGCATACAGTGGTTTCCATGGCAATGTGGGATCTCCCAGGCAGGGAAGAGATGGACCTCAGGACGAGCTACTACAAAGACGTTGATGCAGCTATTGGTAAGTTCAGGGTTCTCATCAATGCATCATAAAACTTGTTATCAATGACAACTGCCACAGATCTGTAACAAATTTGCTCATTGGCAATCAAAAATGTATTAGTTCAGTAACTTAAATCAATCATCTTAACTTTTGATTTCAAGTTTTATTTTAAAAAAGGGCTCTGCTGCTGGTCCTCATATCAAGAAGTGTTGTGGGGGGGGGGGGGGGGTTCAGAAGAGAATACCAAAGGTAAAATCTCTGTGACAAGGGTACCTACAAGGTTAATAGATTTATTACTTACAGGTGTACTTTCAACCTGAAAATTACATTGAAAACCACCCCTAGGATGCTGCAAGGCCATATTTCACTCAATTTGCACCAAAGGTAAATGAATTCCTGCCCAGGAGCCTGGGTAAGGTACACTCACAGACATAGTAAAGGGGATGTCCACCCTGATATCAAGTTGCATTTATCCACTAAGTTTTGCCCCACCAGTTATTTCCACAACTGCCTGAAATGACTTGACTTGAAATGCAGGTATCATTGTTGAATTGAGCTCAATGGGAATAAACTTCACAATGATACTACCTGTTTCAATATAAAGACAAAGAACATACAATTCTTTGTCCAAACAACCTGTTTGACCAACACTTAATAAAAGCAGCAAAATGAGAGAAACTAATAAGTGAAAGATTGAGAAGACTTTGGTAAAGACAAGAATTTTTAAAGTTGTGATCAATTAAAAACAAAATTGGCAACTCTTTGCTTTCCCTCACACACGCAGTGGTAGCCAATATTGCAGATGAAGAGAGTGTGGAGCTAGCCAGCACTTGGAAACAAGATATCCTGAACCATGCTGTTGTCTCCAAGAAGAGGGTCGTCAGTACACCTGAGGGGTCGAAGGTCGTTACTGACTATGAGCCTGCCGATCACACACAGATTCCTGTTCTCTTGCTGGGAAACAAATATGATTTGGTGAATGAAACATCTTCTTATCAAAACTGAAATATTTTCTCAAGCTATGAAATTTGGATTATGCTAAATGGTGAGGGGAAAGAGATTATTCACTGCCCTGGGGAAAAAAAATTGACCGAGCTCCAGGGGTATGATATTACACAATTAACTGACAAAAAAAATTTCTTTGAATTAATAGATAAATCAATTTTCCCTTGCTATTATAGTATTTTATTTCATTCTTACCACAAAAAAATGTCATCAGTAACCATTCTTGGTTTAAGGATTTTTTTTTTGCTTTTGCTGGAAATCAAGGTCTTTAAAAAAAAAAAATCATTTAATTGATTGAAATAACTTCTTTTTTTTCAAATTTACTGTAGGCTGAGAATTTTTCAGTTAATAAGGTCAGTGTATGGTTGCAACATAGATAATATCAAAAGAATACAGTCTAAAGCAATTATCAGATACCAAAGTATTTCTCCTCATGATACATATACCATGTACAGTCAATCCTGCTTTAGCGACCACCTGTATAGAAAGACCACCTGTCTGTAAAGACCGCAATTTCTGTTTCCCTTGAAAAGTGTTTCTCATTGAAACGTGTATTGAAGGAACCTGTATATAAAGACCACCTGCTCATAAAGACCGCTTTTCTTGTTTCCCTTGAGCGGTCTTTATAGACAGGTTTAACTGTACTTTAATATGTTCTTCCTTTAGGTGGAAGAAAGGCATGCACTGCAGGAAGAAAACGGAGATGAAGATGAAGATAAACCGCTCTTAATAGAGGACAACAAGGATGCAGATACCACCAGCATACCAAAGAAAGATGAGGATGATGTCTATGACACCAGAGATGAAGATCGAGGTGGTGGTGATGGTGACAGGTCAAGCCCTGGAGCTGAGAAGATGGATGGAGAGTCTGAAAACCCTGGAAAGGATGATTTGAAGATGGATGATGAAGGGAAGGATGGAAAGGAAGATAAAGAAGAGAAGGAGGTGACGGTTTGGAAGTACGAAGAGCAGCAAGAGGTGGAGGAGGTACCAGCTGAGATCCAATTCCTGGAGGATTTTGCCGAGAAGCATGGATTTGTGGGAAGGTAAGAAACCACAATTTTTTTGTTGTCGGTGTTGCTGTTGTCATTGTTATGATTGTTGTTATTATTATTAGTAGTGGTAGTACCAGTGGTAATACCAGTAGTAATACTATTTTTTATTATTGTCATCATCATCATCATCATCATCACTACATTATTATTATAATTATTCTTTATCTCTGTAGTGTGGCAGTCTCTGCAAAGAATGCAGATGGCAGCGTTCATGCAGCTATTCAAGCCCTCATCAGACATCTCATTGAACGTAAACTCAAAGATCGCACCCTGGACAGGATGGCGGAAGTCAAGGTCAACCGGGCAAAGGTCATCAAGTCAAAGGGCAAGAAGAAGCAGAAAGACCCCAAAGCATTTGAGCCACTTGACAAGACCAGTATTAAAGAGGTGAATTATTTACAAAGTCTCACTGATCGCCTAACATTCTTTTAATTTAACACATTTTGAGAAGTATATCATACCGATTGTTACATTAAAGATGATCTTGCAGGTGTTTCTATTTTCTTTGTATCGCTTCAGACTTGTTGGATTTACCATTTAACTCTTGGACCATTGCTGGGACACCATCCTATTTTCCTCTCAAAGCTATCAAAGCAATCAATACTTGCATGACCATTTCTGTGCCTTAGATGGCAAATCCCACCCAAGAATAGGGTCTTGAACATTGTGTTTGGACCAAGAATGTCTACCTTCTTCTTCCTGAATCAGAAACATGTAATTCATTGTGAAGTTTAGTCCAATGGAAGATCCTTTATGCCCAGTCTAACAATGAAACAAAAGGATCCATGATTATGTCAAGAGTAAGCTATTGAAAGCTTATGTATGTCAACTGCAAAAACTTGTTGGCACAGGAGGGTTTTAACAGGACCTATACCATTATATTTCTTTTGTTTTTATCATTAGCTTGATAGCCTGTTCAACAAGTGCAACCGCTACATGGCTCTGATCCACGAGACTAGACTGGCGTACAGACAGTCCGTCCGACTCTTCAAGATGCAGTGTATGGAAGCAGAGATGGTCCCAGAGGGGCCCAAGTGCTCCATGGAAGACTGTGTGAGCGGGATCAAAGCTGCCCTGGAGAAGGATAATTTGGAGTTACTGGTGAGTTGAAAGCCTGTGGTTGTCAACTTATGCCCCAGAATCAGAATTTAAGAATCTGTTTTCTCTCTGTAGGGAAATTACCTGTAGAGCTGTCAGTTATCGATATAACCATCATTTGGTTTGTTTTCTTCCAGGAGATATTTTTTAAATGTCAATGAATGAAGTGTTCCTAATAAGAAAGATTTGAGGGGCCTTCTGTGGTTTAATCGGTTTCAATGGTAAAAATTGTTCATAGCCCTGTGTACATTGGGCATTGTTCACATATTTCAGAGTCTTGATGTATTTTCTTTTTTTCCACAATATTGGGTTCCTTGAGCCTTTACGTATTACTGCATTCAACCTGTTTTGACTTTGTTCTGATCGTGAAAGATTCACACAATTTTGAACAAGAGTTTGTGGGTTTTTTAAAGAAAAATGCATCTTCACTAATTTATCACTAATTGATGTCACTTCCTCTGTACAGAATCAAGATGAGAATGGTTTTGTCACACTGTTGGTGCAAGGTCAGGAGATGGATGAGGAGGAGAAATCAGAAGATATGAAAGACTTACTTAACACCTTCCAGACAGAGGTGAGCAGTATTAAAGTTAATCATTTCATAGAGCAGTGTTAAAGTTAATTCTGTCACAGAGCAGTATGAAAGTTAATCCTGTCTCAGAGCAATATTAAATTTAATTCTGTCACAGAGCAGTATTAAAGTCAATCTTGTCACAGAGCAGTATTAAAAGTTTATCCTGTCAGAGAGCAGTATTAAAGTAAATCCTGTCACAGAGCAGTATTAAAGTTAATCCTGTCACAGTGCAGTATTAAAGTTAATTCTGTCATGGAGCAGTATTAAAGTTAATTCTGTCACAGAGCTGTCACAGAGCAGTATCAAAATTAATCCTGTCACAGAGTAGTGTTGAATTTTATACTGTCACAAGGCAGTATTAAAGTTAATTCTTTCATGAAGCAGTCTTTAATAATTACATATGTTAAAAATTGTTGTGTTATCAAAACAGGACAGGAGAGATATCCTTTACTTCTTTAAGACAGAGTTGAGTAGTAATAAATCCAGTCACAGAGCAGCCTTACATTTAGATATAATACTGTCACGAAGCAGTCTTAACGTCATATGTGTGAAAACCAGTGCCATTGTAAACTGTGGACCCACTTCGCATCTGGCAGTTGAGCACAACAGAATAGTCAGAGGGAAAAGCGCACATCAACCCCTTAACACATGATCTTGGCACAATAATTATGTAGAGATAATTGGAAGATAACTCAAGAGCTAAATCTTGTTAGATTTGATATCTTGTAAAATTGGGTGTTCATGTGTGTGTGTATTTCTGATGATGCAGGTTGCTGTTGCAAGTAGGACGATTCTCCACGAGTGTCCTGGTGCTATAGCAGCTCTTCAGAAGCTGGATGGGCAGATCGAAAAAGACTGCAAGGGCGCCATCGAGAGGGCCGCGCAGGAGAATCCACTCACTACACGAGAGCTTCGCAATATCCAAGATGCGGTGGACATGAGCCGGGCTCGCATCAAGCATTCCTCTGCGATGGCCCACGAGTGCCTGCAGGATGTGGAGAGCTCGTATAAGAAGATCAAAGCTGCTATGATATGGTAATGAATTCAGTTGTAAATGGGAGACTGGGAAGGGAAATGGAGTGTAGAATGGGCAGTATTGGAAGGGTCATTATTCAGTGCCTTTGAACACGGGGAGCATTCGTAAGAAAGATCAAAGCAACCATGCCTTTATATCGATAGGGGATAGTGTGTAGGGCGATTCAGTGCAGAGTCTCCCGTACGACATATGTGTATTTTCAACATATTTCATCAAAAAATGAAGAATCTCTCGATATGACCATTGAATAATGGTACTTTCTGGCATCACCACCCATATTCATAGTCATATCAAGAGATTTTTCATTCATGGATGAAACATGGATAAATGTCTATGTCATATAGAGGGTTCTCACGGCAGCCATGTTGGAGGACATAACTATAAAAACCTGTGCATCAGACTGTGAAAAGCCATTGTTCTCATGGTCTAGTGCACAGGTTTTAATTGTTATGTCCTCCAGCATGGCTGCTTCTGGAAACCCTCTATAGGGCACTCTGCACGGAATCGCCCTGTAGGGGATGCCATTAAGTAGACAACCATTCCTCAAAAATGTGCCATTAGTGCATTCATGATATGGCAATTTGTTCAAGTATAGGCAAACTGCAACTATTGTTATGGCTCCAACTGTAACTTGGGGGCGGGGGGTTGTCTCAGAGAAGTCAAACAAGTCTAGGTAGGTTTGCAGCTGGCCTTCAACGAGATCATTTCCTTTAATAGTGCATTCAAGTTTATATGCGTTTGCCTTGTGACAATCTATCAAATTGTTACTTTCACCTCTCACAAAATAATGTATTTTATACATTAGGTTGGAAAAATATTGTGGATTGCCTAATCTAACGGTACCTAATGTCTGTCATTGCATTCTGACTATTGCAGTAAAATAACCTGAAAGAAATGAATTTTTATAGTTTGTCAATATTCAGCACTTGACAAAGAAGTATGCATTCAATTTAACTGCTCTTGGGAATGGCCTATTGCTGCAAGATTTAATGGCCCAACTCATCCAGTATTTTGTGACTCCACAATTTCAATGTTAAAGATAAAGTTGAGTTCTGGGCATGCGATTACATTTTGAAAGAAACAGTCTCAAAGCAATTGAGAAAGGTTGATCATGTCTACCTAAGAAGTGGTGTATACTCTGAGGTTCTGGAATCATCAAAATGATAAGACATTGACCCATTCTTGCTCAAAAGCTCATGCAGTGCACACAGAAATGGATGTATGGGACTGCACACACAATGTGGATGAATGTTCGGCCCGAACATTTCAGCTATTTCTCGTCATATTTTGAATATGAGGGCATTTGAGGAAAAATCATTTTCAGGGGACATTTCTACTATGATACTCTTCCAAACTGACACAAAAGGAATGAGAAAGCTCACAAATTATTGTTCACCTTTCCCAGAACTCAATCTTCCCTTTAAAGAAATTGATATTCTAATAGAATGTTCATGTTGATGTTTTCTATATGCAAAGCAAATTCCAGCAACTCATGATTAATTATTCCAGTAAAGTTATGCATGAAAGCAATGAACAAATGGATAAAATGTTCTAAATAATGCAAACAAATGTTAAAACTATGCCTCTTCTGATCAAAATTTGGAATTCATTCCTTTCTAGATATTAAAAGACCCTGAAATCATATTTTGACTACAATTTAGGTTGGGAAATATGTCTTTCTTGTGTGCTCTTTTAGCAAACAATCATGTATATTTTATTGAATTCTGTTTTATACCAGCTGTTTTAAAATCCGTCCATTCCCGTAGATAATTGGCAAGCTTATGAATTGTCTATACCGATTTGTATCAGTAGATGTGATTTCCATGTACAATGTTATTTAAAGAGGTATATTTCTTTGTAAATTTTGTAACCAACTGTTGATATGTAATGCATAAGTATGTAAGATGTACCTTTGTTCTTTCAACAGTCTGTATGTTGGATAAAGAATTAAAAATAGACTATGTATTTAGACTGATGCAGTCTTGGCAAAGGGGCAGAAACACATTAGGTATGTACAATGTCAATCAGTTTTAATGCTGTTTTTCTGTTCCTTACAAATCAAGAGCATTGTAATAAATATCTTTTAGGATTTTTTTATCCAGTATGATATATTATAATCTATTTTTTTTAAATATATTATTATGTTAGGCTGCATTAAATCCAGGCAATCTTAGCATGAATTGTGACACTTCTGCATAAATTGTCACAATATATTCCTCATTTGGAAAATTTTGATTGATCTCAGATCTTTATTCTTATGCCTCTAGACTAAAACAGTTCTCTATACAGCTCAAATAAATGTGTTCTTGCTTGTTTAATTTTGGGAGATTGCAAGTGGAACATAACATTTGCATACCTACACTAATGTCATTTGGTCTCAGGAAGGTACTGCAATTGGGCTGTAAATGTATGTTATCTGTAATATCACAAGAAACCCTAATAAATGTATATAAATGTAGGGGGGGGGGTGCTCATTTTTCCGAAGGGGTTCATGATTCTGAAGGTTCATCATTCCAAAAATGACATAGGTTCATAATTCTGAAAATGAAAAAGGGTTCATAATTCCGAAGATTCGTAATTTCAAAAAATGCAGTACTGCCCTACATGACTTTTTGGAATATGAACCCTTTTTCATTTTCAGAATTATGAACCCTATTTGAATTTCAAAATTATGAACCCTTTTTAATTTTTCGGAATTGTGAATTTTCAGAATTATGAACCATCCGAGTAACCAACCCTCGGAAATATGAACCTGTGAAAAAATGACCCTTTGGAATTACGAACCTTTGCAAAAAACAACATGAAACCGTTTGTTTGAACCAGTCCTAATAAATACATGGACAACGTTGATTATACTAGAATCATTAAGAAGGAAAAAAAAATTATGAATTCTGTATATTTCAACTGTATATGTGAGGATGTATTTTGATTCTTACTTTGTCATACACCAAGAGTGGGGACATATTCCTTTGTGTACCACAGCACGTCCAAGTGAAATAATGCTGATAATGAATAGAAAATATTTCGCTGTGAATGTAATTTTTTAGATCAATTCATGTACAGGTATTGTACAATATTGTATATTTTTGTAGAAAGGTTGTGAGTTTTCTATGTGTGGTCCATATGCAATCTCTAATCATTCCCTGTTCAAATTGTATTGATTATGTAATCATGTGTACATATGCAAATTTTTATTCTTGTAGATATTGACAAGTAAGTATATACTAATACCATTATTTAATAAAACATGTAATGAAAATAAATATCTGAAATTTGTTCTTTTTACTTCAATTTCACAATTTTCTTTCTGTCACTCTCACCTCCTTTCATATCTCTCTCAACCCATCTCTCTCTCTCTCTCTCTCTCTCTCTCTCTCTCTCCCCATCTCTCTCTCTCTCTCTCTCCCTCCATCTCTCTCTCTCTCTCTCTCTCTCTCTATCTCTCTCTCTTGCACTATTTTATTCCACCTTCTCTAATTCTTTTTGAAGGGTTAGAAATTCACAAATAATTTTCATATTCTAAATCATAAAGAAAGACGGGACACAAATGAGATAGAAATTACAGAGAGAAAATGAAAATACAGCACTGCATTAAGTTTCACTCTTGCTTTTTTAAAGATAATTTAGCAACAAATATTGATACATGTACAGAATACATGTACAATTTTTTTTTGAAAGTCCGACTGGCCATACCTCAACAAATGTGTAATTTTAGTTACTATTAAAAAATCTTAAGCTTGACCACTTTGGTAACCATATTCCAATCATAGGAATATTTTGTTCACATGACCAAATACTTTCTGCTTTTTCAATCTTTTCATCTTTTCATTTAAAGTTAAAAAAAAGTCCATATTATTCACTTCTATATTGCATCGATATGAAACTTCTATATTTGGCCTACATTCAATAAGAATTGCTTGTAGCCTCATTCACACATAGCATGATAAACCACCTAAAAAACCACTGTGGCAAAATGAACATTCTAATGATAATAATAATGATGGCTTCTTGTATAGTGCTCATGTCCATCACGTTGTGACGCTCCCGGCGCTCCTACATTATTACCCCGATCATTGCTTGGCGGCCAATCGGGTACCCATTTACACCTTGGTGGAGAGTGGCAAATGTGGATTAATGTCTTGCCAAAGGACGTTAGAGCCGGGCTGGGATTTGAACCCTCAACCTTTTGATCGAGAGTCCAGTGAATGACCCACTATACCACGACACCTCCACGTTACATGCGTGAATGACTGGGAAATTGGGGGTGAAAAAAAAAGGAGCTGTGTACCAACAAAGGCCCCTATAAAGTGTACTTGTTTCCCTGTGTGATGTAAGTCACAGTAAATAGGAAGTGCAATATGCTTGTGCCATTCTATTTTGACGCGGCAGTTTCTTTTCATGGGGTTTAAGGCTCATTCACATATGCTGCGATAAACCGCCGCCCAAAACTGCAGAGGTTTTTTTTTTATTAAATGAATGGCAAGTTGGGAAGTATGAGGCCACAAAAAGTCGTTCACATGCTCACTTTCCTATGTGTATAAAATACAGAAATGTGAAGTGCAGTAAGCTTTAAAAAAAAAAAAAAAACCCACATAAGTTTTTTGAGGCAGTTTACCGCAGCACATTTGAACAAGCCTTTACCGTGTAATATGTGAATGCGGCTTTACAATATATGTACATGAAGAAGAAAGTATGACAAAATAACCCAATAGGGCCCCCGTTGCATAAAACTTACCATTAACGGTAACTCTGCTATCAATGGCAACTACCATGGTAACATCACTCAACAGCCAATCAAAATCAAGGTTTTCATGGGAGTTACCATTGATGGCAAAGTTACCGTTAATGGTAAGTTTTATGCAACGGGGCCCTGCTCTTAAAATAGAAAATAGAAAAGCTAACTGTACAACAGAAAGTATCAACGCTCTCATACATTCATCATTTCATTACACATGTAATTGATTTTAGTACATAAATAGGCAAATAAATCTTGTCTTGTCATAAATATGTTACATCTATGAACTGAGTTCAATACGGAATTAAATAAGTTTTTGGTTTACACAGTCTGACTTTTACAGAGTTTTATAACAACTTTGAATAGCTATCACCATCATTACCTGCAATCATATCGCATGCGCTGCATCTCGACTCTCTGCACTCGACTCGACCCAATATTCAAATTAATATAACTACAAACACTACTGACCTCCACATTGGTGGAGGATCATTGCCACTACCGGCGTCATTTGATCTACATTGTACCACATCCACATAAACTACAGGGGATCGATTCATACATTATCACAGATGTAGTTTTGTAAGGGTAGGATCAGGCCTTTCTTGTCACTAAGCTAGTACTTCTACCATATATGCACATCATTCAAATATATACCGGTACTTTCTCTTTTAATACAATATAAATGGGAGTAATAAGAAAAGGCATCACAAAAAACGGAGAGCTACATGTATGTTAAAGGCAAAAAGGTACGAGGAGAGGCATGGTTCACATGAGATGAACAATGATCTATTTCAAGATATTTTTCTTTAAACTATTTCACATCTTTAGAATGCGGAATAGTCCTACAATTACCCTTGCTTTCCCAGGGTTAAAAACTGTTCTCTTGGTAAATATAAATCAAATCATTTTCGCTAATTTGCAATAGATTTCTTTGTTGGAACATGTCCGACTGATACATCTGGAGTTGGGATGCACTACTTACTAAAGTGGAGCCGAGGGGCGAAAAGTCACTCTTGTATTTAAAAGCTAATGTAGAGCCAGAAACTTTTGCGTCACAAAACTTTCTTGAATTGGAAGCGACAGCTATTTCGGCAGAAAGAAATTTTTTGCGAATGGACAGCGTCCTGTCAGTTGTGATTTCAATACAATGGAACCTCGTTATAAAGAACACTGTTATAACCAACTCGCGTTATAACAAGGTGATTTTTCCGGTCCCACTTCTTTGTATTATATTGTTTTCTAGACCTGTGTAACATGGTTTCGATATAAAGAGGTAATTTCCTTGGTCCCAAGGAGTTTGTCATAACAAGGTTCCACTGCATCTGGCGGCATGAAACATTTGCGAATCTCACCCGATTGTGAAAATTTCATTCACACAAAAGTTTCTGGTGTTACAGCTGCTTATCGAAGTGCAGTATGTGAAATCACGTATTGCAAACGAATGACCACATCTGGCCAACTAACATTTGTCTTTCAGTCTATCAGGGATGCACCAGAAGTAGTCATTCAACCTCCAGTGTATGCCTACCCCTGTTAGAAAGATAGATCCAATATGAAGCAAAGCTGAATGTTGATTGGCCATACATGTATGTGATCCTTAATTAAAAAGCTTCCGTTTACATTAGACAACATTTCACTTAACTAGGGACCGTAATGTTACACAGGTATTTATAATTCACATCAACTTCATACATTTTCAGTCATTTAAATATTTATTTGCAGAAACTCCTTTATTGTTGGAACCACCTGGAGCTGGAAAGCACTGCTATATGTCACATTTCATGTTCTATTTCTACGAATGTTGATCCTAATCATCAAATACTTCTTAAAATGCCTTGTGATTATAAAGTTCTTTTTATTCTTTGCCAGTTTTCAGTAATCTTAATGCCTTTTCTAGGTTGTCTATTGCTGTTGGGACATCGTCGTACTGCAAAGCGCTGCCAGCAAATTTACAGAACTTCTGCGCTTTGGCAAAGTCCTGGGCTGAGAGTTGAACTGAACCTGTGACGCAGAAATAGTTGAGAAATAAATGGTGTAAATACAACAAAACATTGAGGATATTGAGCCTTCAAGCTGACTGAGGTGAAAAATCATCAGAAAATACAGGTACATGTATATCAAATAAAATTCTTCAAAGACAGGTGAGCAAAAGGACTCAAGAATCAAGATAGAATAAAACATGTCCAGTTTTGACGATCATCGACTAGTGCTCTCATTTCAAACAATGTACAGCATCCATCATAGAAGCAGACCACTAGGGATGCTTGCAAATTTTGTGCTGAATCAGTGATTAAAACAATGAATGGGATTTAGAACTTCTGTATTGCGGGATACAGAAACAATTTTTAAACCCTGTTTTATCACACACACCATTAAAGGGAAGGGTCAATTTGACCACTGTGGACAGACTGGTTCTACAACACATATTTCAAATGGAAGATCTTTGAAGGTAGAGGTTTGCATGGTGGTACTGATAACGTTGAGAAGGCTTACGGTTCACCATGTGGTTAGTCTCCTGATGACGGACAGTCAACCTGTCCGAAACGTCAAGTCTTCTCCACTCTCAGCCTTCTCATCTGGTTTACACTCCTTTTCAGGACTTCACACTTTCAAGAAAGATTACTTCTACATTCTCTGAATTTCTATCTCACCTTTCCATTTCTTCTCCTCTCAACTTTTCTCCACTTTCTTCTTCTAATACTCAACAGTCCTTTTCAGGACTAACCACATGGTGAACCGTAAGCTTTCTCAACGATATTTCAATTGGGGGGAAAATAGTGACCACTACACAAGAGGAGACAGAATAAACTAGAGGTAACCATCACTGTAATTTTATCTGTGTTCTCACCTGATGTGCTTGCACTAGGCCCTGGCATACCCGACTGGTAGCCCCCACCTTGGTCAGGGGTTGAAGGGGGTGCATGCTGTCCCGGAGGTACTCCTGGTGCCAGCTGGTTGACTGAAGGGGGCTGGGCTGGGGGGTATGCGTCACTGGTAGGTGGGGGGTATGCCCCTGGTGGATATGCCCCTGCTGGGGGGTAGGGAGGTTGCTGTATGGTGGGAGGGGGAGGGCCTGGCTGGAGACTTGAGGGGTGAGGTAGGGGTGCACCCCCTTCAGCACCTGTCAGGCAAATGGAAATTTTTTAAATAATGTAAGTGAGGTCACGAAAGGACATTTTTAAAAATCTAAAAGTACACTTTTAAGATTTAGGGCACTTTGACAAATAATCCTATTTATTATATGATACATGAAAAGCAAGATAACAAAGAACAATACAACACATAAAGAAATATTTCTATTACAAATGTTAAGCTTTTGACACACAAACCAGATAAAAGAATAGAATCAAACACATGTGAACTGAACAGAACTGAAAGGAAATGAGCTGAATGGAACCGAGTCAAACAGACATAACTAAAATTCACCTTCTTCTGGTCCACCCGCTGGTCCACTAACCGGCGTCTCTCCTTTCTTCAGACATCCATGGATGTAGGTTGCCTTCCATTTGGCATATTTCCTGTTCTGCACAATCTGAGGATTAAAATGAAAGAAAAAAATACCATTTGCATCATTACAGGCAATAGGACAGTCTCGGTCAAGTGTGTGACCAAAATCACATTACTAACTGCTGATATTAACTGATTAACCTCACTGTCTGATATATATATATATATATATATATATATATATATATATATATATATATATATATATATATATATATCTTTATTTCTACTTTTACAGTTTGCACCTCTTTAATGCTTTGCAAACACTTACCTGTGATCTCAGAAGTGTGCTATTCACTTCCTAGAAATAATCGCCTAACAGATTTTCCTAATAAAAGCAAGCATGTCAATTCAACTAAAGTTTTAGCACCAATAAGTTTCTAGACTTATGAAATGACTCATGGATTTTCCTTGCAAATCACAGCATCACATGTTTTTACAGAGTAAACACAATATGCACATTACAGCCAACATGCAGGAGGCTGCAAGCAATAGTGATCATGCTAACAGGCTAATATCTCATGGCTTTATTTTGGCACTAATGTCACAAAATAGTTGACTGAAAACTGGAAATTAAATATGGTTTTGACAATAGATTATTAACCTTTTGAACACAGAACTAAAACATATTGATGATAATAATAACAATAATAGAAAGAGTAATTTTTATATAGTGCATAATTAATAGTAAATTCTCTATGCGCTTACCTCTTCAGTTAGATCCCCAAACGTCTGCATAACATCAAAGAGAATGCTGGCCGTATGAAAGGATTTCACTACACCCCTACAAAAGAAAAGTGCAAAGGTCAAAATGAATTTGTAAAAGTCATAGCATGATACAATCAGCTAAACAGTCCAAAAGTAGGACAAAGACCATACTCATTCCTAAAGCAAAGTCAAACCACCATGATTAATACTGGAATTAAAATCATGAATACACCCTGAGGCATAAAACATAAGAACATAAGAGCAAAAAGCAAAAATCTCACAAAGAGACAGGTTTAGGGATTCTTTATTAATTATTGAGAATTTAAGTTTCAACCAGTATCCTGACATGCTCACTACTGCAGTAGCTATCTGTCAGTGATCAGTGAAAATAAGCCTATTCCTTGAATAAACTTTCTTCCCATACTTGAAAAAAAATGTGACTTCATATCTGAAACAAATATTAGCAATCAAAGTATTGAACTGAACAAATTATTTTCCATTACATCGATGCAGACCTGATTTTTTTTCAAAGGTATGAAAGAAAGATGTTTTTCAGCTTTTTGGCCAAAGGCCTTTAGTGAGCTTTTATCCCCATGTGTCTCTTTTCCATCCTCAGTTTTTTTCTAATAAAAAAATTCTAAATTTATTGCACTGAGTACTGAGGAAACCACACAAACAGTTATAAAAACTGTAATTTTTAAACATATGAAACAATTAATTCATCCTTTCTGTCTTCCTCTTTTTCCTCTTCAGTAGTAAAGCAGACTACCATCTTATGTATTGGTGCTCCGAAAAAAACTGCTATAGTAAAAAATATCACTATAGATCTCCTTACTTATTGAAAACTCCTTTCCTATCTTCGGTATCAGCATACAAGAAGAGCTTCATGGCATAGTTCTCGACATGAGCTGAGGCGACGATGTCATTGGTCATTGCTTCACCCGCTGTTGCCATCAAGTCCTTCTTTTGCTGAATACGGGAGAGAATTAGGAGAAAAGTTGGAGCATATTTACCTTTATGATACAGTACATGCTGTATATATCAATAAGGACAATGTCCTTATTAGGACATTAGAAGACCATTTTGAATAGGGGTGGCGTGTCAGATCAATTTTCCCATAATGGTACCGAAAATGACTATCATCTACAAACCCCTGACCACACCCCAGGACATAAGTACAGATGAGGATTTGAGTCACTAGGGCAAAACTTAACCCTAACATTCTGGTGCAAATTTCTACTAATGAACCTTGTTTCATTTTCATCAAACGGTGAAACCCCCCTCCCCTCCCATAATTATATGTATTGGGAAAAGGGTTCCGTCACATTATCTGATGATCAGAGAATTTTAGGAATGAAACCCTGCAGGTTAAGGGTCAGCCCCCCCCCCCCCCCCCCCAAACACACCCCAGGGTGCACTGCTATCTACTTTTAAAATAAAGTGCCAGTATAATCAATGATCACACAAATCTGAGTTCCCTGTGTGCTCAGATAAACATTCCATCAAATGAAGAAAACAACCAAATTTTCAAAAATTGAACATATAGGACCATTGACAATTCAATTTCTTAAATTAATGGGAAGCTTTGAGTTCTGGGAAAGGTAAAAAATAATTTGTGAGCTTCCTCATTCATTTTATGTTCATTTGGAAGATTATCATGGTAGATATGTCCCCTGAAAAGGATTGTTCTTCCAATGCTCTCACATTCAAAATATGACAAGAAACAGCTGAAATGTTCGGGCCGAACATTTGTGTGTAGTCCCATATAAACATTTCTGTTTGCAGTGCATGTGACTCTCAGCAGGATTGAGTCAATTTCTTATCATTTTGGTGATTCCAAAACCTTACAGCATACACCAATTGTTATGTGCTATATAATCAACCTTTCCCAATTGCTTTGAGATAGTTTCTTTCACAATTTAATCTCATGACCAAAATTCAACTTTTATCTTTAAATACAAATAAGCTATTAAATAATAATTCAAAAGTAAGCCTACCCCATGGCATAACAACTGTTATAGCCTAAATACTGGAAACTAATCTGAAAACAAAAAACAAAAAATGAACAAAACTTATGCATACAAATTGAAATATAAAAAATATTTTAATCTGCACCCAGTTTTAAAACAATAATCTTCTAATTTTGTTGGAGAAATATGCATTTATATACCTTCTCCAATTGATCCATTAAGCTAATCAGAAACTGAGTCACATCAGCAGGTCGGTTCTTCATCTTGACAGAGATCTCCATGGCATAGCGCCGACCTAAATGAAATGAAAGAGAAAGAGATTTCAACAATAAAACATGAACAAAGAACTCAAATGTAGGAAAGTGTAAAAATGAATTTAATTGTAATAATTGATTAAAATCCTCATGTATATAGTTCAATTTTATCTTCTTCTTCTTCTCCTTCTCCTTCTCCTCCTCCTCCTCCTTCTTCTCCTTCTACTCCTCCTCCTCCTTCTTCTTCTTCTTCTTCTTCTTCTTCTTCTTCTTCTTCTTCTTCTTCTTCTTCTTCTTCTTCTTCTTCTTCTTCTTCTTCTTCTTCTTCTTCTTCTTCTTCTTCTTCTTCTTCTTCTTGAATTTCTTCTCCTTCTTCTTCCTCCTCTTCCTCCTCCTTCTACTGACTGTTCTAGCTTCTCATTCTTTCCTTCTTATTCTCAATCTTAGTTTAAGTCCTGCCTACTGTCATTCACTCCTCTATTCCCCACAAAATATACAAAATAAAGTCATATATGTTTTGTTTTTGTTTTTTTAATCTTGAACCAAAGGAAAATGAAACGCACACATCACATCAACAGACAACAAATTCATGAATTGAGACCAGTCCTTAAAAACACAACATACATTTCTATGAGAGGGACCACATACTCACTTTTGGCTAATCATACACATATTCTGTTCATTTCACACTCACTAATTCACAATAAAACAATACTCACAATAGTATGAAATTACAGGATCTCTAGTATCATGTTCTTTGGCAACTAGCATGAAAGGACGAATAGATTTCAGGCTTTCTGGGATCGCCGGCGAACCTGAGGACGCTGCCATGATTGATGCAGAAGTGGTTAATAGTCTCGAAAACTAGACTTAACCAGTCATTTAAAAAAAAAAAATTTAAACTCTTCTTTTCCAGTGTGGCACTGGCAGTGTCAGTAGATATTTAATGCAGGGTAATAAGTATTATTTACATTGAAAATAATTAATAATCCTGACGATATTTACTGCACTTTTTTGACTATTACTTGGCGTGTTCCATTTCTTCAACTTCAATATCTTGTCTCTAGAATAAGTCTAATTCTCAATCTATTTGTTGTTTTGGTTTAACAAAATCCATGATGTCATATCTCATATTTCAATGAATCATAATTATATACCAGAGTAAATTAGGCTTATTTGCTTTGACGGTGTGACCCGTGATCGTGATCATTTAATAGGTCCGGAAGACTAGGTTGGGTTGGGGTTTTTTTCAGTGGCAGGCGTCAGAGGAAGCAAAGGGGAAGGAAGATCAGAAGAGAGAAGAAAGAAGAAGACGAAGAAGAAGAAGAAGAAGAAGAAGAAGAAGAAGAAGAAGAAGAAGAAGAAGAAGAAGAAGAAGAAGAAGAAGAAGAAGAAGAAGAAGAAGAAGAAGAAGAAGAAGAAGAAGAAGAAGACTGAGAAGAAGAAGAAGATCGAAAAAGAAAAAGAAAAAGAAGGAAGAGGAGGAGAAGAAGCCCGGGGGGGGGGGGGGGGGGGGGTACTCACGTATATTGGGTATACGGGGATGTGCCGCTGGGAAGGGTGACTTTTGAAGAAAGATCCTTAGACATGGGTCCCCTTTTCATTAAAAAGATCCTTAGACATGGGTCCCATTTTTCCCCAAAAAATCCTTAGACATGGGTCTCTTATCCCGGCTCTTATCATTTGTTTCATTCCTCTCTTTTCTCCCTCATTTGTCCGGGATTTTCGGATTTGCACCCAAATACTCGAGGTAATCGAGCCTACATTGTAAATGCCTACTTAGCTATACGTAGAACGTACCCCGGAAGTACCACATTATTTATTACATTATGCGCGCTAGGCGCCAGGCCAAGCGGCACCAAGGGGGGGGGGGGGGGGGGGCATGGGGGGCATTTGCCCCCCCCCCCAGTCAGAAGCTTTGCCCCCCCCCCAGTTGCCCCCCCCCCCAATAATTTTCGGAGTGAAAAAAAATAAAAGGGTGGAAAATGAAAAAGAAAAGAAAAGGAAAGAAAAAAGTGAAAAAGGAATGGAGAAAAGAAGGAAAAAGAAAGAAAACGGAAACTTGGAAAGCAGTGGCGGCATCAAGGTGGGGGGGGGGGGCATGGGGCAAATTTATTCGCTCAGCTCGTGTAAATATCCTCATATTTGGGTAGTTTTATAGCCGAATAATTTCTTTACATTTCCACTATAATAGTGTCAAAATTTTTGCTCGCTCGCTTCGCTCGCTCGCAATACAGGCCTATAACTCCCACCACATAATCAGGCCGCGAGATGATCATGTCCTCATATTGGGGTAGTTTTATAGCCAAACAATCATTTCTGTACATTTTCACCACAAAAAGTTTCAAAATTTTTGCCCGTTCGCAATGTATAACTACCACCTTATTATCGGGTAGCAAGATGCTCAAATGTCCTCATATCTGGGTAGTTTCATAGTCCGGGTTATAATTGAGCGAGGTGCCACTTGGAGAGGTAGAAATTCTCATGTGGTTTTTCTAGACCAGTTTTTCATGCTGAACAACAATATATGAGGTAAACAGGCTGTATCCTGAACCTTTTCCCGTGAGGGCGCTTTTTTCAAAATGGCCGCCAAAAATTCATATAAAGTGACTATGTGGTATATAAATAAATAACAATGGCGCATGTTTAACCACTTTTTGCATTCGTTTTTATTACAGTTATTCCCAAACAAGCTACGATTCTATTCCAGACTCTAAAAAGCGGTATAAAGTGAGGGCGCTCTTCAAAATGGCCGCCAAAATCATAGATAAAGTGTATATATTTGTTAATAAACATTTAAGAGGCCGCGAATTGGGCATATTTTGCATTTATTGTGATGAGAGTTATTCACAAAGTATCTACATGTATACCATACATTTTATAAAGAGTTAAAAAGGTGAGGGCGCTCTTCAAAATGGCCGCCAAAATCATAGATAAAGTGTATATATTTTTTAATAAACATTTAAGAGGCCGCGAATTGGGCATATTTTGCATTAATTGTGATGAGAGTTATTCACAAAGTATCTACATGTGTACCATACATTTTATAAAGGGTTAAAAAGGTGAGGGTGCTCTTCAAAATGGCCGCCAATAATCCTATATAATGGGTGTGGTCCTGTGTGTGTTAAAAACATCAATGAGGTACAATTTTACCTTTTTGCATTGGTTTTGATAAAGCTTTTCAAAATAATCTGTATTTGGGACAAATAATCTGTTCTGAGGTTTAAGAAAATGGGGGCACTTTTGAAAATTGCCTTCCCCTCCCCCCCCCCCAAAAAAAAAATCTTGATAATGACTTAAAGATGTATCAGTAACAGTGCATAGAAAGTACCTTGAAATGTGAATACACTTTTGTGATGGAATTCTTTGTAATTATTTGAGGATGCTCTGTGGTGTTCACATTCACCCTAACAATCACAAATGAAATTATATTTTAAATGAAAGTCATAAATTTGTTATTTTCTGTTTACTACACGATGACAGAAATACATTTTCAACTCTTTATTCTTTCATTATTCTCTGAACGGTTTCTATCTTCATGTAGGCTATTCAAGATTACATGAAAAGAGCCCTCTCCCAGTTCCCCTTAACCTGAGATTTTTGCAGAAGTTAAGGTACCTTTAATTGTTTTATCTCAAAGATTTTCAAGTTCTGTCAAAGCATTATTCAGGTTTTCGTTGGAAAGTTGTTTTGATTCTCGTTTTTGTGTTGTTGCATTTGCTGTTGTTGATTCCTCATATAGAAATATTGCTAATTTCATCAAAGATTTCATAATGCTAATTCAATTATTGTTTATTTTATTTCAAGACACAGTATCAGATCTTAGTCTGATTTTATTCAGTTTGTTTACATTAATCATTCAATAACACTTGATGTAAGTTTATTCCAGCTCTTTGTCTTGACTGGACTTTTTGGTGAGTGCATTCATATTTCCTTTTACATTACTAATAACCCTACATTTTTTTAAATTTGGTAACACGTTACACCGATCGAGTGGTTTTCGAGCATGCAGTACTGTTCTGTTTTGTTTAATGAAAATTATTTATTTATTATATTATTTGATATATCTTAATGTAACATACTTTTCCCTCTACATGTAATGTTCCATGAAGGTTGTAAACAATAAATAAAAAATACTCAAACAAGATATGAAGAGTTTGTTCGCAAAAAAAAAAATGATTAGTGAATTATTTAGAAATTTAGATATTTGCAATTAAAGATCAAGAAAAAAAAAATAAGGTCTATGCTGCTTTTGACAATAAATTCTAAATATACCTTTATATTTGATAAAAATATATTATTTGAAAGGTATCATCTTTTTACTACGAGATTAATAACTTTATATAATTCTAAAAATGAACTTATCCATTTTTTCGAACAAACTCTTCATATACTATGTAGTGTTCAATTTTTCACACAGGTATACAATTTGAAGAAATGGAAACTCCTCATCAGCGCCTGAAGTTTGTTGTCCACTACCATTCAGACGCAAAGTACAGCACTATAGTACCCTTGACCGAAAAAACATTTGACAGAATAACTGAAGCGAAGGAAATAAGAGAGAAATGGAAAGGCGAGAATTGGCATGCCGAACAATGTTCTACTGTTCCCAATGAAATTCAGCCCGGCATTTCTGGTGTTCATATGACTCAATGCTACAAGAAGTTTACCCTCTTTATTTCTAAGTCAAAGAAGAAAGAAGACACTGGAGAAAATGAAGCTGACCAAAGGCCTCGTAGACAGAGTTATGTAGAAAACCCAAGGTCACTCTTTCCTAAGCACTGCTTCTTCTGTAAATGTGTGAAAAAGAGAGTAAGAGGGAAAATGACCCCATGTCGCTTGCTCAGGACAAAAGCGGCAGAGACGAATATTAAATGTCAAGCTGAAAGAAAAAATGACTAAGACATGTTGTTTCATGTAAGGGATGTTGATTTTATTGCCAAAGAGTTCCAAATGCATGACATATGCTATATAGGGTATGTAAGAGAGGATAATGATGATGCCCCAGGTACAAGTGAAGAAAGTCATGGTGATTTTGAGGCTGTGAAGGCATTTATCCAAGAAAAGGTGATTGAACTCAATCAGGCAGTATCCATGGTGAAAGTACATGAAATACATAATGATGGTCATGAGGGTGACACAAGGTATAGAAGTAAACTCAAGCAGAGAATAGAAAGATGGTGTGGAGATGATGTTATCAAATTTGTAGCAATTGATTGCATAACTCCTGAAATCATAATCAATGCAAAGGGTCTTTTCAGTGATCATATAGAAACAACTTATCAAAATCTAATTCACCGTACATACGCTTTGTAATGCTTATTTAAAGCATAATTTAGATTGGATTTTTGCGGCCATTTTGAAGAGCGCCCTCATTTTTCACCTTCATATACATTATTTTGTCACACATGTAGATTCTTTTCAAATAACTTTATTCAAAACTAATGCAAAAGGGGGTCAAATATGATCATTAATGTTTCTTTTTGTTAACTTGCACAGGCTCATACCCTTTACATGGGATGTTAGCGGCCATTTTGAAGAGCGCCCTCACCTTTTAAACTCTTTATAAAATGTATGGTACACATGTAGATACTTTGTACATAACTCTCATCACAATAAATGCAAAATATGCCCAATTCGCGGCCTCTTAAATGTTTATTAACAAATATAAACACTTTATCTATGATTTTGGCGGCCATTTTGAAGAGCGCCCTCACTTTATACCTCTTTTTTAGATTCTGGAATACAATCGTAGCTTGTTTGGGAATAACTGTAATAAAAACGAATGCAAAAAGTGGTTAAACATGTGTCATTGTTATTTATTTAACCTACATAGTCACTTTATATGAATTTTTGGCGGCCATTTTGAAAAATGCGCCCTCACGGGAAAAGGTTCAGGATACAGCCTGTTTACCTCATATATTCTTGTTCAGCATGAAAAACTGGTCTAGAAAAACCACATGAGAATTTCTACCTCTCCAGGTGGCACCTCGCTCAATTATAACCCGGACTATCATAGCCGAATATAATTTCTGTACATTTTCACGAGAAAAAGTGTTCGCAATAAATAACTACCACCTCATAATCGGGCAGCAAGATGCTCAAATGTCCTCATGCATATTGGGGTAGTTTTATAGCCGAATAATTATGTAATTTCTGTACATTTTTACTACGAAAATGTCAAAATTTTTGCTCGCTCGCTTCGCTCGCTCGCAGTATATAACTAACACCTCTTTATAATCGGGCAGTTCACCTAGATGCTCAAAATGTCCTCATGTCTCGGTAGGTTTATAGCCGAATATTCTGTACATTTTCACTACAAAAAGTGTCAACATTTTTTTTGTCCGCCCTTGCCCCCCTCCAACATTTTCTTTTGCCCCCATTTGCCCCCCACTTTAAAAATCCTGGTGCCGCCACTGCACAACGTGCGTCTTCACGCACGGCTAGGCTAGCTGCGACATGGTAAAACGAACATCGACGTCGGGATCACCCCCCGGATCACCCCCTTATCACTTGTAAACTACTTGTAAACCCAAAACTACATGTAGTATGGTACAGATTACTAATGAGTAATAAAGAATTTTATCAAGAATCTGCAAAATGTTTGGCCATTGCATTATATTACAGCTAAAATATGTAATATTTAAAGTTCGAAATCCTTAGACATGGGTCTATTTTTCACAAAAAATCCTTAGACATGGGTGCCTATTTACAGCAAAAGGACCCTTGGATGTGGGTATGGGTCTGGAGTTCTCAGCCGCACACCCCCGTCCGATTATAATCTGAGTACCCCCCCCCCCCCCCCCCCCGGGAGAAGAAGAAGAAGGAGGAGGAGAAGAAGAAGAAGAATGAAGAAGAAGAGAAAAAGAAAAAGAAAAAGAAGGAGGAGAAGGAGAAAAAGGGGGATCGAGGAGGAGGAGGAGAATTTATTTAAGAAGAAAAAGAATGAAGAGTGAGAGAAGGGGAGAGAGAGGGGAGGGAGATGGGGTGATAGAGTAAGAGTAGGGATGGACAGACGGGGATAGAGGGGGGAATATAAAGCCTACCGGCACACTACACGATCGCTGCTATCCGATTTTGGAAATAAATCGTAAAAGCATTAAAATATTGGCATTTTAAAAATCTACGTGATTCAGGTTCTAAACAATAATAGAATGAATATTAAACATAGGATTTTGGTGCATTGTCAGCTTTATATACCCGGAATAAGGGCCAAATCAGTTTCAAATCGTATAGGCAATTGTAGGACTGCTCTGACGTCACTATACGACTCGGAGCCGATCTGGGCCCCGTTGCATAAAACTTACCGTTAGCGGTAACTCTGCTATCAATGGTAACTACCATGGTAACATCACTCGACAGCCAATCAAAATCATGGTTTCCATGGGAGTTACCGTTGATGGCAAAGTTACCGTTAATGGTAAGTTTTATGCAACGGGGCCCTGGCCTTTCCTCTGACTAGAAAGCTCGCAATTTTCGATTTTACTAGCTATATGACTATTCATAATCTCAATCAAATTTGTTTTACTTGTTTAAATGTTTATATCAATATACAAATGCTTTTACATTTTCTTCCGAAATCGGATCGCAGACGGGTCGTATGTGAGCGGAGGGCTATAAACGTGAGAAATCGAGGGGGAAGGCGGGATGGAGAGGAGAAGGAAGAAAGAGAGAGGGAGAAAGAAGGGGAGAAAAAAAAAAGAAAGGTGGACAAGGAAGATAATTAAAGGAGATGAAACCCTGGAGGAAAATCAATTTCAATAAAAAGAGAGAATAGAGAGAAGCAATTTTTAAAAAGTTCCATCAAAATCGGTTACGAAATGAGAAAGTTATGAAAGTTTAAAAGTCTCAATTTACTTTCCATGGCGATCCTCAAATTGGCAATGTCTGCTTCAAAGTGACAGGTTTAGTAGTACAACTCCCAATATATTTTGAAACATGAAATTTCATATTTTGTCCATTATCTATGAAGATGCAGCTTTTTTTTTTGCATTTTTTTTTGTGAACTCAACATATGTTAGGTCAAATACATTTTCCCATGATATATCTTGAGCTAAGAAGGAGACAAGACGCACCTTGAGAAATAATGGGGAAAATATGAAATTTTTTGTAAAAAACATATGGAGAGTTGTACTACTAGACCTGACACTTTGAAGCAACATTGCCAATTTGAGGATCGCCATAGAAAGTAAAGTGAGTCTTTTCAAACTTTCATAACTTTCTCATTTCGTAACCGATTATGATGGAACTTTTTTAAATTGCTTCTCTCTATCCTCTCTTTTCATTAAAATTGATTTCCCCCAGGGTTTCATTCTCCTTTAAGAAAGACAAGAAAATCAAAGAGAGATCTAACTCTCATACAATGCCACCAGTCAGGGACTAAAGAACAATAAAGGAATTATTCTTGTGTATACGTTTCTATGGTAACCAGCTCTATGTAGAGATTTTCAATCCCAGGCGCTAATTACATTAAACGTGAAGAAGAAAATCTATGCTTCTGTTTACCATCTGATTATTTCTCCTCCCCGAGACCACTCCACGTAGTTGACCAAACCATTCTCTTCATTCATCCTAGCTTTCTTAAAAATCTGTTTGCCGTTGACTATTGACATAACAGTTCCGTTCCCATTGCAGTGAGGG
This sequence comes from Heliocidaris tuberculata, assembly GCA_025618425.1. Classification (NCBI taxonomy): domain Eukaryota; kingdom Metazoa; phylum Echinodermata; class Echinoidea; order Camarodonta; family Echinometridae; genus Heliocidaris; species Heliocidaris tuberculata. The sequence goes on along the minus strand of CM046837.1, from coordinate 33,722,186 downwards.
CTGTGAGGTCTCTACTCCGTGATTCATTTTGAGAGTGTTTTAGCGATTGTTTAGAAGGAATGAATAATTTTAAAGTTCTATTTCTAGCTCTTATCATGTGTATCAACTAAAAAATTCAAATTTGATTCGTAAGCAATACAAATAATATTTAACAAATCTTAGTACGATCAGTTTCTCATTATTTTAGCCTTTAGCATACTGTAGGAAAATATTCTGATAACATTCCATGAAATTACGTGATGATTTGGTGTATATTGTGCTAGAACCAGTTAATTGCTATTTTTAAATAAAAAAGAAAAATTTGATTCGAATTTCAGTTCTTAATCATCAACAAGAATTACATAGTGTCTATTATCTTATAACGGTTAAATATGCATGTAGATGTAAATGGAAATGTGTAAAACAAAACTTATAGACAAAATTTCGCTCACAATCCGAAAGTTTATAAATGATTTTTTTTCCCCTTAATATACCATTTGGCAAAATAATGCGAAATAATGATTAAAACAAAATTGTGCATTATCGAAGTTGTTTCATAATGGTAACTGAAATAAGTTTGCGATCGAAAGGTAATGGGAGTAGATTCTAAATTGTTTTGGAAATAGTTTAAAGTTTCAAGCAAGTTACATTCCGTTGATGTGTTGTAATCACTTTTGTCTAAATTTCACGTTTTCTAAATGCGTTTATACGAAAAGCTCGACGGCAAAATGGCCCTATGAATGTGAAAATTTATCCTTTTTTTTTTTTGGAAAAAAATAGTGTAAAGGTCACTTTGCTATTTCTCTTGTCATTTCACCTATTAAAAAACAATTAAAAGAACTGTCTTATAACTTACACTGATTTGTATGTTTACTTTAGAGCAGTGGCGCAAATCCATTTTGAAATTTGGGGGGACATTTGCCTCCAAAATTCTCTGACAAGCAAAAAAAAAAAAAAAAAAAAAAAGGTTATTCAAAAAAGTGGGGGGGGGGGGACATTAGCCTCCAAAATTCTCTAACAAGCAAAAAAACAACAACAAAGGTTATTCAAAAAGGTGGGGGACATTCGCCTATTTTCAAAAAGGTGGGGGGACATGTCCCCCTGTCCCCCCCCCCCCTGGATTTGCGCCCATGCTTTAGAGTAAACGACGGGGCTACCCCTTTTCCTATGAGAACTATACAAAAGTGAGAGTGTGCTAATATAATATGCTCTACAATCCGGCCGGCAGGTTCCAATTAAACGTATACATACAGATGCATAATCCCTCATGCAGGTTTCATGGGCAAATTGACATCAGCGATATTTTCAGAAAGCTTTACCGAGCATGGAAGCTCTAGAAGTAACGACCAAAACAAATATGAATGACATGACAAACACTTGATTCGATTAAAACATGTTCACTTGCATTGTCGTCATGCAGATTGGAACCGTTACAAATTGTAGACCGATACAATATACTGACGTAATTATTATGTGCTTCCATTTTAGGTTGACATGATTCCCAGAAAGCAACTAGCTACTATGTTGGATCAAGGGAAGTCGGTATTCATTTTTTTTTTTTATATAACTTCCGTCATCATTTTGTACGAAACCATTAATACTATATCATTATTATTTCATTCGTCAAATCAACAGAAAATGTACAATATTTGACAGGAGCTGAAAACTGAATTTAATCGCTATTGCCCTCAGGCATTCATCTCCCTTATAATGTACATAAACACAAATCACATAACATTACAATACATGAAACATTATTTTAAATCATAATGCATAACCGGTGAACAGAACTGCAGGAGTTCATGATTGACTGTCAGTCTTGGCGTTGTTAATTATGTGATTGTGTACTTTATGGATCTAGGGCTTGCAAACGCTTCAAGATAACGCTGACGTCATGCTTTATTTGCTTTAATTCTTTTGAGAAGGAGATGCGAAAAGAGAGAGAGAGTGGTTTGGGTTTACTTGCATAGAGTCGTTGACAACAATCTGAGAAGGAATGATCAGGACTTCCAGCTAAAGAAGGAACATTTTTTGTCAAGCGAAAAGTGGTCAGAAGTTTGCTTCCATTTGCTTTGTAATGGAAATATTCACTGTGAACCACTTCTTGTTAAATTTTGATTTTCAGAGAAAGCTTTATGAAGTCATTTTCGGGATAATATACGCAACAAATTGTAACTAAAGCAGCTGATCGGACAGATTGCATTCTTCTTCTATCCAAATGATATCTTGATTACTTTTTATCAGGAAGTGTCTAAAGATAGAATAGGACCGAACTTGGCGATGATTTTTACTGGGTGTACTTTCATTGACGAATCCTACTCTTACGTAATGCTTACAATGAAATGCGATTTTAACGACAGTTCTTCTGTTTCGGATACGAAATGTTCACTGTGACATACCACAAGATATTGTTTTTCGATTCAAGTTCATCAATACGCCCAGAATTGCAGGAATTAAAAACTTTCTAGACCAGCACAGAAAAATTGCATTCTTTCTCCACCAATGACGGAGCTTCTCCAAACTTAATGTCTTCATCAATGAATGTTGTCAAAATCAATGGAAGAAAATAAATGCTAATTTGAATTTGAATCAAACTAGAGAAATATCCAATTTCTCGTGCAATATTTCTACTTATATAGGAAACTATTCAACCATCCCTCGCTTTTATAGATTTGCCATTTTTCTGAATAAGGACAGGAAATTAGTAGAATTTCGTTAAAATGTTGATGGGAGCGCTAGAGTTTATAAGGAGGAAGGAGAAAGCAAGTGCAAGTCGCCGGGCATCAGAGCAGGGAGACAGGGGAGATGAGTCCGTCGGGACGCCTGGTGGGACGGGCAGAACCAAAAGAAAATGGGGATCGACCGGAACCGGTGTTGTTGCGTAAGTATATTCATAGGTTTGAAAGTCCTTTTCACTTCTCTCTTGCAAAATGTTGATACACCTCTTATGATTTTTCGTTTTCTTTGTCATTTCATTGACTTGATAGGCCTATATAATCTGATATCACACTTTGTTCATTATCAGAGTATACATGCACAATATTTTTATTGTGCATAAAGAACAAACTGTATATAAAAAAATGTAACACTCTTGCAATTCGAAATTTAAAAAGCACAACAGAAAAACCGAGAAGTCACAATGCAAATCAAATTTACTTAATATTATTATTCATCTGTGGGCGCTGGTCAATTTTAATATGGGTACGTGTTTGGTTTGGAGCACACAGACAAATGAGAGGCAGAAAAGATACTTCCTCGATTTCAACTTTTCACCAAAATATGTAAAGCAAATCATGCGGTATTTCTTATTTTGACCCTTAACAAAAGGGTACGTCACAAGCCGTATCAAGATTTCATGTTTTATCACTTTTATCTGAACACTAGATAAAGAGGATGAAACAAAATTGATGAAATGGATTTGATACCATGGATTTTTACTTCTCCTCGGCAGATATGAGCCTATATGTTCATAAATTATTGTCGGAACTTCAGTAGCGTGGCCCAGATAATCTTGGACACCTGCTTTCTGAATAAAAATGAAAAAGCTTGTTCATCTACTGTCAAACCTCCGTAACAAACTGAATCTTTGGGGAAAGAGTGCTGAATAAGCCTAATGGGTGACACGACATTTGCTCCTCCGTCAATATCTGGAAAGGTCAAAGGTTAGGTCAAGGTCATGATATTTTTGTTTTTTTGTTTTTTGTTTTTTTGTTTAAGGACAATGTGAAAATTAGGATTAGGGTTAGGGTTAGGGTTAGAGTTAGGTTTAGGTTTAGGATTAACGTGGCAAAGTTAGACCGGAGCAATTATCGCAGGAGCAAATGTCTTGGAACCAAGATAAAATCAGAACGAAAAAGCCTATACCTATCCATCCCATGCAATTAAAACTTTTATACCAGTACTATAGCAAAATATTGGCGCCTTGCCATGGGCGGCCGGGTACACGATACAGCGTACATGGATACGACAAGCAAGGTTGCTGCAGCTTCGCGTCCAGAGCGAAAACATAAGATCAAACAAGACAGCATTTCTGCTGTATGAGAATGGGTCAATCTGGATTGTTTGCATTGATCACCGTTTAGGGCCACTAGTAAACATGGCTTAGAAGCCACTCAACAGAATAAAAGTAGCCCGACATGAGCACAGACAATTGTTTAATCAACTAACGGAATGAATGTTCCTTTCTTATACCGCAGTCACACTGCCAAACTGACTCTATACCGACTGCTCCTTGATTATTTGTGCCAATGTCGCTTTTTGATCGGTCTGTTGTCGGTCCGGTGGCGATCACGTTGCTGTGGCTGGGGTATAAACCCATTTGTTTGGTGCTGAATCAAAATTCGCATATTGCAATGTGCGGACTTATACACTACGTGGTACTTTAATTGTGTTAATCAAAATCATCATCGCTGATCTAAATACCATTTAGAAAAGTGATTCATAATATATACAACCAGAAATTTATCGGGCAAAGTAAATCTTTGGTAGTGAAACAATAATTTCCGTTATATCCTTGCCAAAATGTTAGTTTAAGACTGTTAATGATGGTGATGATGATGATGATGATGATGAGGATGATGATGAGGAGGAGAAGGAGGACGACAATGATGAGGATGATGATGATGATGATAGGCTGCCAGTAAAAGATTATAATGATATACCTTAAACTTTTAGTTTCATAATTTCCATGCAGACTAATACGCGAGCTGGTAATGAAATCGTGAAATGTATCGAAGATAAATGGCGATAGGCATACTTGGGTATCCAGAATATGGTTGTTGAGGATGAGCCGATGTATATATACAACCCACCCCCCCCCCCCTCCCTCCCCCTGTAAAGTATAAAAGCCAGAAATATATTGATACAAATTTTAAGGTCCACGGCACGTTCGGGCAGCCCAGATACATTCCGTCCCGCCCCCCTTCTTTAGCAATTTCTGGATACTCCACTGTTACCTGAATGCGATCATTATATCATGATGTCACATTTCCCCATAATGGGTTAAAAACTTTTATGGCCTATCAAGAAATAACTGCACGTCCCCTTTATGAGAGTATACATCGAAAATATTATTCATCAATACGCGGCGCCGCAAGAGACACAGCGGTCTATAATATCAGTGACGGATTTAGCCCCTATAGGGCACAACCGACCCGTGCCCGCTTTTAAAACCAAGCCCACATCCTTTTCCAATTTCCGACCCGAAAAACTCCCGAAAAATCTAGCAGGTCTAACTTTTTTTCGGTCAGATATTTCATGTTATATTATCGCCTATAAAATTGTTATAACCTCTCACTTTTTTGGCGCTTCGACATAATCATGCTCCGACGACAATTATATGGCTGTATTCCGTTAGGGTTGCAATTGGGTTCAGGTATAGGTTTAGCGTTAGGGTTTGGGTTAGGTTTAGGTTGGTCCAAGGTTAAGTTGCAGCTAAGAATTCGGATATAGTTTATTGACAGCAGAACAATTAATGTTGACAACCCCAGTTTTCTTTAATACTTGTCAGCTTTTATCGACACCCCCACCCCCGCGTTACAACCTGGATCCGCGCGTGGTCTATAGGTAATTCCTCGTTAACGATTGATGTGTTTTATGTTCTCATTCATGTGTAATTGCAGCGGGGAGTAGACTAATAATTAGATCGTGCTTGGTATACTTTTCGCATCCTTCACCAAAATCAATACTGTATTCGCTTCAGTTCATCCGACAATCATCAGGACAAGGAGATGCGTACGACCATAAATGTATATTCCAACAAAATTAATCGTGAACTTAATTATCTCCCGTTCTGTTTGATCTATTCCATGTAATGCTGATAACCCGAAATAGTTGAGATAAGAATGCCATATATTTTGCTTCACAACTAGGCAACGTGTTTAATTATTTCGGGATTTATTGGTTTACTGCCTCAAACGACGTCCGATTTTGTGGACAAAGTAGTTACGGTCAACCACTAAGTGTTTTTATTCAGAACCATACAGTAACGGAAAACAATCGATGGTTATGCTCTACAGCGGATATATTCATTCGATCGATGCATTGTTTTAGCGCTGTAAGCAATATTCTTTTCATGTATTTAACATTAGAACATAGTTAATTTCTTACTGGTGCTTTCTGCTGCAGAAGGTCTTGTAGTATCCTAAGAACCACCGAGAGATTTTCGAATGAAGACGAACTGCTTAGCAGAAGGATTTGAGCTAAACTGCTAAACCTGTTGGAATATAATATATATACCGTGGAATTTATCATTTTAGTCATTCGTATAAACTGATGGGTTCTTTTTGAATGGCTGTAATTTGAGTGCTGGTCTGGAGAGGAAAACGTTAAACGTAATTTTGAATCCAAAATGTGGCCTAAAGTTATTCCCGATGACGGGTCTACTTTGAGCACAGCCGCCTTGAAACTGAGAAATGCTTTCAAAACTATCAAGTAAGTATAATAAACAAGAATTATGTTGAGATATGATCCATATTGATCAGCATTATATATTTATTATTTACCTGTCATTTGCTAATATAAGCAAATTATGTTATACCAGTTGTATATGGTTTTGATTTATAGACCCAGCGAAAATACTTGATACGTCATGCAGGCGCTCCGCTTGGCTGGGTTTCGATCCCTGAACCTCCCTTTCGAACTGTTCTATCCTGCAGATCCATGACTTGGGTGAAGTATATCATATAGGTCACAGTTATGACCAAAATGGGCCTTGAAGGGGGTGGTCGCCTCCAAGCCCGACTAACCGACTTTGCACTAGAGAATGCACATCAGGACGTCAATATTTCAAATTATGTTACCCACTCCCCCCCCCCCCCTCCCCGTCGCCCGTTCATGTGGAGGAAGGGGAAGGATGGCACTGAAGCCGTGCAATAGTCAGACTTGCCATATTACCCCCCCCCCCCCCCCCCACAAGAATTAATCTCAAAATCACCATAAACGACGTCTTCCTCATACTTCGGAATGCAGAGCGCTTTAGCTCTGGAAACCCTGAATTGAATGTTTTTAGGGAAAGAAAAATAAGACAAAGAAGAAAATTTTCCCCAGGCTCACTACAGAAAATCCACAAAAGTGCCTGTGAAAATAATTTTGTTTACGCTGACCGACCTAACATTTAGCGGGAAAGCATGCACGACAAGCAGGCAAAAATTTCGACCCATCTATTTTTTGCTCCACGAAAATACACTATCGCTCAATAAACACATGATTTAAAAACGATATTGCAACCTTGGTAATGCGACTTCATCTATCTAGAAATACGATTTCTTTTTTTAATTTAAGCACAGGAAGCTCTCAAAACTATAAGGTTTAGGAGCATTATATCACCAAACAATATAAAATTTTATTCAAAATATTCCTAATAGTCATAGCAGGAAGTTAACAGAATTATTACTTAGTCTTGGTAGAAAAAGGTTTGATTGGATTATGGTAATGTTAATCTGATCTTGTATGTAGAGGCGGCAGAACGTCGCGCTCGGACAACGGAAGTGGCACTTTTGTTTGGCGGACAAAAGGTGCCCCCTCCCACTTCCATTGTCCGAGCCCGACGTTCCGCCTCCTCTGTTAATTGTAAAAAGCTCACATTCACCTACCCCAAAACGCATTAATCTCACAAAGTATATCTTTGGAGCTTGATCTATATAGGACTCTATACCTCGATGGGTATATACAGATTATTGAAAGTTGACTGTAAACATGGTAAATACATGTAGGTCAAACGCTTCCTTCATATTTAATTATTGTATCGTTCTGTTAAATCCTACCCCCGCGACGTTTTTTTTTTTTCGTTGACCCCCCCCCCCCCCCCCCCCCGGTTATGTGTTTCGGATACCGTCCCTTGCCTTATTTTGCCTTTCGATCATATTATTGTGTATAGACTTTTTTTTCTCTTTCGCACGTGATTTATACTTTATGTGCCCTCTGGATGAGAAAGAAAGAAGTGAATATATGCAATCATCCACTTTAGTCTGAAAGATAGATCAATTAATTTGGACCCCCAAGAAAAATGTAGAAATTTGTTAAATTATGTTCTCTCCTATATAGCCCTTCTACTTCTACCCCTGTCTGTCTGTCTGCCTTCATTCCCCTCCCTCTCTCTTTCTTTCTCCCCCCCCCCTCTCTCTCTCTCTCTCTCTCTAATCTTTCTCCCACTCTCTCTCTCTCTCTCTAATCTTTCTCCCACTCTCTCTCTCTATCTCTCTCCCCTGCCCCCCTCCTCTCTTCTTTTTTATCTCTCAGTCTTCCTCTCTTTTTGTATGTATTTTGAGGGGATTTATTTTTGGTCGCCATCTTTTGTCATTCAAAGAGAACGACTCTTAAAATTGTACATGATGATCACCATGATAACAATATCGTCATTCAGTTCACGATTTTGGCCTTTCCTTGGGATTTGTTTAGATATGATTTATATAACGTTGATCAATTAAAATCCAATAAATATTTCATTATCATACCTATTGAAATTCAATTCCGAATGCGTCTGCGGGTTGTGACATCGCTTAAATAATTTTGTCCTTGTTATCATTATAGCTACGTTTATCCTTTCAGCAGGGTCCAGTATAGGTTTATATTGCCAGGGCGATTAACCAACGAATTTGTGGATATACAACAGTTATGCAATGTTGGGAGTTCTGAATTCTGAATTTAATCTAACATCCTAAATTAGTTGAAGAAAAGAAAATTCTTTTAATTTCGTCACTCGAAGACGAAAATCCATATTACTCAGGTTAAAGCGAGTACACAATAGTACCGCTCTTGCAGAAATATCAATTGGTCCGAGACATTCTGGAATGAAAACGGTTTAGTGACGCCCTTGAGAACAGCATTCTGTAAAATGTACGAACCAAAACTTATCAAAGGAACTGTCGTAAGTCCTATTGACATATTTCGATTTTGGTCGGTTCATGTTCCCATTCTAAACTTTCCCCGTTGGTTTGAATTTTATTACGAATATGATCAAGTGGATTTGAACTTATTTGAACTCTGGATAACCAACGTCACTGTTGTGATTAGTTACGAGCACACATGCTTGACCCCATCTGACCCCAGCCGTGACCTCCTAACAAAATAGAATTGCTTTCCCCATCTCTCCCTCCCTCTCTCTCCATGCCCCCTCTCTCTTTCTCTCTCTTTCCCTCTCTTTCTCTCCCTTTCTCTCTGTCGACTCTGTGTCTCTATCTTACTCTTCATCTCTTTCTTTCAATTTTTCTATCCTCTACTTTTCTCTTTCTTTATTTCTCTCCTTTTTTCTATCTGTCTCTATCCGTCTCTTTCTCTCTTTCTCCTCTTTTCTATTTCTCTTTCTCTCTTTCTCTCTCTTACCTTTTCTCCACCTTTTCTCCCTCTCTGTCTGTAACATATAATTCCGAAATAGGCGGATACATTTTTATTTTCTCTCTCACCGTTTACCCTCCTCTGCCTTCTCCCCTCTTCCTCTCCTCTGAACATAATATCCTCCCCCCCCCCCCCTCTCTCTGCCCCCCTCTGTCTCCCACCCTCCAAGTGCTCACGTGATATCGATAACTTCCATGGGGGTAGATTCTTTTTCTCTTTTGTCAGCACCTTTGCCATATGTCAAAGAACCATTATCAAGTTCACGTGAAAGGAAATAACAGACAACATTCACGCTAATGCATGATATGGGACAATTCATCAGTATTTCGTAGCTATATTGACGCATGCGCCTTTTTGTGATAAACGTTCTATCTCTTCAAAACTGGGTACCGATGCCATTTCCCAACGACACCTGTTTAATATTTGATACAGCGCTCCTGGAATAATATCAATAGCAAGTTCTTTCGCGTTGTTTATCGTGGTGTGGATATAATGACTGCAGAAGGTATATCACATCGAATCATTAAGCATCAGTTTCCATTTACTGTTGTTATTGTGCAAAAAGTTTATTTCCAAAGAGTGACCCAAATGCTTTATGACTCTGATTACAACTCTTTGGAACTGAATGGATGGATCTATGTTTATCACTTTCGTCGCTAATGCTTCTTCGACGGACAGGGAAAACCCACTTTATTATCTGTGAGACGATTGTTGGGCTCCTTTAATTCTTGGAATCTGTTTTTCTTTGAACTTCTCTCCAAGAACCAGTGTAAGAACTCTGCTCTGTTAAATCAATAGGAGGGAATACCTGAAGCTCTATTTCCCGAGTGGGAGTTGACAGTTATTTTATCTATGACTCCATTTATATATAAGGAACGATTCATGTCATAAGCCCTCATATTAATGTTAGGAATGGCATTGGAGATGGTGCACACATTTTTGTGCCTGAATGAACCCTATGGTTTGGTCAATGATATATCTGTCAAACGATTGAAGACATTATTAAGCGCTGTAATAAAACCAAATAATGCTATCATCATCAAGTGCATTTCTGCCCTGACAGCGACGCAGAAAGCACCAATGTGCAGAGAGCATTGTTTTAATGTGGGATTCAATAACTAATGAGATGCAAATATTGTGTTGTTTTGGAAATTGGAAAGCTGCAACACTACAAAAAGGTTTTTTTAAAAGCATAAGTGATTAGTGATTAAAAAAATCAATCGATTTAAACTATTCAGCCCGATAAGAGATATGCGGCATAGGCCTACTGAAATTTCGCAGTTTGAGTTTTCAAAAGTTTGATAATTTACACGACCGTGATGAAAATGTAGATGTCGCGTGTGCAAACAACATCATAATTCCAAAACTAATTTTGATATTCCAATGAAAGACGGTGCACTTTATTATAATTACAATATGATCTAGACATTTTTTTTTTGTCACGAGCTCCTTCAGTCCATGTTTGTTTGTCATCACGAATTGGAGACCACCAGGTGGTCTTAACAGTGAACTTTCAACTTTGAACTTCCTAGGTCAGTCGTAGTGAAACATGCAATGGCATGAAAATATGTATTAAGCATAAAACACTGTTTGTGTTGACAATCTTCATAACCGTGCACAACGCTGAGAAGATGGTCATTCTCCCTTCACCTGTCCGACTGCGATGACATTCTAGGCTGTTTTGAAGATGCGCATAGTTGAATATTTAACTTTTCTTCATCACTTCGCAGATTAGCAAGGAATAGTTTTATTGATTAGATATGGCGGGAAGCAATGATTCGTCTGCTAGCGACGGAAGCAAATGGAAGAAGTTAGCATCGTTGAGAAGGTAAGATTTGTTTATCGAATTAATATAGAAGAACATATACGGAACAACAGAATTCAGTGACGTGCCAATTTTTTGTTTGTTTTTACCGCGTTCCAAATGGTTTCCTTGTGATGTGACGTGATCTCTTTCCAAAGAGAAATTTGATTGTTCGATTGATTTTATTTCTGGGTTCAATGGCATGATACAAAATAATATAATATTATAGAAAAATATATAAACACATTTTCTGACATTAACAGTTCATTTCTTAATACAAAACATATATATATATATATATGGGATATATATAAATATATATATATATATATATATATATGGAAAATCAACATTTTACAATTAACAGAATTTGTGAACGCAGGAGACCGTCATCATGAGCGAGTTGCTTGATGTCGATGGCGGCCTCAAAGTAAAAAAGTAAAAAAAACTTTTAAAAAAGCGAAAAATTAAAAACAATCTCGTTAAGACGAAAATATTTGTCACAATTAACGCGACTCCCCTCCACACTGATGTCATATATAATTAGGCCCAGTTGCCATTGTTGAACAGTGGTGGAATATATGTAATACTTCAGTTTAAGGTAATTAAAGTGGAAGAATCGTATATGCACGAAGCTAGCAAAAAACACTTCCCTCTAAAAAACGTCTAGTCATTTTTTTTTTCACCATCGCCTGGTCACATTTTCTTAATTAGATTCTAGTCATTCTGACTAGGATTCTGTTCATTTTTACTAGGATTCTGTTCACTTCAAACCCCAAGCTGGTAGATTTAGACTAGAATAGTGCAGATGCACATGGGAATAGTTATTCTAGTAAAATCTTACTAGATTCTAGTCATATTTTACTAGATTTTTTTAGAGTGTTGTAAAGGCACATTCGAAAGTTTTAAGAAATATCTAATGTAGAATGCTGGAAGAGAAATTTGCGTCTAATGTGTTTTGTTGATTTATTATTGCGAGTTCGGGGAAATATACTTAGGGAAATTGTTAAAATGACTCACATATTTCATTTCTTTCATGTTCTCGTTTCCCCGATAATTATTGGTTGTCTGTATTTATTTTTCTCGCTTACATGATGTCATAAACATTTTGGATGAATAATTCATGAGAGCAGCAACAACAAAATATGTCTGCCCATGTGCAGGCACAGTTGAAGAAAAAATGAAATGCAGAGCCAAGTGTGTAGTTGGGTTTCTAGACATGCTAAGACATGGCTTGTTCAATAAAATAGCCAAAGTACCAATAAGAGGACTATCGAATGAAGATGCATGTTAGACCTATTACTGTATTAGTAGACATAGGCGCCGGAAGTGGGGGGGGGGGGGGGCAGGGGGGCGGTCGCCCCTCCAAACGAAAAAGTGGGGGGGGGAATGCATTTTCGCCCCCCCCCCCCAAAAAAAGCCCCCCCCCCCCCGTTAAAAAAAAAAAAAATCAGTAGTAAAGGAGTAAAAATCGTGTGTATATTAAAAGCTTGATTGCTTTATTACGTAATTGTAAGCCTTTGTATTAATTTTTCGTATTCATGGAGATCACTGAAGACAGATAAAGCATTCAAACTTTAAACTTTAACGTAGTGGAGGTTTTGTATTAGACGCAAGGTTGCCAGAGTTGGCAGAATTCTGCTTTCTGGCAGAATTTTGACCGCTTTAGCATAATTTGACAAAATTTAGCAGAATTTTAGCATAATTCTGGTGTTTTGTTTTTTTTTGCTTGTCAGAGAATTTTCCAGTAAAAATACACCCCAATAATGCTGATAACTTTTTTTTTTTTTTTTTTTTTTTTTTGCTTGTCAGAGAATTTTCGAGTAAAAATACACCCCAAAAATGCTTGTCAGAGAATTTTTGAGTAAAACTTTGATTTAGCAGTAGGATCTGTATTGTTGTGAGAGGGTGGGATTGCGTGTGTGTTTTTTTAGGGGTGAGAAGACATGAGCCCTTGAAAGGTGAGCCCCCTTGAATGTTTGCCCCCCCCCCCCAATCCCAAACTGCTTCCGGCGCGCCTGTTAGTAGACACAAGTCATGGTAATGACAAAAGCTTGGTAAAAAAAAAAAGTGCGAAAAAGAGTGCGAATTTACGAGATTTTCATAAACTTTGGACCAGACATTATTCTTCCTTTAGACCAGTATTTGATCGCAACTCCTAAAAATCAAACGCAAGTCCTTAATGCGCACTCCTGATTGACCGAAAATAAAATTGCGTTTGATTTTCCTGAGTTGCGATCAAACGCAAGTTTTGTACAACAGGCCCCAGAAGATATTAGCACAATGCCAACTAATATAAAATATTTGGGGCTTTCGTTTAAACGCGATCGTGTGGCATATAGGGAGAAATGTGTTCAAATACGTAAAGGGGAGGAAAGGAAAACAAATAAGAGAAAGGGGATGGAGAAAGAGACAGAGGGGATAGAGGGAGAGAGAGAGAGAGAGAGAGAGAGAGAGAGAGAAGAGAGAAGAGAGAGTGGAAGAGGGGAAGGATACACGTGGATGGTAAATAGAATGGAAAGAGGGGAAGAGGAATAAAGAATAAAAAAATGAGAGAGAAAGGGGGAGGGATGGGAGAAGAGAGAGCTATAGATAGGGGGAGGGAAGAGAGGGAGAGAGATAAAACATCAAAGGGGAGAAGAGATTTTCAGATTCAGATTTAGATTTTATTTCATTACATTTTCATTT